>CM034152.1:343963512-344563512 GCA_019776745.2 Taxus chinensis
GTTTGTTTCAATCTGGTGTTCTGATATGCAGGAGTAAAAGAGCCTAACTCTTATACCATCAATCCAGATTGAAGTGTAACCCAATGGAAAACACACTAACAATGTTGTTTAATGTGCTATAAAAATCAACTTTACAATGAAAGAGATGTAAAAAAACAAATTTTATTACAAATATAAATCAATACAAATGAAAAAAATCCATAAGAAATATTTATGCCAGGAGATATATCTCTTTATTCAAAACAATCTACTTTATAGCTATAGAATAGAGAATATGAAAAAATGCTAAAAAAAGAATATGAAGGGTTTTTCGATGTGAACCAAAAGGACATCATACATGGAGACCATTCATATCCACCTTAGGGGTGCGTTTGAAAATATAGAAGTTGAAAATTTTGAAATATATTATATTATTAATTATTATTTTATTTAGTGTCCCTTGTCGGGGCCATATTGTAGACACAAAATCATGCACTTGGGTACATTTCTAGGTCTTAAAAGCATATTAGCATTCATATGATTCCTAATTAAGAAAACTAGTAATCAATGACTATATTTGGCCTCTTTTCTTTATGTACTATTTTTTATCTGGTCTTATACACCTTATAACCTAATCGGAATTTCACCGATTTATCTTTTATGGATTTAGACACCATCACCAAGCTAGGACAGGAGTGACTAGGCACTCTTGTCCCCTATGGGTGCCCATGACCATTTTCTTACCTTATTCACTTTTTTGGGTCTATTTTATCTTTTGGGCATCTTTTTCACTTATGGGTCGGCCTTCCAATTGTCAATTATGAAATTCAAACAAGGGAATCATATAAATGCATAGTTATGTATTTAAAATTAAGGACCAAACACTAAGCATTACTATCATCACCTAAGCTTGCGTTCAAAAGGAAACTAAAGGAATCCAATGCATTAATCTAGCATTCATTCAAGAGACAAGGTATGCATCAACTCTGCATACACTGTATAGGAAGAGGAATTATATTCTATTCCATTCACACATACTACTACATTTCTACATTCTAGCTATAGCTTGCTATCAAGTGCAACTTGCACAAGAAAATCATAGGGCACAATTTTTACAAATACACACTAGAACTACATGGATTATGAGATGTAGTGCAATACTTGGTCATAAGTTCATTCTTGGGGTAACCACAAAAGTCAGTATGGATCCCCATTCTGTATCTTTATTTTTTGTATTTGACATGGTTTACATGATTTTATAGGTGATATTTATTTTGTAGGTTACAGGTACCCTCGGAGATCAAAGAGTGACACACAAGTGATCAACAAGGAATATTTTTGAAACTTGTGCGACATAGTAAAAATTAGGTTTTTACCATTTTTCGTAGTCACAGGAACCCAAAATAGGTCTCTAGTGCCTAGGTGCCCCTGTCCTACCATGGGTGCTAATATATGACCTTATTACTGTATTCTATACTTTATTCTCATTATTTACGACACTATTCACTTCCTATCTAGTAGATTTCCCAGTCCAAAACACTTCCAGATCAAGCGTCAATAAGCTAAGTTATTATTTCTATATCTCTTGCTTAGTGTTTTATACTTACTTATTTGCTTGTGTCATACTGTACTTAGCACTTGAATATCATTAGTTATAATCAATTACTGTGCAATTAGGGTTTAATAAAATTATATTTTTGTTAAATCATTTGGTGATCCCATCGCTCAAACCCAACCTTGATTCTAGACATATCATTCTCTTCTTAACATGGCTGAAATTTATCCACCTTGTACTGATGAAGACCTTTGTGATCTTAATACTCATCTTGCTGACAATCCGCAAGACCTAGATATGATTTTATTCATTGCTTCTGAGGAGGCCACCAACCTATCTGAGCTTAACCCTCCCACCTCTAATATTTCTTCCATTCCTATTGCAACACAACCTCACTCTACCCTCCCACCTTCTTCTACTATTCCTATGTCCGTTCCTACGCCTACCAACCATTTCACTCCACCTCTTATTTATCACACTCAACATGTCTCTTCTTTGGGTACACAAGACCTAGCTTCTCTATATCAGGATCTACAAGTTTAAATCCATCAATTTTAGTAGGATACTTCATGCTCCTCTCCATCTCTTGACTCCTCCTTTCTTCTTCACACTCCTTTTGCACCCACCATTTCTTCTTATTCACTTCCTCTAAACTATCTAACTCCTAAGCTTCCCACTTTCAATGGCCATGGTGATCCTCAAGAGAATATCCGAGCCTTCCATGTGGCATATATAGATTATGAGGATGATCATACACTACTAGCTAAGTTATGTCCTATGAGTCTTTAGGATTACGCCATGCATTGGTTTTATGATCTACCTGTTCACTCAATAACTTATTTCACACATTTAACTTCGGTGATTTTCTTTCTCATTTTTAAATCAATATCAGCACTAATATCTCCTATGCTCAATTGGATCAAATTTAAAAAATATATAATGAACACTTAACAAACTATGTACTACGTTATAAGAACAATCTAGCTAAGATGAATAATGTGCTTGCTGATTCAGAACTGCAAGATATATTTGTTTAAATTATCACCACTTTAGGAAAGCATTATCTTTGAGACCTCTCCCTCATTTGATTAATTATTTCATATGCTTTAAATGCATAAAGTCAAATTAATCTCTATGGGAAAACTCAAATATCAGGATACTTCATCATCATATTCTAATAGGTTTTAATCTAATTCAACGTTCAAACTGTCTCTTAAACCTACTAAAGTGAAGGCCACTATCAATGTTGTCTCTTCTATTGAAAATATTTAATGATAGCCTCCAAAGCACACTTTCACAAAATTTCCATATGCACCTCGATTTCTATTACCTCATCTTCTCAAAAATAATCTAATCACTCTTCCACCGCCACTCAATATTGATCCATCTCACCCTCGTGGCCGTAATTATGACGAAAATGCTAAAATTGATTATCATCAATGCATTGGGTATTCCCCCGATCACTATTTCAAACTCAAGAATCTAATTCAAGATCTTATTAATAATAATTCAATTGAGATCCCTGCAACATCTAATTCTAAGTCGGTTAATGCAAAAAAAAAGCTAAAAAATCTTTAATGACCCTTTTCCTAAGCACGACACACAAGCTCCCGATTCTTTTGCCAATCATACATATCATGGTGTGGCCCCTCAATTGGGGCCCCTTGATTTTATTGTCACTTCTGCTAACAAATCACCACCATCTATTACATTTTATGATCACGATTATCATGCAACATTTTCTTCTGATTAATTACACATTAATGCTTCTATTGGTTCATACACTATCAATAACACCATGATCTATCCAAAGGCTCCTATTAGTTTATCCTCTATTTCACTTCTTATGGCTATCAAATGTCCAATATCAATTATCACATATCAAATTCCTAATGTTTTTGGCTACATCACGATGCCCATTATAATTGGTCCTCTTACTATGTTTATGCCATTCACCATGACATCTTCAATCAAAGCCTGCGACATGTTATTAGGTCTCCATTGGCTCTGCTTTTCTTAGGATATTACCTCCATGAATCATATGTGTCTTAAATTCATTTAAAATAAACATGTTGCCACCATTAAATTCATTCCACCATACACACCATTTTCTCTACCTCCAATTGATGACATTCTCACACTAGTTTCAGTATCTGTCTCCTAGGCCTCTCATATCTAAGACACATTAAACACCTAGTTTTCCTATTCAAACACATATTACTTCACGATGTTTTCACCCTCATAGGTCCAGTAGTCCATCTTGCCATCATAAGTACCCTACTTAGGTAACCACTTCACATAAGTGTTCACCACCTCCTTCACCTCACGGGTTTTCTTCACATAGGTGTTCACCACCTCCTTCACCTCATAGGTCTTCTTCACATAGGTGCTCACCACCTCCTTCACCTCATAGGTATTATTCACATATGTTCTCATCACCTCCTTTACCTCATAGGTCTACTTCACATAGGTGTTCACCATCTCTTTCACCATATATACTTCCTTCACATGTACATCATATTTCTTATACACCACCAATCTTAGAGCATTATCACACGCCTTTATCTCCTCAGACATTGGGTGAAGGATCCTTTCCTTTCACTCTCATTGGATAACTTACTTTTCATCACACACTTGGGGGGCATCACATTTACTTCCCTTCCCTCCTAGTATCACCAGTTGACTATCATTTCTACTATTGCGGTCGGTGCTCCATACTTCCTACTTCTATGCACTCCTACATAACTTGATACACACAACTTTTATCACCATTACCCTATGATGCACTCTAGTTCCATGGTTCATACTTGATTAATGAGGGTCTAAATCTGAAATGAACCTCACATCATTCACTCTTTACGCTTTATGCTTCATGATATATCTTTCTAGTGCACATTATTAAACCATTTTCTGATGACACACTCTTATTCTATGGTTCATTCTTGATTGTTGAGGGTTATTTTATAAATGAATCTCATCTCATACACATTTTCTGGGGAGCATGCTACTTCTATCCATCTTCACATATTACGTACCATATCATTCACACTCACAACATATTGCATATCTTGGTTGCACTTACTCTTGATTTCTTATACTATTTACATAATGTAATTGGTTTATGATGTTAGCCAGATACTTAGTATGTCATTATATTTATCATATACACATGTGTGTTCACTTGGTATTTAGTTGTGAATGTAGCTCTCTTACATTTTTTTACACACTGTAATGATTCGCAGTGTTGTACCCTTTGCAAGTCCTGTCCAGGATCCTGAGCATTTAACTTTACTACTCTCAAACATAAAAGGTGTTATTTTTTCACTATTTACTACTTCTACTTTCTAGAACATTATGTTTCATTGATATATACATGCTCTTGACATACTATTTATCTATTTAACAAGCTAACGGGTGCTTCACGTGTAACATTTTATTTCCAGGACTATATGACACCATGGTTGTCTAAGAAAATTTGTTTAAAATTATTTTCCATTATATGTTATTGTTTGTAGGCTATACCTCATGTCTTGTTTGATCATTGTTTTCTTGCTTATGGCCGCTTCGGCCTTGATTGTCTTGTGACCTAGTGAGTGATGTCCCATGTTTGAAACCCACTTTTCGTGGTCTATCTTGCATGCATGTTTGCTTATTACATTGTTCTTCTATGGTATTCTTGCAGCTACTTTTTCTACTAACACATGTATCTAGCCAATTTATTTGCACGTACCTTGGTTTCTACCATGGACATCCCCTACCCCCTACAGGTATCATCTCTAGATCAACATCAAGTCCTCTCTTTAAGGCCGCACACTCCTAAAATTTTCACATGCACCCCAAATAAGGGGGGGAATACATTGGGTGAAAAAATCACCCCTACAATAGCTCAGAGCTATAATATATATCTACACATTACAAAAAAAAACATAGAAATATGGTCACATGATGAGCTAGAATATGACTTGGTTCCTTAGCATAACACATGTAGTATCACCTAGAATCAGACAATAGCGCTTGGGTTCTTGTGTCCTCCCGTGGGTGCTAATGTCCCCAAGGTGGACATAATCATCTTATCAAATCAACATAGTCTAAAAATTTCTTGAGATCAGTTTCACAGCGACAGGAACAATTCCTTCAGTTATAACATGCATGTAATCTCCTACAATTAATTTCAATCAAAATAACCAGTATAGTTGGAACTAATTTAGGATAACAGGAACAAATGAGGGATGTACCATCTTTAGTGGTTCTTATTAGAAAAATTTATGGATGGAGAGAAACGTTATACCTCTCTCCCCAAAACTTGCTCTTTGGCCTGAGATCACCAAAAAACTCGCACTTGGCGTGGGATCGCCCAAAAAAATCTTACTTAGCATTAGATCACAATTTTTTTCTCTCTTGGTGTGAGATCTCCCAAAAAAATTTCTCTACAAAACATTTCAAGACACTTCTCTATCCTTTTACACTCTTTCAAATCAGGTGCACACTTTACTTTACACACTTTTACATACTTTTACATACTTATGCACATTTTTTTCTGATTTATCATATACATGACTTTGACTACATTATTTCTCTTATTTTGTAGGTTTGTCCTACAAGAAGTAACAACAAAAATCTAAAGCAACATGTACAACAAAACACATACGCTTCATCCCTAGGGTTACTTTCCTCTCCTAGTCTCCACGCTTAATTTTACGTCATTCCACGCTTCACTTGTCCACTCGGCACACATTTCATCGCACACTCTATAGGATCATAAGGTATGTATCTTCTATCTACTTTATGTTATCGAGTATTCACTCAAAAACATAAAGTGGGGGCAAATATAGACACAAAATCATGCACTTGGGTACATTTATAGGTCTTAAAAGCATACTAGCATTCATATGATTCCTAAGCAAGAAAACTAGTAATTGACAACTATCTTTGGCCTATTTTATTTTTTTATTTTTTTCTATGTGGTCTTACACACCCTATAACCTAGTCAGGATTTTACTGATTTATCTTTTATAGCTTCAGACACCAGTGCCTAGTTAGGACAGAAACACCCAAGCACTCATGTCCCCTCTAGGTGCCTCTGACCCTTTTCTTACCTTACTCACTCTTTTTAGGTCTCTTTTATATTTTGGGAATATTTTTCAGTTATGGGTCAACCTTCCACTTGTTAATTAACAAATTCAAACAAGGAAAGGATATAAATTCATAGTTATGTGTTCAGGGACCAAACACTAAACATTACTATCATCACCTAAGCTTACATTAAAAAGGAACCTAAAACACTCCAAGACATTCATCTAGCATCCATTCAAGGGACAAGTGTTGTATCAACTCTGCATACACTACATAGGAAGGGAAATTCTATTCTATTCCATTCATACATATTACTACATTGCTACATTCTAGCTACAACCTGATATCAAGAGTAACTTGCACAAGGGCATCCTAGGGCATGATTCTTACACACAAACCAAAACTACATGGAGTCTAAGATGTAGTGCAATGCTTAGTTGTAAGTTCACTTTTGAGGTGACCACCGAGATCAGTTTGACTCCCCATTGTGCATCCTTCTTTTTTGGATTTGATTTGGTTTATCAGATTTTACAAAATTATATCTATTTTACAGGTTAATGGTACCCTTGGTGATCAAAGAGTGACACATAGGTGATCAATAGGGAATATTTACGACACTTGTGTGACACAGTAAAAATCAGGTTCTGACCATTTTCATTGTCATAGGCACCCATAAGATGTATCTAGCAACTAGACGCCCTTGTTCTACTATGGGTGCCCATGTCTGGCCTTATTCCTGTAGTTCAGACTTTATTCTAAGCATTTACAACACTATTCACTTCCTATCCAATAGTTTTCCCAGTCTATAACACTTCCAGGTCAAGCGTCAATCACCTAAGTTATTTTTTCTATATCTCTTGTTTAGGATTTTATACTTGTTTATTTTCTTGCATTATACTATACTTAGCACATGTATATCATTAGTCACAATCAATTAATCTATAATTAGGGTTTTATAAAATTCTATTTTTGTTAAATCACATATCTCCTAGCTCATTGACCTGTTTTGTGAATGAAATTATTTGTTAGAGTGAAGAGTGAAGCACACAACTAAACAATGGCTCTATGTGATAAATATCCTGACCAAAAGTTTATGAAGCCCCAAAATACTCCGAATACCCTAAAAAATGCAAAATACCATAAACTGTTGAAAACTGCTAAAAATAGATTTTCAAGACTTTCCAAAAATAGATTTTTGGAAATCCTATTTTGGATCACCTACATAAAAAAACCAAACTACAAATATCTAGAGTTTGTTGTAGGTTTAGGTGGTGTGACTATTAAACGTGAATTTTCCAAAATACATTGGGATTGAAGATACTATGAAGCATGTCCACAAGTGTGAACTTGCATGGACAAAAAAGAACAGAACATTATTTTGGGTTAAGGCAAGTCTATTTTCTATAACTCTATAAGGAAGAGCACATTTTTAGTACATGGAGTATGAACCAAATAAAACTATGGTAGATTTTGATGTGATGAAAATCACCTTCACTAAGGAGTGTCATATCCCTGAGTTTGAACAAGTAAGAATTTATGTGCTCAAAGAGATAAAATAGGAATGAACTAAAACTATGTAGACTTATGATGCATAGTTTAAGATGTTACTGTCAAAGATATTTTATGACATATTTTTTGTAACATGCACAATGGCTTTTAGGTGGTATTTTGGATCCCTTCCATTTACAACTAGATATGAAGACTTTTAAGAAACCATGAGAGGAAGTGGATGTATATTTGTGAGTGGAGATCACAGGAAACTTTAGCACATACATAATCCCATTCCAAGAAGTAAATATTTTGATGATGGTGATGTAGCTTAAAAAAATCACTATGGCTAGGAATGCATATGAGAGAAAAAAATGGTTGCAGTGAATTAAATGTGATATAAAAGGGCATACAAAATAGAACTATTCATGAAAGTGGGCACATTGTGTGGTGGTTAGGTGTGAGATTCATTTGGAGGCATAAGATATAAATACCTACCTAATATTATATAGGGTGAATTAGATGAAGGTCTTATGTTGGCACAAGATTCATGATGCCATTAGTCATGACATTGAGAACTAAAAATTGATTTCTAAAATGAAGGAGATGAGGGCCCAAGGCCTTACACTGAAATATCCACAAAGCTAGGGTTAGAGGTATCTCTAAGAACAATTTTGTAGAATAGGTTGGTCAATAATTGGAAGTGGATTAATTCGGGGAACATATTATAAATGCATAGCTATAGAACATCACTAGAGGTATTTTCCTAAATTCCACAATTGTATGATCTGTTAAGGAGAGCACCTAAGGAAGGATTATCTAGAACTGAGAAAAAATATTTTGTAAGGATACCCATCACAAAAAAAATTGTGATGGTAATGATGGACCAAGAAAAATATCATATACCTAGGGGGTACAGATGAAAATGAGGCCTTGACCAAGGAATATGATGGAATTTTAGATAAGGGAGGTCATTCAAATAATGATCAAGTCAAAGTTTTTTAGGACCGAGCTAAGGTGTTACTAGGCAAAGAATGGTTATGTGGAACAAATTTGTAGTTATGCAAATCCAAGTTATGAACAAATGGCCAACATTAAGGTCTAAATATGTTATGTAGGAAATATGCCATATATTTGGAATCCTTGATACAAGAGGATTTAATGATTGAGGTAAAACAAGTGCTTCAATAGTTACAAAAAGTTAAATATTGTAAAGTAATTGTGATATTTTCATGCTCCACAAGAAACAACAGACTTGGGAGCCAAAAAAAAAGGAAATGTTAGCAATATTAAAGACATTAAACATTGTGGTCACTTTGAAGACATGGTGTGAGCGTAGTATGGGGAACCCCAATACATTAAGTGAAGGACTTGTTGGATTAACCATGTCACCGATGAGGATTTGGAAGTAGGTGGATTTGAGTACCCCTTTCGATCAAGAATTATAAGTAGATGTGGAATTGAATGGACATCATTTTCTCAAAATTTTAATTGCCATGAGACTATAATTAAAATTACTAGCTAAGGAGGTTTCGGTAATAATGGGAAAACCTGCCCTATATTATATAAGGAGTACTTTATTCATGGAAAAAACCCATTGCAATACCAATCAATATTTTGCATGATGTGGAAGTTAACATCATGGGAGTCCCATTTTATGGTGACTTCAAGGTGATGGAGATGGCCAAAAAATATCAATATCCTTCCATCCTTGAAAGACCATGGTGTTATGATAGCTATGAAAATATGAAATTTAAAGAATAGGTAATGAGTTTTGAGAATGAAGAAAAAAGGGTGATAATCCCACTTGATGCCAAATTAAGACCCATATATAGAGAATTTCATAGGAAGAGAGGATGGTGTGGTAATTCATAGATTGATGAAGTTGTAGACACTTAAATTTGGTAACTTATCCTTTGACGATGAAACATTTGGCTTTATTCCTATGTTAAGAAAAATGCTCACATTCCTAGGCTAATGTGTGTGTGTGTGTGTGTGTGTGTGTGTGTGTGTGTGTGTGTGTGTGTGTGTGTGTGTGTGTGTGTGTGTGTGTGTGTGTGTATTATATATATCCTTACTTGGTCATCTTTGCACATTGATATGTCATTCATCCTAGTAATATTAATTAACCAAATTATTAATTCACGCCCATGAATCATTCTCAAGATTTAGCTTTTGTATAACTAATTGCCTGTGCAAAACCACAAAACTCAAGGTCATAGTGGAGTATGGTCCTAGTTGACTTAAACGGTTTTGGACCCTTCCATCTAATGAATAATTTTCCAATTTGAATATATTATTAATTTCATTTCATCTTTATAGGTAGAAATTAAAGTGAATAATGTTTAACCTATGGAAGCCTATATAATAAAGTCAAATGCACTTCATAATTCACCTGACATTCTTAGGATATCCCATTATAAATATCAACACTAAAACACTCTGAGGCTATCCAAAATATATCTTAAGTAGCCACACATCAATTAGGATAGCTACCACATAGGTTTGAAGCAATCAAACTATATTTTAGAGTCTAACTTCCTCCACTTCCAAGTACTAAAATGTCTTGGAGCCACGTGTAAGCAAAAACAAGTCAATCCAAGTATTTTCAAATGCCTTCAAGGAACAAAAGGGATAGTCAAAAAAATTTAACCACACCATATCACATGAATACCACATTAGGTACATTATTTACTCTATAGTTATTCCACTATCTTTGTGTCAAGAGACATAAGGTAACTAATAGGGAGTGGCTTAGATATCCACACACACTTACACCTACACTAAGATAACTATATGAGGATTTATCACACTTGAGGAGATGCAATACAACACTTGGATTAGTTCTACGAGGGTTAAATTCCAATGGTAATCTAACCTCACCTAAACACTTATTTATTCTTTTGGTTATATAAGGATTTCATGAAGTTTGTTACTAGTATATAGGGTTTCTACTCATTTCAAATTATTATAGGTGGTGTCAAATTTGTGCAAGCCATAGTGACATAGTGACACTTAGTTCTAGGAAAAAAAGGGTAGTCAAATTTGATGTGCACATTTTCAATAATGTATAGAATTTAGGACCGTACAAAATTAGTCAATACCATACAATAGTTATACAATCTTGGAAAAGAGTAGTTTCCAGTTCCAAGATCATAGATGAAGCAATATACAGACCTAAAACACATCTTTTTTATTATTCTACACACCTAGATAAACCATATACCACTATGCACAACTAATTTCTTATACCTTTGTGTGTTTTAAATGATATTCACATCGTGTTAAGATAGTTGCAAGTATTAATTCTTTATTTTGGATGTCCATGGTTAATGTTTATTAGTTAGTTCAGAATAATCATCCTGTGGCACTCTAAATTTTTCATAATACCATAATTCTTACAAAACTAATTAGGAAATAGTTAAACAAATTTTGAACCCAAATATCTTAATCAAATACGCAACATTATTTTAATCCCTAGTTGCTCTAGAGTTTCATTTGGATATTTGTGTATGCTTTTCTTCTATTCCCTTTTAGTTTAACAATAAGCTTAACCATCAACCTATTGATCATATTGATATTTCTCTCCATACTCACATGATTTGAGTCTCTATGGCTTCATCCTCTCCTCATCTCCATGAAATTCCTATTTTCCTTAATCCTAATTCCCATGAGATCCTTTGTGACACAAATTGTAAACACCAATCTGATTATGAAAAATATGATGATGATGGTGTGAATCCTAAAAAAGTTAAAATTGTCCCTAATTTTTTATTGCAACTTCATGATAACCTGCATAATGTCGAGCATATTATACAGATCCTTCATGCTGCTAAACTATTTTGTGGTCAATCCTCTAATGATGTGACCCTTTTTGGGGTGCCTCCTCTACTATGGTTATATCTACGATTGATACATTGATAGTGTCTATATATTAAGGGGAAAGTAGTGCCCCACCTCATATCATAACTATGTATGTTCTTATGCCCACTTCTATCCATACATATATCCTACACACTAATAGTGGTTCACATACTTCTTATTCTAGCACATAAGCTGTTGAAATCCTTGTTCATATTTTGTACGCTCAAATCCTTAAAATATAATAAGGTGTTACTACTTCTTCTTATTTCATGGATTCTACTCAGTTACTTCATAACCCACCCACATTCGAAGTGGATTATTATTCATTTACCAAGGGTTTTTAAACTCGTTAGCCTCCAATTTTTGATGGCAAGGGTGACCCTGAAGAGCACGATCCTGCTTTCCATGTTTATTTTTTGGATTACACTTACAATGACACATTACTTACCAAGTTATTTCCTAAATGTCTCAAATAATTTTCATTACATTGGCTCTATGATCTTCCTATTCATTTATTTTTGTCTTTTACCCCTTTTTTTAATCAACTCCACACACATTTCTTTATCAATATTGGGAACATGATTTCTTATGCTCAAATTTATAAAATGTTACAAGGTTATAATGAACACATTATATGTTTTATGTTACAAGACCATTCTTAGAAAGATGAAAAATATTTTAGCCAATAGTGAGCTTCAAAATATTTTCACATAAAGAATTCTTACTCCTTTTTCATAATCATTTATCTTTGAAAAATTCCTCTCAAATGATCATTTATGTCATAGACTGAAAGAACATGAATCTAAGATCCTCATCATGAAAAAGATCGAATAATTTACTAATGCTACCAACACTAAGTTTCGAGGATAAAAATCATTTAATGAAAATAAAAATAATGATAAAGCTAATGTTAATGTTGTATCTCAACCCACAAAGCTTCAGTTACAAGTTCCTTGACAAAAAATCACAGAATTTACTTTTGTACCTCACCTATTGCTTAAACAAGTTGCTTGAGTGCAACATTATATCTCTCCCTTAATCAAGTTTGATATTACTCAACCTAACAATACTAATTTTGTTGATATTGTCTCTTATAATTATCTTATGTGTTGGTTATTCCACATATAAATATGTTAAACGTTTTCATGTTATACAAGATCTTATTGGTGTTAATGTTATTAAATGGTACATGCCCACTAAATAATCTAATCCTACTAATGATAATGTAAAAATGAAAATCCTTTAATGAACCACTTATTGATAACAACACTACTAAATATAACTTAGAAGTGCACCATGTTCATCATGTTGTGCCTCCCCTCGATCTTGCTGAGAGAGTGAGGAAGCATGAGGATCTAGAAGGAATCCATACACATCAAGGAAGTTGCACTCAAATTGAGAACTGAATTAGATTCAAGATTAAAGCAAGAATTCAACCACAAGAAATTTTGCATGTATTAAAAAAACTGGTCTAACATTCTCATAGATCAAAAAGAAAAGGTACAAAAAGGAATGTTGTGTAACTCACATGCATGATCCAACATAACTCCATAATGGAGAAGATGATTTACTTTCCAGAAACATAATGTAACTCTTGTATGACACACACTGAAACATATGAAAAATTCTATGAAAAAATTTGTCATAACTCCTAGGACACCTAATGACCTATGATATCACCTAAGTGAGATGACTCACCATGGGTGTGGGAAACTCACATAATAAATAAATAGAGGTGAAAAATACCCCTCACACTAACACTCCCCTTGATTGAAACTTAGGTAGAGGTCATGACTAGTCATAAAATAAGGATGTGTCATATCAGTCCCAGAAACTAAAAACATGATAAATTACCCATGTAAAAACAACAATATTTCTAGAAAAGAAGAAGAGGAGAGAAATGGGTCTCGAAAAATAGGCCTGAATAGGTATCCATGTACAATAAAGATATCAAGTAGTGGAGGAAAACCCGGTGGGAAAAACATATACTTATAAGAGATAAAAGACTCCCCTAAGCAATTAAGAAAGATGCATGAAATGGGTCCTGGAAACTAAAGTCCTAATAAGGTACCCATGTACAAAATGTAATATTTTTATAAGAAGAAGAGAAGAAGAAGTGTTATCTAACGTCCCAAGAAGAACCTATTGTAAGCCACCATGTACCAAGTGAAGAAGAATAATATCTTTGAAGTGCCAAGGTGTTATTCCCGTCTAAGGAACGATGCTCTATATGTGAGGTGGAAGTTCCAACTACTCCATGAGGGGATGGAGAATCTAAAGTAACGAAAAATAAGGAAGGTGGAATTTCCTGTAACTAAATAAAATATTTCTCATTGTCCGATGAGTCCTCAATAAAAATTTTTTCTCCCTGATAAGTCTATAGGGGACTAGAAGTAGGTGGATCAAAAAACACCTCCTTGAGATGTGGTAAATGATAAGTGGATGGTGGAGGTGGGTCCTCATCGCTATGAAAATCAACTATGTTAGAAGAGAATTCATCATCTTCAAAAGTGGGCCCAAAAATATCATCAAGTCTAGGTGAGTTGGATGAAGAATCTGAAGGAGGAAAAAAGTGAGAAAAGGAGTAAAGTCGAGTGTGATGATCAACTGTACCAATTGCAATGATAGTTTCAATGTCTAGCTCTCTGACATAAAAGGAATCCGGAGTGAAATCAATCCCCATGTCATGAATAAGGCAAGTTAATTAGATAAACTAAAAGGATATTATTTATGAGTGAAGGGATACAAAGCACATTATTGAAAGTACCACCATTCACTTTAACATACCCTCTCTTGAAAACTGGTGTAAAAGTGTTGTCACCAAGCCAAATAGAAGACATGCAACATGAATTTAAGGAAATAAAATCTATGTCTGATGAGGCAATATGATGAGATGCACCCAAATAAATAACCCATGTAGGAGTAGGTGACACAACTGCAACTAAATCTCTTCCCTTTATTTTCTCCTTAGTTGATTCTTTTTCTTTCACTTTCCCCTTTCCATTGTATTTTTCCTTAGAACATTCATGAGTTGATGATGAAGATGGCTTGAGAGACTCGAGAACTCCTATGTTGGTCTTCTCAAGAAGACTAATGAGGAGGTCAAATTTCTTCTTCAAACAATTTTCTTCATCATGCCTACCACTGCAGTACCCACATTTGACCAATTCTTTAAGAGGTTTAGAACTATAAGAGGAAGTGGAAGAGTTGGATTTGGTGGTGGATTGGTCCTTTTTTTCTCATGATCCTTGTTGTTCTATTTCTTCTCTTTTTAAGCCTCATATTTTTCAAGACTAGAAATGAGAGCATGGGATTTTTTTGGTTTTAGAGTACCCATTTGAATTAGCTTATCCTATTCCCTAGTCAAATCAGTAATAAACTCATCAAAGGAGGGACTAGTCCAACTTTCACTAAGTGCCCTTTTTATAGCATGGAAGGTGGAGACAAAAATAAAATAGTAAGGAATTTTTTTGGAAAGGACGAAACATATGAGTTTTGATTCCTTTTTTTCAATTCCATGATCTTTTAGTTGTAATATAAGAGATTTGAATTAGGTGAAGAAGTCCTGGGGAGTGTCAAAACTACTAGGGCTGAGACTAATCAACTCATTTTCCAGTACATGCCCTCTCATTTCATTCTGTTTCCAAATTTTTTTTCTAAGGCATCCCAAACTTTCTTGGGTGTTTTGGTTGTGTTAACATGAAAGAACAGTTCTGGAGACATAGAAAGAAACAAAAAACCAAAATATTCATCACATTTGTGAAACCAATTTTCTTTCTCTACAAAATTTATTGGTTCAACTTGCAAGCCCATAGTTATCTGGTAAATTTTGTGTTTTTACAAAGCAATACATTCAAAAATATTTCCATTCATTTTATCTAAATATTTCCATTCATTTTATCTAAAGGGAATATGCAAGTGAACACACATTAAAATCCATAACAGAAAGGAATGAGAAAAAAAGATAGCGAAAAGAAAGGAACCACAAAAAATGAACACCCCCCGATTGCCACAATTTATAAGTAGTGCGTTGATTACACCTAAGTGTTCGTGCGACGTGAGATAGTTGGTCACTCACCATGTAATTGAAGAAATATCACACAAGCGTGGAGACCACAATAATCTCAGTCATTTGTAATAAAATAAGGAAACAAACACAAAAGAAAACAAGAAGGGAAAGTGCAAGAAAGAGACTCTCTTTCTGTAAGGTTATGGTGGACACGCTCACTAACCTGCAAGCGAAGAAGAACACTTATAATGAGGTGTAAGGGAGGTGGAAAGTACTAATAAGCCTAAATTAGAACCCAAAAAGGATAGTATTTTTCCTTAAAATTTTAGTGTTTTCTTAATTAGGAGTGAGATTAATTAATATTAATTAATCTAAAATTAAAAAATAGAAATAAAGGACAAGGAAATTTTTTACCTTTGAAGGTGTTGAAGAGGAGCCAAATCAGTTTGGTGAGCTAGCTAGCGATCTAGCTGGGAGGGGGACGAGGATCTTGGACTGTAGAGTGGTTTGCGAGATGGACGAAGGGCTTGATGATTCAAGAGACAAGTTATTGCAGGGTGGAATGAATGAACTGCGGGTCTGAGTTTTACACGAGTTGGGTGCTGGTGAGTTGTAGTTGCTGAGGTGAGACCACATATTGGTTAGTAATCCATGTATTAAGTGGGAAATGTAACTTTTGAGAAAGAAAATGTTGGGGTTGATCCTAATCCACTTTCCAAGTGGTGCATTTGGGTAACGGTTGGCGAAGAAATATCGAATGAATAGGGCCCATAGGGGTCGAACACCATGTGGAGTAGAGTCCTGAAGATTTGAAGAAATGATTGAACCAAGAAAGGTTCTAAGATCAACCAATGACAGGAATGAGCCAACGCAGGGTAAGGATATCTAAGTAAAGATGAACAAAAAAACAAATGTGCAAGTAGGGGTGGAAATGCGGCTCAATGCGGAGTGAGGAATGAAGTCACAGTAATCAGAGGACCATGGCCATACTATGTAGGGAAGAGACACAAACCCATGAAGTGACTAGGGTTCCCAGGAGAAAGCATGAGAAAAGGATGAGCTCGCAAGCTAGTGCATAAGCACAAAGAGCCAAGCGAGAGAAAATGTTAATGCATAATTCCAAACTAAACCCAGGTCGATGAGAACAGTTAATAGGGACAAATGAAAATTATGATGAGCAATGGAAATAAGGAGAACTAGGCACTACAAGTATGAGAACACAAAACCAAAGCATGAGTCTAAGACGATTGAATGCACGTAGATTGATTTGAAGAGTAGAGTGAGTCATGATGAAGGAATGGGCGAGTTGGGAGGGCTAGCTCAGTTCCTAGCTCATTGAGCTGGGGTTGAGTTGGTCTTCAAAAACAATTTCAACACCCTTATTAAACCTTAAAACAGAAAACTTCAACCTGAGTTTTTGATGAACCTACACACAAAAAACACCTGCAAAACACACAAACTGGCACACTATCCCAGCATAAAGACCCTAAAAAATGCAAGTTAAGTACAAAGAAAAGATTAAAGAAATTTCATAAGAAGATAGAAAATCAAAAAATGGAGAGTAGTAAGCAACAAATGTAGCGAGATACATGATTCCAGACCACGAGCTCTTATACCATGAAAGAGTGAAGAAGCACAAGGATCTAAAAGGAATCCATGCATATACAGGAAGTTAAACTCAAAATGAGAAGTGAAGTAGCTTTAAGATCAAATCAAAAATTCAACCACAAGAAATTGTACATGCATTAAAGTAAAGGTCTAACAATCTCATAGATCAAAAAGAAAATGTACAAATAGGAGTGTTGTGTAACTCCCATGCATGACCCATCATACCTCCATAATGGAGAAGAGGAGTTACTTTCAAGAAATGGAATGTAACTCTTGTATGATGCACAGTGACATATATGATAGATTATATGACATAATATGTCATAACTCCTAGGAAACCTAATGACCTATGATATCACCTAAGTGAGATGAATCACCATGGGCAAGGGAAATTCTCATAATAAATAAATAGAGGTAAATAATACCCTACTCACACTAACACTTACAATCATCCATTGGATGTTATGATTTTTACTATTACTACTATGCCACATTTTTATCCTATTATTACTTTGATGATTATGATATGGATCATAATATTATCTTTGATACATTATACATTCATACTTGTACCAGTCAAAATTCTACACATAGTGTCCTTATTGATGTTAGTACTAGACATAATATCTACACTTTTAAGTTACTCGGCTCTCTTCGATACACTAAAAACCAAGTATTTTATGATACTAAGATGAAACTAGGACATGTTTTATCCCTCTTACAATTAGTTCCTCTTATATGACATCTCTTGTTCATATGATATGCATTTAGGTTTCCCTTGGTTGTGTAATTTTAAGGCTCCACCATCACATCATCATTTCATATTCATTCACAATAAGAAATTTTTATAGTTAAGGGTATTAAATATGAGGCCCCAATCCTTAAGTTACCTAGTAAAAAAGCTTTAGTTGCTACTTCTTCATCTACTACATCTACACATGATAATTTTAGTGGTTTTATTCGTCTTAGGACTCATATTAGGTATGTTATTGCACATACTTATATTACTAGTTATCTATCACCTTGGTCTCCTGTTAGCTATTTTTTCATGCCCACAATTTACACACCCCAAAAACAACAATAAAAATACAAGAATAATATATATTTTACCTTTCATTGCTTGTTACATGACACACCTTGGGGTTAAATAGAGTAACTCAACATCAAAAAGGAAAATTTCACAAGCATGAACCCACTTAGATAACATGATAATGCCATATCACACTATTGGCAACCTTTTTCAAAAGGGATGTACACTCTAGAATGACTCAATCCCACATGAGAAACCTAAGGCTATCCATATTCTACAACACAACACTAATGGTCACATCTCTATTATAATTCAATTTCTTGTTTAACCTTATAGATTGAAGAGCATTTAACGTATAAGAAAATATCATTCACTCCCAAAGCTAAATATTCATTATTTCATTCTATATCATTGTTTAAACCATATTATGTACACGATACATATGATCATACCTCAAGGTTGTATATTTCACATTTTAATAAATTGTTTTGGATCACAATGATGCCCTCCTTTATTTTCATTTATTTTAAGACGGTCTTAGGCATTTTAGTTGGTTGAAATCATTCAAGGTGTGTATGATTTTTGTAACAACCATTCCATAATTTCAACTTGTTTACTCTTGTTCTAAATATATTTACGTTATTACTTAGGTCACATATTAACATTATTTTTAAAGCAATTATGATTTGTATAAGCTTTCCTTTCACTTATGGATTTAAGCCTATAACTAGTGTGATACCACACCACACAATTTGTTTCATTATTCATAGGAACTCAAGTACTAAATACATTTTACAAGTGAGACATTCGATAAAAATTTATGTGTTATATGCCTTTTATGGCACAATTTCCAATTATGGGGTAAACATACATCAAAGTTTCTTTCACCAATAGCCTAATAAGAGGTCCCACCGATTTATTAGTTTCATTAATAATCAAAGGTATCTATACCCTACTACGAGACAAAACCTAGAGTAATCCAATATCCATATCTCGCACAACCTTCATGCAACCCGAGGCATTTCGATACTACTTGGTAAGGTGACACTTTTATCTATGAGGAGGAAATGAATTCAAAGTTTAATGCATAGGTAAACTGAGACATAGACTCCACTTGCAGTGTTTATATCTCTCAATGAGATAAATTATAGGTAAAAACACCCCAAACTAACCTCAAAAGGACTGGGTTACATGCCAAGATGTCAAGGAAAATTATGTAGTTAATTATAACAACTTACCCATGAAGTGATTAGACTTATGAAACCTATAAATGATGGTATTTCTCACCCCAAGTATGATAGGGTACTCGTAGTGTAGTCATTTCTTCACAAAAAGGTACTTAAGTTATGAAAATGGTATTTTGTAAGACTTGCCTTACATGTAGAATGAGAAGATTACTTGTGAGGTTAAAGTATTTTCATAAGACATTAGTGTTTTAAAATATTATACGTGACTCGATCGAGAGGGAGATTATGACAAGGGTCAAGGTCATGTTTTATTTTGATAGATAAGTATAATAAGTTTCTACCAATCATTATGAGTTTTATGAAGGAACTATAATAATTAACATGGTAAATGGCCATTTCAAATATCTAAACCATAAGTACATCATCTAAATCCAAAAAGACATAAAACCACGAAGCAAAAATTACATGTTTTACCATTTTACATTGTTAACTATCTTCCTTATTAGTTTAGTGAACACGGTTCCTTCATGGCTAGTCCTAAATTCATTGGGTGACACCCCTACTAATATTGAAATGTTATTTTAAAACATAAGAAGATACAAACTAAATAGTTTTCCATGTACAGTGCTTGAAACATAGGAGTTCAAGGAAAATAAAATTTTTTAACACACTAATTTAGATATTGCAATCTCTTTAATTCACTTTCATCTAATATTTGCATTCAATGTCAATATACAACATTTCAATGTTGGCTCGTTAATTACAACATATCACGTTCTTAATCCTTCATGTCTAGAGTACCTGCAACCAACACATGGTCATTCCTAAGACTGGTTTGGAAAATCCTTACACCAAAGCATAAACAAACACTCGACCATTTTAAGAAATCCAAAATAGAAAAGTAGAGAGAGAGAAATAGAGAGAGAAATAGAGAGATTTTTTCTTCACATATTCACAGTTCCACATTCATATGCACTTTTCTTTTTTTATTCCATAGAGATTAAGGAAGAGAGAGAAAGACTAGGAGACATTTTATTTTCTATTCACAAAATGGAGACATTTTGTATCCATTTTATTTTCATTTCAAATCCATCTACATTTTCAAGGCCAACACCAATTTTATAGCTATTTCTAAAGAGAGGAGAGGGAGGAGAGAGAAAAAGTTATAAATTTTGAAATCCATTCATACAAACTAATTAGTTAATTCATACTATACACATTATTATGAATATATTAAAATAATTCACGAGTAGTTACAAGTCAAACGAGAGCTTTAAACTAATTTTCTAGCTAAGTTGTAAGTTTTTGAAAATTGACCAAAATGGCTAAAGTACTTATGAAGCAACTACGGGGCTAATTATTGTGAACACATTGAAGACTCTTGTCCTAAAATTACTAGTGGGCCCATAAACAAACTTAAAAAACTAACTCCCAATTATGTAACTAATGGTTTTAGCTATCTTATTAGTATTCTAGAGGTAGGTGGAGGTGGTTTTCAACTTCTCCCAATCTAAGTGGCAAGTGTAATCCAAAATTGATCACATTTTCTTAAAAATGGAAACTTTAGCATAAATGACTGAATGCAAAAAGGGCTTCAAATATTGTCTCGTCAAAGCATCAAATTGGGTTCACAAACATGGTTAATTTCCTTCATGGTGTCCTAGGTTTACAGGGGTCATGTTAGAATTTTTAGGTTGTGGTACAGTTGGGTCTGGTGCTCCATGCACACTATTTTTGAGGTTAAATTTATATGTTTTAAAATTTCCCGGTTGAGGTAAGAATTAATCACTCATTCTAGTTGCATTCACTACTGATCAAAACATATACAAGCCTAACAATAGGAAATGATGAAAGCATAATTTACTGTAAGAGAATAAATTGGGACATATTCCAGTGAATTGAGACTCCAATATTTCAAGTATTGGAAGAAATCCATCTCCATTTTTGCGTATATTGGATTCCATTTTTGGTTATACTGGATTCCATTAGTAGCAATACTGGATTCCATTAGTAGCAATATTGGATTCCATTAGTAGCAATATTAGATTCCAATATTTTCATTATCAGACTTATTCAAGTTCCAATTTCTCTATTATTGGATTCCAATTTGCTAATATTGGATTCCAATTTCCCTATTATTGGACTCCAATTTCACTATTACTGGATTCTAATAACACTATTATTGGATTCCACTTTCACCACATAACCTGATGTCCACCCACTTACATAAGCCTAGCAGATTGTTATCTTATATAACCCAAGTGGTTTTAACTTACATAACCCAAGCAGTTGCAAACTTACATAAGCCCAAGCTAACTTACAGTTGCCAAGAAATGGCTAACTAACTTACATATGCCAAGCGACCGCTAACTTACATATGCCAAACAAATGCTAACTTCAAGATAGTGTGTAAGTGATTTTTGTCATTTATGCCACATATCAATCTTAATATCTTCATACATATATGACTATTCATGCATACCTTATTCAAATCAATAAACATTGACGTTGAAAATCCCTTCCCTGAACTTCCTTGAATGGTGTTAAATTTGATGGTTGTTTAGACGTTTTTCATGATTTTAGACGTAACATATTTGTAAATATTTTATAGAACTGACACGTGTGACTCACATGTTTAAAATGTGACCATCAATATTTATATACATTTATATAAATAATTTATTCATATATATTAAGCATAGTTAAAAAATCCAGAATTGTCATTTATAAATTTTGTAAGTAGTGTATAAGTGCGAGTGATCGCACTTACAAGTGTGATTGGTCACATGTCTAAGTGTGAGCCTCAATCTCTCATATGCACATCTCTTGACTTGACACTTTAAGTGTGAGTATTGACTCACACTGCTAAGTACGAGTTATCGAGAATAACATTGACTCACACTTCTAAGTGTCAGTCTTGACTCTGCACTTTTAGGTACGAGTCTTGATTCACACCGCTAAGTGTGAGTCTTGATTCACATAGCTAAGTGCGATAACTCACCTATCAAACAATTTTTGGGTAACGATAATTTGTCAACACTACCCTTTAAAAATACAAAACAATGTTTATTTATACCAATTATTTGTATAAATTTCATTATTTTTAATATATATTGATGTAAATTTGATAATTTTTGTAATTTATATATAAATCTATATTAATAATTGATGGTTAAATATTAAATATGCAATTCGTGTGTGACATTTATTACAAATATTTGCAATTAAAAATATTTGCAAGTATTTGTAGTATTAATGATAACCATTTTGTAAGGCAAAATGCTAATTAATGTTATCATTTTCCTCAACATTAATTAGCCATTAATTCGAGCTATGTAAAATTTTCCATTTAAAAGTACATGTGCCATTTGAAATATGTGCATTCCTTTTGGAGCATGTAACTGTTGTCAGCCATTAATCATCCATTTAATGAAAAGCAATGTAAAATCATATGCGTGCCCTCTTAAATTTGCGTGCCAACAAAATTGGCAGTTGGATTTGTTTACATATCACTATAAGTAGACAGTTTTTGAGTTTATATTTTTAACATTTTCCTTTCTATTCTCTTTGTCATTGCGTAAGCTTATTCATCAATAGAAAAATCTCATCATCACAAGCGTCAAAAATTATGTGCTCGAGTTCTGGAAATGTTTTGATTTCCTCTCTGTGCCAAAAATTGGTATGCATTCTCACCTTCAGTCCCTCCAAAATTACAAAAATTATGTTAATGTAAAATTTTCCATAGCTGATTAGGGATTATATCCATGTAAAATTTTCCATAGTTGATTAGGGCTTATATCCATGTAGGGATTTTGTAGATAATTAAATGGAAGCAAGTTTGTTATTCAATATTTTGTAGAAGGTAGTTTTGTTTATCAAATAAATAATTTTGTAATATAGTAAAAATTTGTTAGAGCAGTGAAAGAGGATGGAATGGAGCACATCTTGACAGAGAAATGACGCAAGCTTAATACATAATAACATGAGAGGAAGATTTGTAGAATTTTTAAAAACCAAAAACACCTGCCAAGAACTTGTTTTGTTGAGTCTTGAAAAAGAAGCCTGGTGGTATGGATGGTGGCTCAATTTTCACAATAAAAAAGTGAATATCGGAATCAATTTATGGACATGGTGGTGCACAGGAATAGAAGAGTAGATGTATTTTATAAAATTGATATTATTTTGTTGGCCTTATTGTTGTCCACAAATAGTCCTCCGCTGCACATACTCAGCAAAATTCAATGGCTACGACATCATTGACATTGTCAATGACAATATTTTAGAAGATATTCATGTTAAGAATGAGTTTCCATTGAATGTGTTGGTGTTGGATTACAGTGACCTATTTGCGAAAAAATATGGTAATGCAAGAGTAGGAGAACCAAACAGATTTTGGAGAACAAAAGAATGAATACAAATTTGTGAAAGGAGAATTTGAGGAACAAGGAAAATCTAAGATGTTGCTACTATGGAAGCAACAACTATCCTCAAAACTTTTCACAAAATGTAATTTTTCTCTATTTGCATCGTGGCTATGTGGCTTTTTGTCTTTTGTTGCCTACGGGATTTCTCTCTTCTATGCTTCAATGTCATATTATGCCTTAAGGACCTTTTTGTAAAAGGATGTGGGTCCTTTCAAAACCCCCATATTAACCCTTATACAAAAAAATGGACATAGTTTTTGTACATCGGAATATGTTGTTGTGGCATAACCTAGCAGACTCTATGATGACAATATCTTACTTTATTTTGTTAATTCCTATCGATCGATAATATCCAATTAATATGGTGTCACATAAGCTAGCGGATGCTAAGATAAAAATAATATTCTTTGACTTGTTAAATGTTAGCGATCCATAAGCTCAAAATTTTATATTGTGGAAGTATTAGGTTACCTTAGCGGGTGCTAAGCTCAAAACATCTTACTTAAAATTTCTCCTCAATCCACCAATCAAAATAAAAAATTCTTTAACTTTTCAACTTTCTAATGTTTGTAATTTATTTAAATAATTTTTTAAACTATGAAACTTATTTATATTTTTCTTTATTTTCTAGTTAGTATTGATTTGAAAAATATGAGGCCTTGTTGCAACATTGATTTATTCTATTTAATAAAAATCATAATTCTAAGAAAACAATCACACAACTAGCACATTTCTAGCACATCTCCGTGAGGCATGAACTTAATGCTTTGTCTTGTTTAATTTAAAATGTCGTTAACAAAATTACTATTAACAAGGTTTATTAAATATACGTGAACATAATGATTGGCTACTTTATACAGGGATTAAGGCACCAGAAACCTTACAATAGAATGCATCGTGAGCATCACCAAGAGTGAACAAGAAAGAAACAAGACAAAAATGGCTAAAACAACTTATCCCAAACTACAGTCCAACAGATCAATACAAGGAAAAATAAAAAAACATGGAGGGGAAAACATCCCAATGATACAATCCACAAACAGTCAAACAAAATCTCCAAGATCCAATGGACTAGTTAGTCTTCAAATGTTTGTACTCCTCTAGTTGACACTCCTCCTATCCTTTCATATTATCATCTTGCTTGCTCATGATAGGGATGTGGTCTTCAACCTGCTCTTCCTCATCTGAACTACTGAGGTGGAGATTATACCTACAAACTTTGTGTCCCTGCTCCAGCTTGACCACACACCCCTATAACTCCAAAACCAAACTTTTGATCTCTACCATATTGGCCCTAATAGAGTTTTGGGTGATGCAAATTTTCTTAGAGGCATCGATGCAATGCATGACATTGTTTCCCATATCCATTCCAACTTTGCCTAAGGCCTCCATATCCATTTCCACCTGACTCACCCTGAGAGAAATTTTATCAAAATCCACATTCCAACCCAGCTCCACTCTCTCTTTCCCTTTAGATGACTCCCCTTTCATATCAATAAGAGAACTTGCAGCTCCAGTACCAAGATTTTCATTCCCCTGAGGTGCCTTACTCTTCTTTCTCCTCAGTTTGTTCATATGGTCCGCAAGAGTACAATTTTCATCTGAATCCCAGGATTTGGGCTCTAATTCCTTTTCCACCACCTGGTTTACCATTCTTAAAAAGAAAAAGAATTAGTCCATGGTGTATCGGGGTATCAATCTTTCCCTATTGAAAATCATTCACCGACGTAGAGAGTGACATAAACAAGAAAAAGGGAAGGCTCATAGCAATCTTATTCCTAAACATATTAAGCATAGTGATATGGTGAGTAAATATCTTTCTATAATTCACTTCAAGAGTAATGTACCTCATAAGGTGGAGGTATACCATATTCTAAATATCAAGGATGCAGAATCTAGCTATATCACCTACCAGCAGGTAAACCATTTCTTTATCGTGGAAGAAAGTATCAATTTCATGCTTGCGTCTGGTGTGGTCTTTGAATATCTTTAAGCCCTCTATCTCCATTCCAGTCACCTGCACTATCAAATCCTCTGAAACCTTAATTTCCATGCCACATGGATCACCATGTTGCCATTGTTCCATGCCCAACCAAATTCCAATGCAAGATAAGGATCAGACCCCGTGATTTTTGAGATGAAATTCCTAAACCCCCCAATTTTCAGAATGCACCACAAGGAGGGGTTGTCCTTCAGGGAACCATAGCTCATGGGCTCGGTTCTCAAATGACCACCTCCCATGGTTTTAGTTGACCAAGATTGAAAATGGAAGAAACAATGGCCAAAATGAATTGTAAGAGAAAAATTAATACAAATCCTGCCATATATCCTACACGTGGGAAGGGTCCTGTTAACCATAAGTACAAGGATGACATCCCAATGAGGGAAAAATAACCACCAGCACATCAGTACTTAATGTTCTTAATGAGATTAATAACATTGGTGATATCATCTCCCCTCTCACACACTTTAAAATTACTACCTTTAGCCCCCAATTTGGCAAGATAATCCACACATTTATTACCCTTTCTCAGGGTGTGAATAATTAATTACATTTATCAAACTCTTTAAAAAATTTTATTTAGTATCTTTAAGGATGTTTCTTATGGTCTAATTATTAATTGTATCCTTTCTCACATTGTCTAGTGTTAAAATCTTGGTTTGAACAACCAGAAAAACATGTTGACATTGGTGAGTAAATCCTTAATCAAAATTTTCCTCTACAAATCCTTTGCAAGACAACATATGTTCAGAAAATGAATATGTTTGGTCCAAGAACATATATGTCAGGTGTTATACTTAAGCATTATAGTCATTGATCTCCATAAACGTATGTAGGAAAAGCATTTATGTGAAAACAATTGATCTAGGACGTTTAAAAGACATCAAATTATTTTAGAAACACGTTCAATATTTTTCATTCAAACAACAACATATTATAAGTACAACATAAAAGGTATTTTGTAGTAAGTAACAAATATTTTAAATAAATACCATTTTTTGTCCTCCAATCTTTACAATTCAATTCCAGTTAAGGCAGGAAGTCTTCATGTTGTTGACCTTGGGGAGTAAATCCTTAGTCCAATTTTTCCTCCAGAAATCCTTTGCAAGACAACATATGTTTTGACAATGAATATGTTTGGTCCAATAACTGATATGTCACGTGTTATACTTAAGCATTGTAGTCATTGATCTCCATCAATGCATGTAAGAAAAGCATTTTTGTGAAAGCAATTGATCTAGGACGTTTAAAACACACCAGACTATTTTAGAAACATGTTCAATATTTTTTCATTCAAACAACAACATATTATAAGTACAACATAAAAGGAATTTTGTAATAATTAAAAAATATTTCAATCCTTTCAATAATAAGAACTTCTAACATCCATGACACTAGTCACACTTCTGTTCGAGTAGTAACAAATTTAAAAAATAGGTTACAAATTTCACTTCAATCCCAAACTACTATACCTTTTTTTGTTATATCAATTCAATCCTCCAACCAGGAGGAAGTTCATTACGAGATTAACACTGGAGATACTAGCGGAAACTAAACTCAATATGTCTTTCTTTAGCTTGTTAAATGGTAGTGACTCTTTAGCTCGAAATATTATATTCTTCAAATACATTCGCCCGCTAAGCTCAAACTAGGTTGATTTAATTTGTTAAATCCCAGTGACCACTAAAATCATAATAATATCTCACTTTATTTTTTCAAAACTTGAGACCACGAAGATCCAAATATTATGTTTTGTCATAAGCTAGTGGACGCTAAGTTCAAAATATCATTCAGTAACTTGTTAAATGAAAGTGACCACTACGCTTGAAGTAATATAAACAACCAACTGCCGACTGTACCTGCAACAAAAAATATTGATTCAAGTTAATATATATACCCACACCAGTCTGAAGTCACGTAAGGGTTCAATATAAGAAGAAATTTTAACATCCACGAGGCTAGTTAAAAGATGAAAAAGTATATTATTCTTGTCATGTACCTGTAATTATACCTGTAATTGTGAATGCAATTATACATGTAAGAGAACACAAACCCAATAAGGATATTATTCTTGCCACGTACATTTAATTGTATCTACATTTAATTTTATCTTGGTCTGAACTAAACATGCTATTGTTTGTTGAAAAAATCAAATCCCAGGATGGGGAGGACTTGTGGGGATGCATTTTTTTCAAGACAACACCATCCCCATCTTATTCTAGTCAAACAGTGTTTTTTGAAATCACCTTACCATATATCACAAACAAATTCCCATCACAAGTGTTGTTTGTGCTCCCTGTAACATCTTTGTGCTTACCCACTTCATTTCCATGTGTAGAATGAACAACCTTGGAGAACCTAAATGTAACAAATAGAAGTGTCAATAAATAAATTCTAATAAGATATTGCTTTATGATTTGTTGTCTGATAATCTATACAGTATGAAATCATGTCTAGCAATGTTAGTTATTTCACCTTGCTTCATTTTGTTTGCAGATTCTTCCTTTATAATATATATTAACTAAATACATCTAATATTGCTAACATTCAAACCTTCAACCTCCACTAAATGCAGTAATTGCAAGAACATTAACTAATTAATGTTGGGGTTGGCTGAACATTAACTAAGATTAAAATTTGTTAGGTTATGTTGAGGCATAACCTCTTTTGGCAGCGGCAAGAGGATAAGGCATTTGAGGATTTTTTTCAAATTTATGACATTCATAGATTGTGTTCATGTGATGGATGGGATCAATTAATGAATATTACTAATTAGGAAAAATTCAATTAGAAATCTTGGAGACATGAGTTGAAGATTGGAATGAAGGTGCTCGACATCTCTATTTAAGCATCATCTATATCGGGCCTTTGGAAATCACTGTCAAAAAATCCCTGTTCATTATGGGTAGCACCAACAAATGCATCGGGCCTTCTTCCTATGAAGAGGTCAAGGCTGACCTGGTAGTATGGAATATTTTTCATGATGGTGGTGTTACGTCATTTATGGAAAGATTATCTGGTCACTCTATCTGAGTAACCTGCAGTGTGCTAAAAACCTGGAAGAAAGGAAGATTCAAAGTGGGAAAGACTAAATTTCTTATTTTGATAGAGTCCATTCCAGCTGCAATGGGCTCCCATGGAGGGAGACATTTATTTTCAACACTCACTTCAAGAGGAGATGGATGATTTCCTGTATCCTGGTGAAAATCCTGACAATGTATCACTTGGGCTATGAATGGGACTCACTTCCACAACCTTGGGATAGGGTTGCTGAGAAATTGAGGAGGTACTTCATGCTTCAGCGATGCTACAAAGTGATCTATGGACCTCAAATTTTTCTTCTTGTGCATCTTTGACATGATCAGAAGGTAAAATTTGTGGATTTTTTGTTTCAATTGCTTGAGAAGTCCCTTAAAATGGCTATAGAAGATGATGGTCCTTTCCTACACCAAGGCCTTTTGTATTTTCTCTTTAAAATGGAAGCTTCCCAAAAATAAATATTTCACTTCCCCTCTAAGCCTAGGTGAGCAACATCATGTCCCCCTCCTCTTCCTGTAACAGCTCCCTATATTGTTGTCATCACCACCACCTTGGTCTCCCTTCCTGACTCTGATTCAGACATCATGATCATTAGCCCCCGTTCTTTCACTCTTAGGTCTCCCTCATCTTCTCTGGTGGCTCGTAACCCTCCAGACACCTCAGAGCACTCTCCTAAGGTCTCTAAACTACTTTTGGACCCAACATCTACTTCCTCTCCACCTCTTTTCAATGCTTCTCTGGCTTCTCATCTCATCTCCACTAACATTGTAATGGCTACAACCATCTCAACTCACCTGATCACAGAAGCATGTGCAACTTCCCTCCCACCTTTTTGCATGGAAGTTAGCATGGACTCATAAATTTCAGATGTGTTATAGTATCTCTCCTTGATTTACCTTGGTTTTCCTCTGTAAGAGAAAATGGGACCCCCACTACAGCTTCAAAACACAAGGAGCATTTAGAGAAGATCTCTCCTGATCTGCATGAGGCCATCAAAGATTATGTTTCACTCAGTATCTACTATCAAGGAATGGAAAAGTCACATGGTCATGACTTGGATAAAAATCAACAAAGACTTCCTGGAACACATTAAGTTAGTGGACATGTTGGTTCAAATAAGGCCTACTGCCGATGCTAAGGATGAAGCAACTACTCTCATGAATATCCATAAAATGTAATTTGGCTTTGTCCAGTTTGGGACTTTTTGGTTTTTTGTTGCATACGGGATTGTTCTCTTCTTGTTTCACTGTAATACCTAGCCATGAGGGATTTTTTGTGCAAGTATGTGGGTCATTTGGGAAAACCCCCTTTTACTCTAATTCCAAATAGTTTTATGTTTTGGCATATCATAGTCATGGCTAAGCTCCTAATATGTTAATGAGTTTTCTTACATCCTTAAGATCTATGCTCCAAATTTTATGTCTTGGTATAACCTATGGCTTCTTAGATGAGAGTATCCTACTTTATTTTGATAAAACCTAGTGACCACCAAGCTCCAAAAATTTATGGTGTGGCATAACGTACCATTGTCTAATATCAAAATATAATTTTCTTACTAGTTAGGTGGTAGCAAAAACTAAACTCGGAATATTATATTGTGGGTTTAGCACCAGAAAATTTATTAATATCTGCCTCTAATTTTCTAGATGTTGTAAAATATCTTAATTATGAATTATTAAACCCTAGTGATGAAATCACCAAATAACATGTTGTGGAAAAACCTAGTGGCCGCGAAGATCAAAATAATATATTGTTTAAGTACCTAACGACCGCTAAGCTCAAACTATGTTGATTCAAATTTGCTAAATCCCAGTCACCATTAAGATCCAAATATTATGTTTTGGCGTAACCCACCGACAACCAAGCTAATAATATCTTATTTCTTTTGTTTAAACCTAGTGAGCGCTAAGCACCAAATATTATGTTGTGTCATAATCTAGCAGATGCTAAGCTCAAAATATCATTCAGTAACATGTTAAATGATAACAACCACTATGCTCGAAATAATATATTATGGAAGTACCTAGTCTCCACTTAGTTCAAAATATGTTAATTTAATTTGTTTAATCCTATCGACCGTAACCTCCATATATTATGTCGTTGTTTAAACTAGCGTCAGCTAAGTTATAAATATCTTCCTGTAATTTGTTAACTACTGTAAAATATCGTAACTATGAATTATTGAACCCTAGCGAGTTCAATCTCCAAATAATATGTTGTGGCAAAGGCTACTGGCTGCTAAGCTCAAAGTATCTGAAACCACCGGTAGTATCCAAATATTATGTGGTAGCATAACCTAGTGGGCGCTAAGCTCGAAATATCTTAATTCCAAATCTTAAATGCATACAAAAAATTCAACTAATTTATATTGGTCTTGATTGCTATAAGGATCTCCAAAGTCAATGTCTTTCTTTTGTTTGTTAAATACTATTGATTTTTTAGCTCAAAATATTTATATTCTTAAGTTCTCTCTTTCTTTTGTTGAAACCTAGAGACTGCTAAGATCCTAATATTATGTTGTGGCATAACCTAGTGGCTGCTATGTTGAAAATATCTTAATTTAATTTATCAAATCCTAACCACCATTGATAGGCTGCAAAGATTGTGTGGTGGCATAAACTAGTGGGCACTATGCTCAAAATATCTTAATTTGAAATCTTAAAATCATACAATAAAGTCTTACTAATTTATACAGATCTTGATTTCTATACATTTCTCCAAAGTTAACGTGGTTGATTAACTTAGAGGTCGATAAGCTCAAAACAACTTACTTTAATTTTTCAAAACGTAGTGACTTACAAGAGGATATGGCATCTATTCTGAGGGGCTTTAATGGTCATTTATGACATTGATAGTTTGCATTCATGTGATAGACGAAATCGATTAAGGGTTATACACATGCAACATGTAAGATGGGGTTCTACATTTAAGAGTCTTAATGGGGAGCGTGATATTTATGATAAGGATATCTAATCGATGATCTTTGTTACTGTCACACTTACCTCCTTTCGTGTGTTGTGTGCTGGTGGCTTTATATCTCTAGGTTGGCTGGACATTTCACTACCCCTTTCCACTTTTCATCTTTGGTCATTGTGCTTCCTGTCTCTCTATGATGGTGATAGGGGTGTTGGTGGTTTCTTGGGTAGCATGGAGTGTGGTCCTAGTAGGAAGAGGTAGAGAGATATGACAGGAAAGGACAGTGGGGAATCATTTACTTCTTGGATGGATGGGAAAATTTGGAATGCAGCTATGTAGAATTGGCTCGAGAAGGTTTGGTCGATCGCGGAGTGATTCGAAGAAGAAGATGATGGTGATATTTGTGAGAGCATGCGCAAGCTAATGCTTGACCCAAACCAGTCCAAAGGGAAAAGGAACATTTTTGACATGGCTCAAGGGTTGAGTGTGGAAAACATATTGTCCAACTCTTCGGGCAATTTTATCTTGCATAAGGAGAATGAGAAGTTGGAAGAGCATCTATTCATCCTTCAGTATCATGTCCATGCCTTGACATGGGGGATGCAGGTGATTGTGCGTGGTCTGGAGGTAGTTGCGGAAAATCAGGGTATAGAACTCCCTGCTTGCGCTAAAGTGAAAATGTAGGAATGTTGTGTCGATTCGTCCTCCTCCTGACCAGAGTAAAGGGGACATGGATGTTAAAATCATCGATGAGGTGGAGCTGAGAGTTTGAATGGCCTAATATTTCCTGGATGAATTTTTCTTTAGTTTTTTATTAAGGTCAGAATGGCCATCTGTATAGCGAAGTGTATAGATATAAGAAGTATTTGTGGGTGAAGTGAAGTTGATTACAACTCTTCCCCATATTTTGGCATATATTTAGTAAGATAAGTTTCTTGTAATCATCATGGGAGTCCACTGCTAGAAGACTTATCATGGATTGGTTCCTCATGTACTTTTTTTCAAGACTTATCATCGAAATATCCTAGTTTAAAATCTTAAAATCATAGAATGAATTCATCTAATTTATATATATCTTCTTTGCGATACATATAATGTTTGTGATACATAAGATAGAGAATTGAGTACCCAAATACTATATTGTGGCATAACCTAGTGTTCACTAAGCTCTTAATACCTCAATTTAGTTTTAAAATCCTAACTACCTCTAGGTTCCAACGATTATGTGGTAACATAAACTAGCGGGTGCTAAGCTTGAAATATCTTAATTTAAAATAACATATCATGTTTGTGATACATAACCTAGTGAATTGAATACCCAAATAATATGTTGTGGAATAACCTAGTGTTCGTTAAGCTCTTAATACCAGTATTCACTAAGATCATATTATTATGTTGCATAACCTACCCACCACTATGCTTATAATATCTTACTTTCTTTTACTGAAACCTAGAGACTTCTAAGATCCAAATATTATGTTGTGTCATAAGCTAGTGGATGCTAAGCTCAAAATATAATTGGGTTATATTATGGCATAACCTAGCAGCCGCTAAGCTCTTAATACCTCAATTTAGTTTTTAAATCCTTACTACTGCTAGGTTCCAATGATTATACGGTAGCATAACAAGTGGACGCTAAGATCGAAATATCTTAATTTAAAATAACATATCATGTTTGTGATACATAACCTAGTGAATTGAATACCCAAATAATATGTTGTGGAATAACCTAGCGGCTGCTAAGCTCTTAATACCAATATTCACTAAGATTGTATTATTATGTTGTATAACCTACCTATCGCTATGCTTATAATATCTTATTTTCTTTTACTGAAACCTAGAGACTTATAAGATCCAAATATTATGTTGTGTCATAAGCTAGTTGATGCTAAGCTCAAAATATAATTGGGTAACTGGATAGATTATAGCACCTCACTAAGCTCGAAATATTATACTGTGGAAGTACCTAGCGCCCGCTTAGCTGAAACTATTTTAATTTAATTTGTTTAATCCAACCCACCATAAGGTCTTAATGTTATACAATGCGATATACTCGATGAAGCCTAGTGGCTCTAAGCTATTCTTAGTCATAAATAAAGTGATCGCTTGACCCAAAAAAGTGTGTTGCCTAAAAATAACAAAGTGTATTTAACACGAGAGAAATAACAAATCGATCGCTTGACCCAAAAAAGTGTGTTTCCTATAACAAAATCCACCTATCCTTGAGTCCACAAAGGTAAATGAAGACTTCATCCAAATAAGAATTATAGCCTAGCGGTCGCTAGAGTAGGAAACATTTTTCATTTAGATTGTATTCAAAAAGGAGTTTATATAAATGGTAAAAAATAAATCTAGAATTTATATAATAGTATATGTATAGACTTGGACTCATTGTACCCTAGCGGCCACTAAATTATACTTAAAGGTAGAATATTTTTACATTTAGGACAAGAAAAGAAACCTGGACTAGTGACCAAGAAGTTATACTACAAGTTTTTAAATACAACGCGATCTACTCGTTGCACCCTAGCGGCTGCTAAGCTATTCCTAAAGGTAAATATATCATGTTCATAAATGTTATACATCTAAATTCTTAATGTTTGCTAGAAGTCATATTGAAAAGCTATAAAAGATAACAAATAAATATGGCATTTATATAATGGATACATAAATATACGTGTAAAATCATATCTTTAATATGTTATACAGGTAAACATATAGTTTTATCTAGTTCTTACAAGATTCTGGTAGAATTATTTTACAGTTATGAAATCATATGGAAACTCGGAATTGTGTTTGAGAATCTATAAAACAAGTTTTTACATATGACACCATCTACTCATTGCATCCTAGTGGCCACTAATCTATTCTTAAAGGTAAATATATCATGTTCATAATGAAGTTGTTTTATAAATCTAAATTGTTAATCTTTGCGAATATAACAGCTGATGAAGAACAAAAGTGATCGCTAGGACCAAAAAATGTTGTGTTGCCTATATAAAAACAACTGATCCACAAGGGGCCAAGGAATACGAATGCTTTTTCCAAATTAGAATTATAGCCTAGCGGACGCTAGGGTAGACAACTTTTCCTATGGTAGAGTTTATTCATAGAAAAAAAATCATATTGAAAAGATACAAACGATAACAAATAAATCCGGAATTTATATAATGTATATATAAATATACGTGTAGAATCTTGTATGTAATTTGAAATAGAATTGGGGTTTCGTAAATAGGTTGTCGAAACAACCAATTATATCGTGGAAGCCTCAAAGCTATGTTAATTTTTGGCATAGATTAGCGGGCTCAAAAGGAAGAATATATTAATTATAAAATGCATATTGATTAAAATTATATTTAATAATATTATTGCATATATAATGTGTTTAACTTCCAATGTACATACCATAAAAATGATGAAGACATTACATTTGGTTAATTCTACATGGAAACACGTATATAATTGGAAATAATTATCATACAATTGAATTCTTAATATAGTTTTATAGTTTTGAATTAATTTTTTAACCTCATATATTTTCCTAAAATATCTAAGCAACAACCATGTAAAAAATGTAATATGCATTAATTAGCGAGGTTTCTTTGCATCATCTTGATGAACAACATTAAACTATTTTTGGTTCTCCTCACCAAAATAAATTTAAAAATAAGGTGATTGTGCTAGAAGCTATCATTATCCTAAAAATAATCGTAGGAATGAGAACAAAAAATTCAAAACCAAAATAGCCAAAGAGAGGCGTAGAATGGCAGAAATGGGAAAAATTTAACCAGAAATAAATACTAGAGCATAAAAGTGACTTAAATTTCTTTCGTTAAAGAAAAAAAAAGTGATTTTTTCATGAAGAACAAGGCAGTTTTACATGAAGATCAAAAACAAATGGAAAGCAAGGCTTGACTGTGGAGCACGATTCAGTAGGATAGAGCAGGCCTTGTGTGGGTCATGATTGGACTACAGTGTAAAACATAGGAACCAGTCAACTACAGAGCAACTAATAGATCCCACAATAAAAAAGGAACACCTTTACTATAAATACCTGGTTTAGTAATATATGGGATTATTTCATGCTTTATGTTGTCTGTGAAACCTCCATCTGTTATCTCATTCAAACAATCATCATGATTCTTTTCGCAACCTCTTTTGATATCCTCCTTTGTGTGCATCTTTTTTGTGCCTTTCTCTGCAAACAATATTATAATCGCATGAATAAAAAACTGGGATTCGAACACTCGTCCCTGCAATCTACGGTCCGTGCGTATTTTTTTATTTTGAAGACATGCTTTTCTGATTGACCAAAAAAATTTGAAACCCTACTCAATATTTCTCTGAGGTATTTAATAATTTGTTTAGCACATTCCACGAAATAAATTTCAAAAATAGAAAAGAGCAGGATACAAAAAAAATTAAATTTTCACTTTCCCCCTCTAAAAGCAAAAGGGCGGGCTATCGAAATTTCAAATATCCAAAAACTTACCCCCTTTAAAAGAAAGAGGGCAGGCTATTGAAATTTAAAATATCTGAAAACTTTCCCCCTCTAAAATAAAAAGGGAGGGCTATTGAAATTTCAAATATCTGAAAACTTTTCCCCTCTAAAAGTAAAAGAGCAGGCTATTGAAATTTCAAATATCTGAAAATGCGAAGGGATTCGAATTTCCCTATTTTTTAATTTTTATATGGTTTAAAAATTAAAAACTAAACATTTTTCATTGTATATAGCCTATAATAATATACACATAATAACAAATATATTATACAACATATAATTGAACCAAACATAGCAAAAAATATATATTTAAAAAAATAGAAGAAATAAATCCTAAACATAGTTTTGAAGATTATTAGAATAATATATAGACATTTAAGTTCCATTCTTTATCAAAATTGATTTCTACATTGTTAGATATAGTGTGTGCTAATTTAAATTAATTATCCAATGAAAATGTGCCACGTGGCAAGTTCGAACAAGATATTTTAGATACATAATAAGGCTAGCGATCCAAGACTTACAGTTAGTGTTACTGTATGACTATTTTCAAAATAAGAAACGTTTGAGCCTAGGGTCTGATATGCCATTTTTTTAATAAGTAAAGGATCTTAGCGGGTGCTAAGCATTTTCTTTGTTAAGAAATGATGTGAAATATGTCTTGAAAACCATGTATCTTATGGAAACTACATACTAAACCTAGTGATCCACAACTTTACAGAGAGTGTTTAAAATGAGAAGAGGTAAAGGTAGGAGCCTAGCAGCCACTAAGCTAAACCGTGATTTATTATTTTATGTCTACTTTCAAAATAAGAAAATTTTGAGCTTAGGGTCTGAAATGTCATTTCTTTCAATAAGTAAAGGAGCTTAGTGGGTGCTAAGCATTTTATTTGATAGGAAATGATGTGAAGTATGAGTTGAAAACCATGTATCTCATTGGAACTACATACCAAGGCTAGGGATCCAAAAACTGTAAAGATAGTGTTTAAAATGAGAAGAGGTAAAGGTAGGAGCCTAGCGGTCACTAAGCTATACCATGATTTGTTGTTATTTTATGGCTATTTTCAAAATAAGAAACTTTTGAGACTCGGGTATGCTATGTTGTTTATGTCAATAAGTAAAGGATATTAGCAGTCACTAAGTGTTTTCTTTTATTGTAAACGATACAAAATATGACTTGAAAACTATGTATCTTATGAGAACTACATATTAAGGCTAGCGATTCAAAACTGTAAATATAATGTTTATATTGATAAGAGGTAAAGGTAGGAGCCTAGCGATCGCTGAGTTATACCATTCAATTCAATACATTATGGTGTTCCATTCAATATGTACAAAACCTTAGTGGTCGCTAAGAATTTTCTATCGTAAAAACAGATGTGAATTATATGTTACAAACAATAAGTCTTGTGAGTACTACATAATAGATAAAAAAAACAAATGGAGCATCTAAGGGAAATCCAGGTATATTGGGAGTGAGGTGCTTGATTAGAGATGTTGAAGATAAGTTGTTAATAATAGGGTATTTCCCTTTCAAAGTTGTTTCATGTAATGTTGTAGAGGCACAAGCCCTTCTCGAGGGAATTAATTTGGTGGTCCAAAATGGTTGCAAAACATTAGAAATCGAAGGGGACTCCCAAGTGGTGATCAATGAAGTGAGAAAAGGAAAGGCTATGTTTTGGCATTTGGATTATTTCATTAGCAATATTTTGTTTTGATTAAATAAAATCCCAATTCGGAACATTAATCACGTTTATAAGGAGTTAAATGGTGTCACCAATCTTTTAGCTGATCAAGACATTACAAATAGAGTTGGCCCAGTCATTTCCAAACATGTGAGTGATTGGGAGGATTTGGAAGAAATTATTACTTGGGAAGGGAGCCCTGAGGATATTTAATTTGAGGTGGTATGGGTTGTTTCCTTCTCATCTATGCTTGGTGGCCCATGACGGTGGACGTTTCATTCTAGTTTGCCATGGCAGTTCAACCTTTATTACTATTGTTCTTGTATGAAGAGAAGAGGGAGATGGTATTTCACAAGGAGGTTTTGTAGGCTCACCTACAAATTTTTTTATGGGTCGAGTCTAATTTTGTCAGGGAATCCATTACTCGCATTCTGGGGATGGAATACTGGAGGACTAGGCTAGTTCTTGTATTAACTCTGAGATGGCTTCCTGGTTCATGTCGCGGTTGTTGTTAGTGAGGAAGAATATTGAGTAGGTCAGGGTAATAGTGATATAATTCATCAAAACCATGCATTGAGCTAACTTGGTTGAAATGCTAGAGGAATGTGGTAGAGCTCATCCTTTTCCTGACTCGGTTCAAGACTAACAAGCTTTGGAGAAGGCACGACAAGTGATAGCAGAGTTGTCGGTTAGGATTGTGGTCTTGATGAAATTCATTGAAGTGGTGCATACTACCTGTGTGGAAGGGCTCTCTAAAGGGAAACATCTTGAGAAATCGGATCTCCAAGGTCTCTCAACATCAGTCTTCATGGAGTCTGTGAGCATCACGGGGCTTTGTCGCAAGCTCAGTTTTTCCTAAAAAATTCCTCCTTAAGACAACTCATGAAGGGGGGACTTCAGGAGCCCAGAAGGTTGTTATTCCTCGCCGACCTTCTTCTCTAGTTTAATTTTTCTGTTATGTCCAGTTTCAGTCTTAGGTTTTTGTTCTAGTGGTCTCTGGTGTGGTGTTTGGGTTGCTAGTCTCCCTAACATACCAGATCAATTCTTTCTGGTTTGGGTTGGCTGGTTTACGGTATGGTCTATGTTGTACTTTCTGGGATAAAAACAATATGTGAATTATAGCTCCTGTAAAAATAATCTTGTGATATCTACATAATAGATGAAAATACATTAGTGACCCAAAGCTATATATGTATGGTATTTATAATGACTGGTAGTAATGGTGGGAGCCTAGCAACTACTAAACTAGAGCATGATCTTTTATTTTATCATTGTTTTCAAATTATTAAACTATTGAACCTAGCATCCACTATGCCCTTACTTTCGATAAGGAAAAAATGCTTAAAGTTCGCTAATCATTTTCTCCCAAAAAATCAGATGTGAATTATGTGTTTCAAATAATATACCTTATGGGAACTACGTAAGGCTTGATCCCTCATGTACCTTAATCACTCTAAGAAATAACAACATAGTTTAAAAAAATAGGAAAAAAAAATTACCTACCTTTAATATTGTAGGACCCAAAAAAATGGGAATTTTTTTACCTACCTTTAATATTGTACCTTAATCACTCTAAGAAACAACAACATATATTACTTAAAAAAAAAAAAAAAAAGAAACAACCCTAAGTCCAAGTATAGATAAAGACGTAGGGTTTTTCCTAGTCTTCCCTTTTAGCAAGAGGTCAAGAAGTTGTAGAGGATTTATGGAAGAGGAATGGTTTGAAGGGTTGAGGAAAAATCCACCAAATTTAGACCCATCTCAGGTTGTGGAGGTGTCTGTTCATGTGACAAGAGGAGAATTTGGAGTGGCGTGTTCATTGGCCCCTAAAATTGGTCCTTTGGGTCTTTCACCAAAAAAAAAAGAGAAGACATTGCAAAGGATACTGCAAGATATTGGAAGGGTTTGAGGGTTACCGTGAAGCTCACTGTACAAAATCGTCAGGCCAAAGTTACAGTTGTTCCCAACACAGCTACCTTGGTGATTAAATCCCTAAAGGAACTTGAACGTGACATGAAAAAGATGAAAAACATTAAACATACCAAGAACATCTCATTAGATGATGTTATTAAAATTGCAAAGGTCATGAAGCCCCTATCCATGGAAAAACATCTTGCGGGAACTGTGAAGGAGATTTTGGGTACATGTGTTTCTGTCAATGGAAAGGATCCCAAGGATTTATAATCAGAGATTGATGAAGGAGAGGTTGAGATTCCAGAGGATTGATCGGAAGGAAGTGATTTTGTTTTGGGTATGTTTTATTGAGTTTTAGTGTATTGGGTATTTTTTTGTTTTTAAGGTTTGATTGGGGAACAATGGCTTAAAGATTTATGGGTCTTTCATTGAATAAAAAGGAGCACGCCAAATTTGGTTATAGTGGGTTTCGTTGCTTATTTAATGTTTGTGTATTTTCTTGTTTAATGTACTTTGTATTTGTAGGCCTAATTTCCTTAATAAAACTGAGTTATTTTGGTAATGTTAGACTGTAAATATCAGTTGGAAGCATTAAACCAAAATAAGAAGTAACATCTAGTAAGATATTTACTGGCTAAGGTTTGTAATAATTTATTTTCACTTTACAAGAAAAATCTCGTTTCCTATGAATTTGGGGCATGAGGCTTAACTCATTGACAAACATTCTCATAAGTGGTGGTGCAAAGGCTGCAACAAGGTTGGGGTTTGGCAAGTTGGAAAATGGCCCGAATCTTTGATGGCTATGTTGAGGGAAAGGGGGTTCTGCTGGAAGTTGATACAAAGGAGTCAACTTGGATTACGTAGTTTTGAGGTTTAAGGATGATGTAAGACCATCTACAATTCCATTCCAGTGAGATTTCACTAAAATCAGATGAACTATAAACACAATATTGATGACGGGTTATTAGTACTGGAGCAAGTATGATGGGAGCTTTGTGACTACTAAACTAAAGCATGATCTTTTCTTTTATCGTTTTTTTCAAATTATTAAACTCTCAAACCTAGTGTCCACTATGCCCTTACTTTTGATAAGGAAAAAATGCTTAACATTCACTAAGCACTTTCTCTGACAAAATCTGATGTGAATTATGTGTTTCAAACAATATACCTTATGGGAAATACGTAAGGCTTGATCCCTCATGTACCTTAATCACTCTAATAAATAACAATATAGGAAAAACAAATTACCTACCTTTAATATTGTAGGACCTAAAAAATAGAATTTTTTTTACCTTACTTTAATATTGTACCTTAATCACTCTAATAAATAACAACATATATTAATTTAAAAAAGAAAACAAAACAGAACAACCCTAAGTCCAAGTACAGATAAATATGTAGGGTTTTTCCTAGTGTTCTCTTTTAGCAAGAGGTCACAGAGTTGTAGAAGATTTGCAAAAGAGGCATAGTTCGAAGGGTTGAGGAAGAATTTCACCAAAATTGGACCCATATTAGGTTGTGGAGGTGTTTTTCTGTGTGATAGGAGGAGAAGGTGGAGCAGCCTCTTCATTGGCCCCTAAAATTGTTCCTTTGGGTCTTTCATCGAAGAAAATTGGAGAAGACATTACAAAGGAGACTGTAAGAGATTGGAAGGGTTTAAGGGTTACCATGAAGCTCACTGTACAAAATCGTCAGGCCAAAGTTACAGTTTTCCCAGCGCAGTTTCCTTGGTGGTTAAAGCCCAAAAGGAACCTGAACATGACAGGAAAAAGATGAAAAACATTAAACATATTGGGAACATCTCGGTGGACGATGTTATTGAAATTATGAAGGTCATGAAGCCGTTAATCCATGGAAAAACATCTTGTGGGAACTGTGAAGGATATTTTGGGTATGTGTGTTTCTGTCGGGCATATTGCCAATGGCAAGGATCCCAAGGATTTACAATCAGAGATCGATGAAGGAGAGGTCAAGATTCCAGAGGATTGATCAGAAGGAAGCAATTTTGTTTTGGGTATGTTTTATTGAGTTTTAGTGTATTGGGTATTTGTTTGTTTTTAAGGTTTGATTGGGGAATAATGGCTTAAATATTTATGGGTCTTTCATTGAATAAAAAGGAGCACGCCAAATTTGGTTATAGTGGGTTTCGTTGCTTATTTAATGTTTGTGTATTTTCTTGTTTAATGTACTATGTATTTGTAGGCCTAATTTCCTTAATAAAACTGAGTTATTTTGGTAATGTTAGACTGTAAATATCAGCTGGAAGCATTAAACCAAAATAAGAAGTAACATCTAGAAAGATGTTTACTAGATAAGGTTTGTAATAATTTATTTTCACTTTATAAGACAAAGCTCGTTTCCTATGAATTTGGGGCATGAGGCTTAACTCATTAACAAACATTCTCATAAGTGGTGGTGCAAAGGCTGCAACAAGGTTGGGGTTTAGAAAGTTGGAAAATGGCCCGAATTTGTGATGGATATGTTGAGGGAAAGGGGGTTGTGTTAGAAGTTGATGCAGAGGAGTCAACTTGGATTATGTAGTTTTGAGGTTTAAGGATGAGGTAAAACCATCTACAATTCCATTCCAGTGAGATTTCACTACAATCAGATGAACTATAAACACAATATCAATGACGAGTTTTTAGTATCGGAGCAATTATGATGGGAGCCTAGCGACCGCTAAACTAGAGCATGATCTTTTATTTTATCATTGTTTTCAAATTATTAAACTGTTGAACCTAGTGTCCACTATGCCCTTACTTTCGATAAGGAAAAAATTCTTAGCGTTCGCTAAGCATTTTCTCCCACAAGATCCAATGTGAATTATGTGTTTCAAACAATATACCTTATGGGAACTACGTAAGGCTTGATCCCTCATGTACCTTAATCACTCTAAGAAATAACAACATAGGAAATAAAAATTAGCTACCTTTAATATAGGACCCAAAAAATAGGAATTTTTTTTACCTACCTTTAATATTGTACCTTAATCACTCTAAGAAATAACAACATATATTACTTAAAAAAGAAAAAAAAGAGAACAACCCTAAGTCCAAGTACAGATAAAGATGTAGGGTTTTTCCTAGTCTTCCCTTTTAGCAAGAGGTCGCGGAGTTGTAGAGGATTTGCGGAAGAGGCACGGTTCAAAGGGTTGAGGAAAAATGCCACCAAATTTGGACCCATCTCAGGTTGTGGAGGTGTTCATCCATGTGATAGGAGGAGAAGTTGGAGTGGCCTCTTCATTGGCCCCTAAAATTGGTCCTTTGGGTCTTTCACCAAAGAAAATCAGAGAAGAAATTGCAAAGGAGACTGCAAGAGATTGGAAGGGTTTGAGGGTTACCATGAAGCTCACTATACAAAATCATCAGGCCAAAGTTACAGTTGTTCCCAGTGCAGCTACCTTGGTGATTAAAGCCCTGAAGGAACCTGAATGTGACAGGAAAAAGATGAAAAAACATTAAACATACCAGAACATCTCGTTGGATGATGTTATTGAAATTACGAAGGTCATGAAGCCCCGATCCATGGAAAAACATCTTGCGGGAACTATGAAGGATATTTTGGGTACATGTGTTTCTGTCGGGCACACTGTCGATGGCAAGGATCCCAAGGATTTACAATCAGAGATCGATGAAGGAGAGGTCGAGATTCCAGAGGATTGATCGGAAGGAAGTGATTTTGTTTTGGGTATGTTTTATTGAGTTTTAGTGTATTGGGTATTTGTTTTTTTTAAGGTTTGATTGGGGAACAATGGCTTAAAGATTTATGGGTTTTTCATTGAATAAAAAGGAGCATGCCAAATTTGGTTATAGTGGGTTTCATTTCTTATTTAATGTTTGTGCATTTGCTTGTTTAATGTACTATGTATTTGTAGGCCTAATTTCCTTAATAAAACAAAGTTATTTTGGTAATGTTAGATAGTAAATATCAGCTGGAAGCATTAAACCAAAATAAGAAGTAATGTCTAGTAAGATATTTATTGGCTAAGGTTTGTAATAATTTATTTTCACTTTACAAGACAAAGCTTGTTTCCTATGAATTTGGGGCATGAGGCTTAACTCATTGACAAACATTCTCATAAGTGGTGGTGCAAAGGCTGCAACAAGGTTGGGGTTTGGCAAGTTAGAAAATGGCCTGAATCTGTGATGGCTATGTTGAGGGAAAGGGGGTTCTGCTGGAAGTTGATGTAGAGGAGTCAACTTGGATTATGTAGTTTTGAGGTTTAAGGATGATGTAAGACCATCTACAATTCCATTCTAGTGATATTTCACTACAATTTGATGAACTATAAACACAATATTGATGACAATTTTTAGTATTGGAGCAAGTATGATGGGATCCTAGCGACCGCTAAACTAGAGCATGATATTTTATTTTATCATTTTTTTCAAATTATTAAACTGTTGAACCTAGCGTCCACTATGCCCTTACTTTCGATAAGGAAAAAATTCTTAGCGTTCGCTAAGCATTTTCTCCCATAAGATCCGATGTGAATTATGTGTTTTAAATAATATACCTTATGGGAACTACGTAAGGCTTGATCCCTCTATCTGGTATGTAGTGTAGCTATTGTCTCCACTAGGTACATTCCAACCAACATGATATAATTATAATCAATGAAAAACACTAGCAATCCAAAGTTGTATAGATAGTGTTTACAATGACCGTAATGGTAGGAGCCTCATCGTTGCTTAGCCAAGTCAAGATTTATTATTTTATCACAATTTTCAATAAAAGAAACTGTTGAAAGTAGCGTCTAATGTGTTGTTACTTTCGATAAGTAATGAAACTAAGTATTAGGAAAATAATTTTTCCAATACAAAACGTTGTTAAGAGGGTCATACTTACGTTTAAGAAAAGTGTAATCCTTCCCATTTGTTTTTGATAGCTTGTTGTGGAATTTCCCACCAAGCACTACGCTTAAAATATCGTACTTAGAGTAGTTATAGACATTTATACATAATGAATAAAGTATGTCTGATATACATATATTTCACATTGTCTTATATAACAAAAAATGATGAGCTATCACTAACTCTGTTAATGTGATTTGTTTCTCAAATACTCTCCTCAAAATACCAAACATTAGATCTTCTGACCGTTATCCTTTAAACATGTTCATTAGTCTTGTTACAGGCATCTAATCCTCACTACTATAGTATGACCGATATACACATAAATCACATAGTCTTGTAAAACAAAAAATCCCAAGCTACAACAAACTCTCTTCAAAATACCAAATATTACATCTTAATGTCCTCTATGGTTTATCATTAAAAAGGTGTAAATGGCTTAAAAATTGTTTTAGGTTGTTCTTTTATATGTTGACTAGAAGTCTATCTTCCAGTAAAGTGTGTATTTTTTAACGTTCCTATCATGCCATCTATATAATGTTATGGCTTGTCTGGCTCATATGTAATACTTTCAAAAGGTGCAAATGGTTTCATATCTTTCAATGCATCATAATTCGATTTCAGACTTTTAGAAAAATTTTGTTATTATTGATTTGATCCACAAAATATGAATTATTGTAACCAGTTGAATGATACATAAGATGTCCTATCAAAGCCTAGTGGTCGCTAACCATTAAGTTAATTACTCTGTTATGATACATAGTAAATAACTCTAGAAGTTGGTGTCCGCTAGGGTACTATTTAAATTCCTTAACGGAAAATGCGAGAAAAACACTTTAAAGTTTGAAATGACCTAATTATTAATGTATTTTACTCTAAATATAGGTAAAATGTCTTCCATTGTTTGTGCTCCATTCAAAACAATTCCATTCATCGCAGGCAGTATTTGTTGGAAGAAAAGAGATGAGGAATGGTTTGTGGAACTTAATTCCCCTAAAAACTACCACATCGACCTGTGGTTGTTTTTTGTTATAGATGACAATCATGAGGAAGTTGGTATTGTTCTATCGTCAGAAGTTATTGATTTGGGGACACTTGCATGTCTAGGTGGAACGCTTTGACTTTGAAAACAATAAGTGTCTTATTCTGGATATGGAGTTGGATTTTTCTTTGTTCAGGAAATGGGAAATTCATGCCTCCATAAACAACAGACCATATTCTTGTTCAAAATATGGTTGGAATTTGGGGATTCTAACAGATTCTGACAAAACTAGTTGTTCAAATGTAGAAGTCATTCAAAATGGTATATTTACAGTATTCAGAAAATTGTATAGAAATGAGAAAACATCTTTTGTTTGTCATTTTTTGCATAGAAAAGGTTTTCTTTCACCTCCAAAACATGCCAAGTTGTTTACTATGTTGAGGCAAACATATTTGACTAAATTGGAGATAGACCCATCTAAATCAAAATTGCATGGGTTGAAAAGGAATACTAAATCAACTGGGTATTTTGAGGCTAGTGTAATAGTAGATACATTTGATTCTTACTATCGAAGAATAAAAGGAGACAACAAAATGAGAGAAAAAGTTCTACATTATTTGAGAAATAAGCATCCAGATAATATTGTATTGACATCCTGCAGTGAATCCAATGTAATCAAAAAATTTAAATTGCATGAATCACACTACTGCCAGTTGTCTGTACTATTGGGTGAAGAGAGCAATGGAAAAATAAAATATGATTCCCATATTGGGGAAAAAATGGAAAAATGGAAAAAATATCATGAGGTGGAAGAAGTATTTCCCATCACAGCTTAGACAATATTAGACAACTATGTGATGTCACTGGAAGGAAATATACTAGCAAGGGTGAAAGTCACAGACAATTTTTCTTGTAAATGTGCATATCCATTCCATCTTCCATCAACTTTATCATCTATTCCTTTGACTAATCCTTTCAATGTTGAATGTGTGATCATTGATTTTTACAATTTGGCCAGCGATATTTCTTCTAATGTCATAATGGAGCTTCTAACAGTTATCAAAACTAGTGTATTGGATTGTATTATTATTGTTCTAATACCAACTGGTTATTCAAAAATGTTAAGTGACACAGTACAAAGATACATGGAAAAGGTTAAAGACATTGGAGTATCAATTTTGAATGGATGCTACAGAATCTATGATAGCAACAGGATATTCAAAATTTTTGTCTTATGTACACAATATCTTGTGTGCACAACCACAAAAATAACGATGATTATAGAGAAGAGGTCACTATGGATTGGATGGAGAAACTGCCACAAAAATTGGTAACTGCAAGCAAAATTTACCTACAAGGAAACATTCATCCTTTTCTTTTCAAAATATCATATGAGTTTTGGGCTGAGATGTTCACTCAATGTTGTTCCATAATTTCTCTAGTACTAGTGCTTTACAGCAGAAGTTTTGCACTCTGTGCATTGGTGGATTCCAAACTATCTGTAATTTTTATTTTTTAGACATATAGTCAAGTGATGTTTCTAAAACATTACTATTCTCACATGAAGAAATGTTCATCTTTGAAAACAACTTTAACAAGTGATTTTGTTTAATGGATTTTAACCAAAATATGCTACTTGTACAATTATTGATAATGCGAACAACCACAAAGCTATAAAATTTGATGCAAAATCATTTCACCGTGATGCTACACAACAAATTCAACATGTTGATTTACTTTCAATCATTTTATAAATAAGTTTAATGAGCTCTATCTTCATTTGCCATGGTTTTTAATTCTTTCCTTTATGTGTGGCTTTACTTCATTCCATGACTTCCTTTCTCCTTCGTGGTTATCTTTACCTTTCCATGGCTATCTCTCGACTTTGGAGGCTTATACCTAAACTCCTGCCAACATTATCCCCCCTCTTAAACTTTGTCTCATTCTCGAGACAACAACCGATGACAAATTTTACTCCTTCCTTCAAAAATTATTTCCAGAATTGGGATCAATGGGCATCAACCACCAAGACTTAGACGTCTAGCGTAGGGAAGAGTTCCCTCACTTGACTCATCCAACTAGATTTATGGGACACAAAGGTATAGAAGCATCAACCTCCTAAGGAACTTAGACATTTGGCACAAGGAGAAGTTCCTTTGCTCAACTCGCCTGACTGGGTTTATTGGGACGCCTCGACCTTTAATCTTCTACGGTGTATTTTGCGGTATGTACTTTGTAAATTGGGGAATGATATTCTTTTCATAGTGAAGCCATGAAGTCAAATGAGAATGCACCTGATTAATCCATTCCTTCAGTTGTGTATTCTCTTGAATCAGTGAAACCAATTCTGATGGAGTGGGATATGCTTGTATTTCCTTCCATCGATCTTGTGTAAGTGTAGTTTCTTGTTACATTCGCATCAAATCTTTATCCAATGTAGTGCTACATTCTTACATGTCATAGATACTTTCTCGCCTCCCCATCTGCTGGTTTTGATATTTCTCCATAAATTCTATTAATTTCCTCCTTTGTGCACCATCGTTTTCTTGTAGAATGGCATATTCTATAGACATCTTATATATGTCTTGTTCAATGTTTTCCATATTTCCCTTGTCTTTTTTGGTCATACTTGGCCATCCAATGGTATAGGTGTAGTATACCCTGGAATTGTTTAGTTTTGTATCTAGTTTCTTCACCCCGGTTTGAAATTCACTTCTTTTTTTTCTGATTCTCCGCTACATGATGTTTCTTGACATATTCCTGGTATTATCCTATTACAATTTGGCAGATTGTTTCTTTCTCTGCCTCCAATTTTATGTGGTTTTCTTTTAGGATTTCCCCTACTGTGTATTCAGTAGATGTTAGACACCAAATGTTGACCTAGAACCCCAACAGGATTATAGGGATTAGGAAGTAATTGATCACGGTTAAGGATGTACGTGGGAAATACACCACATTTGATCTATGAACAAAAATGTATATAAAGACACATAACAAATTTTACTCCAAACTCCAATATTTATTTATTCGTCATTAATAATTACATCAGTTTTTAGCGCATGCATATTCTGCCCTTTCTTACTCTCATACAAAATCTCAAATGGCATTCACATATGTCTTTCATGATGCACACTTTACATAATACATTGATTATAATAAATATACAAAATACAATCTATTTCAAAGGTCACTTCCTTTGATTCATGCATTTGTCAGCTTCTGACATGATCTGGCATGATTTATCTTCATTAGATGGCTTTAAGTCGACTTCCACGACTTCTTCCAGTCTTCCATAGCTCTGCTTAGTCTTACGCAACTTTCTCTATGTACTGCGGCTTTGTTGGCAATTTCTTTCCTTTATGCGCAGATTTACTTCATTCTGCGGCTTCCTTTCTCCTTCGTGATTGTTTTTTACCTTTCCATGGCTATCTCTAAACTTCGGCGGCTTATACCTAAACTCCTACCAACAAAAAAAAAAAATATAATGTTCTCAATTTTGTAGTGAACTGAGTGAGGCTGTAAAATTATTCTTCAGTGGATTCAACACCACCTTCTCCTTTGCAATCTTCTATAAGACTAGTTTGATTCACATCGGAAGGTTCCAAGATAAGATCTTCTTTGGCAACATTCAAAAACCTTCTGGGGATGAACACCTTGTGGCATGAATGATCCTCGAAGTCTTCCTCCATGGTAAACATTTCTTGTTCTTCTTCCTCTTGACAGAGTGCTTCAAGATGTTCATATCTCCTTTGAAAAGCTAAAGCATATCTCCAAACTTCATGATAGGCTTCGGGGTCGGGATTTCTTTCTATTGCATCCAGAAGCTTCTGCACATATTCCCTTCTTAGAATGTCCATTTTTTCGTCACCATACATAAGGAAGTCATCTAGAGGAAGGGAGATGAAAGACAGTGTCATGCATTTCTTGGTAAGATACGTGAAGTTAAAAAAGTTACCTTTGGTGGATTTTGCACCATCTTGTTCTTAGTATAGCCTTTCGTTTCTCTTTTAAACCTTCTTCATCCATCTCTTATATTCTTAATTATTGATTGGAGTAATTCCCATTCTTTTTCCTTTGGATACACTCTTCTTGAATTGTAACCACCATGACTTGATAGTTGGGTCTTCACATACGATGATTTTCTCTATTCTAGACAGTCTTTTTTTGGCTTTTGTGGAGAGAGTGTGAGCCTTATTTCCTTCACCTTTCTTAGATTTACAGGAGATGTTCTAGAATGATGGTTGATCAAAATTTACAATTCTCATTAATCCTCTTATTCTTCTTCTTCGTTGTCACTCATATGTACTTCACTCCAAAATGGGAATTTCTTCATTGTAATGTGGAAACAAACATGACAGGGGTTTGTTCCTTGATGGATTTGCCTTCAAAAATGATTTTCTATTGAAATCTAGGTTTTTTTATTTTTTAGGATTTTTTTTTTGGATTTTCAGACCTTGCAGTCGTATTTTAGGTGCAGATGTTGCTAAGTTTATAGCACAGTGGGGGCCAAAAATTGTTGGCGAGAAAAATTTTCAGTGGGAAAATTTATGGGTTTCTTTCCAATGCTCTAGGATTCGAAGTATCTCTACTTAAACTGTGCACCTTTTGTATTTGCATGCGCGTGAAAAGGTGGATTTTCTTGGTGGCCTTGTGGTCGGGGATTCAATAGGGGCACTCCACTGACCCTGCGGAAAAGCTAGAAATCACTTACTAGAGATGACTTTATCTTGAGAGTGGGAAAGGGGGTGAGAAGATGAGGTAGGAGAAATAATTATGCAAGTACAAATTAAGATTCTTTCATACACTAGTTAGAAATTTCAACACATGCATTTATGAGAAGAAACAACCAAAACTTCCATACTACTGGATAGAGGAAACCATGCATACAAAGATGCACATATTCATATGCCTTGGAAAACAAAAAATTATTCCTTACTTAGCATTTCAATTAAAGTTGTACATAGTATGATAATGGAGGAAAATAGTGAGGGGAAAATAGAAGAAAAATGGTTATCTCCTTTGTTCTCTTTAAAGACAATGCACTCTTGAGTTTACAAAATCAATCACCAAACCTTTGAAATGGAAATGGATTTACAATTTATAGGAAGAGAAATGACTCTTCATTTTGGAGAAGAACAAGCCTAGAGCCTTAAAAAATCCATGTTTCTTCTTCTTTTATCCTCATCTAATCATGGAAAAATGGTAGCTATGGGTCTAATCTTTCGATTCTTCTTCGCTGCAAAAAATCTAGGGCGTGTTTGCAAAATCTTCCACTTGGATTCTAACGACCTCTGAAAATGTGGATGATCGCAAACAATCCCATGTTAATTTATGCACCATTCTTCAAGTTATGAAGGTTTTTCACTTTGGGGCCAATGGAGTCATTTTGGAGAAGAACAAGCCTGGAGGCTTCAAAAATCCATGTTTTTTCTTGTTTTATCCTCATATAATCATGGAAAAATGGTAGCTATGGGTCTAATCTTCCGATTCTTTTTAAAACTCTTCCAAAAATGACATCCTTCCTTGGAATCAATGAGTGTGCCAGCTCAGAATTAACTCACCTAGGAATAATTCAAGGTTTTTCAAAAAATTTGAATGTTCCATCATGTAGAGGTTTTTCTTAACTTTCTGACGAGTATTTGTTTTCCTTCTAACTCCTTGCGGAGCTCCCACAATTGTCTAATGAAGATCAAGTACCTATTTTGACTACCTTCTCCTCACAGGGGCTGAGAATGGATCATATCATAAACCACGTGTAAATCATGGGGGAGGGCACATTTCTATTTCCCCTATGTTCCTTTTCCAAAGGGATGAAAGGGACATCAATTTCCACTTCGCGCATCATCGCAACACTTGGCGATCATCCATGGAGTGAGAGGAAAGACTCAAACTAGATCCCAAGGGATAAATTGGAAATCCATGAGGTCATGTTGGTGTCTTGGGGGTGAAAAAGGGCTGAGAACATTTTTTTTCCCCTTTTTTTCCTTTTCTGAAGGGATGAAAGGGACATGAAATCCCGTCAGGCTCCTAGTGTTGACGATGATAACTTGAGCTTCTAGATGAGTTTTGGAGGAGAAATTTTATATTAATTTGATTGTAAAACACCCAATTAGTTGAATGGTGATGGTTTGGAGCTTCAGTTCTTAATTCATCACCTCTAAATGACCCCTTGTTTCTCAAGACCGCTAGTTTCGTGCCAGAAGAATGAGTTACCTAGGGAGGAGCATAATGTTTCACGATGTCTCATTTTTTCAACCATTTATGGCATGGAAAATAACTTCCATAGGTAATTTTTTGGTCTCTTGAATCTTCACAAAACTCCCAAAATATTTGCTTTAAGTTTAGGAACTCTTTCGCAGTGTATGCTTATTTAAGCCTGAAAACCCACATTCGCTAAATTGTTTCCAACACCTCTGAATCTTCCCTGAATCTTTCAAACTCACCTCCTTGATGTTACTATCACTTGAATACTCCTCTACAATGAGTCTTACTCCTCTTATCCACTCTAGGGGTGGTGCACTAGTCTTAAGAAGGCTAATGATATCCCTTCCCAAAACTACTTAAATGTTTGAATGCTCTAAAAGTTCCTAAAATCGCCTAGGGGGAGTGATTTTAGTTTCCTAAATCACCTATGGGGACACTTGAAATTCATATATATATCATTAGAGTAACAATATATGACTGGTGATTGAGATAGAATGACCTGAGGGTGTTTTGGGGAGGTATGACTTTAAAAAAATTTGACACTGTGGTCTGTTGTCATGCTCGAAAATTGGAAATTTTCATGTTGCACATTTTCATGACAATAGTAGAAAAATTCTTCTCTCTTGTTGGATGTAATGAAGGAATTCAAACTGATCCTCAATATCTTCTATGTCGGTGGAAAATCAAATTGCACACAATGTCAATTTGTGAAGGATGTTGTATTGTTTCCAAAAGAAGGGTTATTGAACTTTTGGGAGGTCATAGATGCTTGTGATAGGATGAGACCGGCTAGTTATTGTCATCTAAAGTAAAGCCATGCTTACATAGGACATGTTAAATCCAAAAGATTGATAAAATTGAGACTAAAATGGTAAATTGATTGAAAAATGTAGATTGACAGGGATCCTTGGCGATTCAAGGGAATCGCGGGTGATTTAAGAAATCACTGGCAATTACTGTGAAAATGAAAAAAAATGATTTAAAAAAATGATAAAGCTTTTAACGAATTATTTTTTATTTATTTATTTATGTTTACATGAAATAAATATTATAATGCAATATAAAATAGTACCTTACAATGTTAAAATAGGTTGGATAGCTTGTGTAGATGTTGGATAAAGCTTATTGGAGTTATTGGTAGATTATTGAGCTTCCTGGGAAGATGGTTGATGAAAATATGCTCCAAGATAAAGTATTGCAAAGGCTTGTAATTGATACAGGTCCTTAGTGATCTCTAGATTGACATAGCTTCATTGCTAGAGGAATACAAAAGTGCAGAAACACGCAAAAGGTTTATGAATATCCCTTAGAGAGGCACAAAATCTCCTATTTATAATCACTGGTGATTAGGTAGAATCACTGAAAATATGAAATTTTAGGGAAAAATTTTAGGAAATGGTTGAAACCACTTCCTAAATGAGGTTTTTGGGTAAATGATGATGGAAAATGGTGGGGGGTGTTATGGACGATTTGAGGAGGTTAGGATGTTTAAAAAAATAGGTTTGAAGTGGTTTTTGAGATGTTAAGTGGTTTTAAAGAGGTTAAGGTAGTTTGGGGTGGGTAAATAGTAATTTATGAGGGGGTTAAAATTGATTTTACTTAATGAGGAGAGGGTGACTTAGGATGATGACATAATGATAAGTTTTAGATTAAATAATGTGTGTATAAGATGAAGTACGCGCGTTAACAAAAACTCGGTGTCTATAACTTAATATAAGTTGATTCCCTCTTCACTACCATTTACATTCCCTTATTCAACCTTATAATTCTTGAACTCAATAATCATGGGAGCATGGATTTATTTTACAACAATACACATTATTTATTTTATTTTCGGTTTTAACTTATAATAAGCACACTTAATCACTTGAAAGAGTTAACATTGGTGTAAAGAGTATTAAAATCTAAGGCATGAATCCTCTCTTATAAAAAACTTCATAATTTTATTACACACCATGAATATCTTATGATAAGTGTACACTATCTGGTTCACATTTTAATTGCCATTAAATTACAAAACTCCATGTTAGTTATAAACATTTTGAACATGAGAGTCTGGATGGAGAGGGAGAAAGCGAGAGCCAATTTTGAATCTTTGAAGGAGTGGGAAAATGAGGTGGGTCTGGTTTCAGGGGATTCAAATCAGGACCAGACGAACGGGCGAAAGGATGTTGCCATTACTGTAGAAAGAGACAAGGATGGTCGAGGGAGGGATCCCATAGTCACATGGGCCAAAATAGTTTCGGGTAAGAAACCAGAGCAAGTATCCACCTTCAGCCTTCAACTTGTTTATAAAAAGAGTGTCATTTCATTGGATATCCTAGATTATGTGGTAGAGAGGCTTTGTTCCTTCATGTGTAACACCATCCTAGCAAAATATAAGGAAGCTGACTCAATATTGACGAGTTTAGGAAATGGCCTTGTTGTAAATGGGCACCTAAAGGATCTAAGGATGTTGTTACTTACGCAAATTCCTTCTTTTTAGTTTCCCTCTCTTTGGATGAATATATTTTAAATATCCTTTCTAGGGGACCCTAGTTTATGGGTAGAGCTATTGTATTTGTTTAAAGATAGTAGTCAGGATTCAATCCTCTAGAAAACACCATTAAGGAATATCTTGTGTGGATTAGACTGTCAGGTTTACCGCTGCGAAATTAGGACTATGACATTATTAAGGGAATTGCTAAAGTTGTTGGAATGTTGGTTGTTATCAACTCTGTTACTAGTGCAAAGTCTCAACTATTATTTTCTTGCTTTTGTGTGAACGTGATACCAGATACTAAAATACCTCGAAGCATCAACCTAAACTCTAAATGGGGGGTTCATGTATAGAAGATTGAATACGAGATAGTTCCTTTCATGTGCTTCTCATTCTTCAAAATGGGCCACAATTCCCAATGGTTTCCTAAAGCTAAAGAGGAAGCTGCTAGCAAAGCTCTTCTCAAAAGGAAAGGAAATCATAGGGAGGAGACGAAGGGAAAAGACACTAGGGAGAATGGACCCTCTAAACTGGATCTTACTTAGTTATAGATCCATAAGCATCCTACAACCACAAGTATCAGACGTGTAGCGAATGATGACCAAGTAGAGGATAGAAAAATTGTAGTTTTCTCAGAAGCAAAAATAGAGAACAGAATGAAGAAAATTGAATCATTACAGGAAGATAGTATTTTAGGGTCCACGGTGCCTGATTCGTTAGAGGAAAGTGTCTTTGCTCAAAGAAATGAGAAACTATCCTTGGTTATCAACAACAATTTTAATCTCTTGGTTCCTCATCTCAAGGACATTCCTACTGTGGATGAGGATTTACAAAGAATCGTATAATCAAGTAAGAAGGAAGGGTTGGAGGATTCATCTTTTGTTGAGACATTTTTTAGATTGAAGACATTCATAATGAGGAAGATGAAATTTTAACTTCTTCAACCAGTACTAAGGAGGTAGAGCCTGAAGACTTCAAAGTAATGATTTCCCCTGGTCTCCCCTTGGTATTGGCCAAGAAAATCCCAAATATATCACCAAAAAGGAAAGAAACTCCTAGGACAAGAGGGGGTACACAAAGTGGATTTGGGAAGAAATAAAGCTTCCCCTAATAGACTGTTTGAAAAGGACAAACGTGAAAGAGCTTCCAGGAAGGATGTTATGGAAGGTAAGAAAAGATCATTGGCGGTTAGCCAAAAACTCAATTCAGTTAAATGATTGTTCTTTCTTGGAGTATAAGGGGTTTAAACAACCCTAGTAAGCATATCATTCTTTATCAATTTAGGAAACATAGAAAACCAGATATCATAATATTACAGGAAATAAAAAATGAATAAAGCCAAAATGGAAGAATTTCAAAAGGTTTTTTAGAAATAGGTAGGGTTTCATTTCTAACCATCATTAGGAGCTTTATGAGGTTTTTTTTGTCTCTTGAATACGAATGTGTTGAAGGGATTTCCCTTTCTCAATTGCCAACATCATTTAGCCACCTATTTTACCATCCTATGTTCCAAAAAATAGTTCATCCTTTCCAATGTCTATGCCCCCAATTCATGTTAATGGTAGAAGGATGCTCCAGGAGGATTTGACTGGTTTCAAAAGGATGCCAAAAGATTTAAATTGGATTATAGGAGGTGACTTTAACACTCCCTTGATTCCCTTGGGAAAAAGAGGCGGAGTCATATCCTTCACTGAAAGTATGGAGGATCTCGCCAATTTAATTAACTGGAATGACTTTTTTGACCTTGAGCTTGGTGAACCTAAATATACCTGGACAAATAGAGGAAGTGGTGAAGATATCATCCAAATTAGATTGGATAGGTTCCTAGTTAATTATCAAGGGTTACAGGAGAAAAAATATTCTCTATCTTCTTTATCTTGTGTTGGTTTTGATCATAATCCGATCCTTCTAAGCTTTGGAGAAATGGAAATTTCTAAAGGTAGATCTTTTAGGTTCGATAATATATGGACTACCCATCTGGAGTTGGAAAAAAGGATTGAGGAATGGTGGAACATAAACAACAGAGGTAATAGTATGTTTCAAGTTACAGCTAAGCTAAAAAATGTCAAGAATAAGATAAAAAATCGAATAAAGACACCTTCGATAACATCTTCCTGCAAAAAAACAAATTAATTGAGGAGTTGAGGGAAATGGAAGAAGTGGTCTATAGTACTGAAGACAAAGAAAAGGAAAAATTCCTCTTGTCTGAATTACACACTATTCTCAAGAAGGAAGCAATTTTCTAAAAACATAAGTCCCGAGTTAATTGGCTTAAAGAGGGAGATAGGAACACAAAGTTTTTTAACATCTTGGCCACTATTAAGGCTAACAAAGGACATATTCGGGAACTTAAGAAACAATATGGTGTAGTGGCTATGGAGGAGAATTATATTTCGGATACCATAATTACCTTCTTCAAATAGTTGTTTTATGAGGGACATCGCCCCACTATGGAATCTGTCACGGAAACTTTAAATATTTTTGATACAACCATAAGTGCTGAGGATAAAAAGAATTTATAGCAATTCCATCAGAGGAGGAGATCAAGGCCATTTTTTTTGTTATTGAAGGGGATAAAACCCTAGACCATATGGATTTCTAGAATTTTTTTTCCAACTTCATTGGGACATTATGAAGAAAGACGTGGTTGTGGCAGTTCAAGACTTTTTTAGATCTGGTAATCTGCTCAAACAAGTCAATCATAATTTCATAGCTCTTATTCCTAAAATTCCTTAAGATAAATATCTATGAGAATTTAGACCCATCAGTATATGTAACACCGTGTATAAAATCATTTCAAAAAAATTGGCATTATAAATGAGGGAGGTTTTCAATAACTTTGTTTCTCCTAATCAAGGTTCCTTTGTTCCGGGAAGACAAATACTGGACAACATTATCTCCATACATGAAACTATCCATTCCATTGAAAAATCCAAAAGGGAAGCCATGCTCATCAAATTAGATATGCGAAAATTCTGTGATCAGGTATCATGGAAATTTTTGTTCCTTCTCTTACAAAAGTTGGGCTTTGACCCTCACTTCATCAAGATGATTCAAGCTTGTACCTCTACACCCATGCTCTCGCTCATCATCAATGGAAATGGGTCTTAGGCAAGGGGATCCAATACCACATTTCCTCTATATCAGTGGGGAAGAATCCTTGAATAGATTGTACTCAAAAGCTAAAGGTGAAGGTTGATTACAAGGTGTTAAGGTAGTTAATGGAGTGGATAACTAGTGCCTTCGACAATTTTTGGATGACACGGTTCTTCTTGGCTAGCCTGATGTTTAGGAATCTCTATTATTCAAGGACATCACAAGAAAGTATGAGGAATTTTTGGGCCAAAAAGTGAACTTTCGCAAGAGTTTTTGTTTCTTCATCAATCTCAACGAACAACAACAAAACAGATTAGCCAATATCCTGGAGTGCAACATAAAGTATCTTTTGGATAGTTACTTGGGAATGTCACTTTGTGGGAGTAAGCTGGATGACACAAGCTGGAATAAATTTATTGAAAGACTCCACAAAAAAATAGCTTCTTGGAAAGGATCCTTACTATCACAAGCTAGAAAGGCCAATTACTTCAAATCTCATTGCAAAGAGTCTTCATTTACACAATGTCGATCTTCATTATTCCCACCAAAATCAAAAGAGTCATTAAGAGCATCCAAAAGAGATTTTTATGGTCTGGTTCGGAGGTCAAGTCTAGGATTTTGTTGATAGCTTGGGGTAAGATCACCAAACCAAAAGACATAGGAGGTATAGGGCTGAAAAACTTGCAAATGATGAATCAGTCTTATATAGCCAAAATAGAGTGGAGAATGCATAAAGAAGAAGGTACTTGGGTTGATATTTTAAAGGTAAAATATTTACGAAATGTTGGTGACACTTTTGGTTTCTTCTCAGATCAGGAACTTCCAAAAGGATATATTTTTTGGAACACTCTTGTTCAAACCAGGAAGTCATTGGTTAAAGGCACAAAGTAGAATCTAGGGAATGGCACAAATATCAAATTTTGGGAGGATCCTTGGATTAGAAATAACCCCTTAAAGCTTGAAGAACCTTGGATAAACCTCTTCCAATTTTATAGGAAATAATTGAATTTGGTAATAATTGGGATGGGCGATGTGTAAACATGATGGGTATGGAGATTTTAGTTAGTAAAGATTCTATAGCTGAAGCCATGGGTTTATCTATGGAAGGTCTCAAACTCTTTAAAGATAAATATAGGAGAAAGCATCAAATATCCACTTTCTTTAGATCTGATGAGAGAATCCTCATGTATGATGATGTTATTGTGAGAACTTTCCTCCCTGAGCATTGGCCTAATGTTTGCCTTTTGGTCATGAAGTATTTTACATTAGAAGGAAAATTTAGAAATATCTGAACCTATCACTTATCTATCCTCAACTACCTACGCAGGAATCAAGCTATGAGTTTTCCATTTTTTCTCCTTAGATACCTTACTTCTTCTATCACTGACTACCAAAATAACAAGGTGGATACAACTTTTCATCACGGGTTCATTACGCTTTTGTTCTAGAAAGGTAAACCCATGCTCCCTCCTCAACCTCCCGACCACACGGAGGTGGAATCGAACAATGAAACCCTCACTGATCATATGAAATGTTGGAAAAAAAGGAGGCGATAGGAAAATCTGGAGGGCATAACAATTAACATCCCTTGCAATATGAAAGAGGGTGATAAAGCCAGAGGGGAAAGTGCGACTAGCAAGGAAAGGAACAAAAAAACGTTGGATTGGGAAGCTCGGATTCTAAGGGTGGAATCTACAGTGAACGTGATCCTTTTGGTCAACAAAAATCATGTTTAAGAAGTGAGGGAGTGTCACAGAAAAATTGAGGTGCAAAATAAGAGAATAGGTGGGGTAAATGTGGAAATCCTAATGCAAAAACAAAGAATATCCATCCTACGAGACCAAATTGCCAAATCTGAAGCAAAGGAAGGAAAGGGTAAAACGCACTTGGAGATGAGCATCTCGGAGGACAATGAGATCATGGAAATGGATGAGAAATTTACTACTGTGAATACACCTTAAAAGGTCACTATCTCATGGAAAGATGAATTGGGCGCTGCCATGTAAAGAGGGCCTAGTGCAAGAACTAGAAGTAGAGCCTCCTCGAGCAAGGTAAACTGATGGTGATCCTTTTGCTACACTTTGGTCTTGGTTCTCTGTTAGGTTTTTTCAATCTTGTTGTTGTGGCATTTTTATGTATTTTTGAAAAAAAAACGTTACTATGTAGATCTAGTTTTGGTCGTGCCCTATTTTGGGTTGCATAGTTGGTCAAGTTTGTTTGACTTTGTGTACTCAGTCTCTTTTTGGTGGCTTTGTTGCTATTTGGTCTCTTTTTTGTACATGGTGTTTTGGGTCCCTTCAAAACCGACCTTTTTTTACCTTATTTAATATAACATAAATAAACATTTTGAACACATATACATCACCCAACACTTGTTCTTAGCCTATGAGTTTGTTCCTTAAAGAGCATGGTTACTCACCATTTTACTTGGTTTTCATTGTGAGGGAAAGGATATCATGATGATAAGAGGATAATCTTAAGCTAATATTTTGCTTGCGGTACATCTTGAAGATAGAGATGATCAAGAGCATTTAAAAAATACAAAATAGTCACCTGAGGTTAGTTTTTAAGTCAAAATTTAATGTTCTAGAATATCATGTTCTCAAAGGAGACATCTCATTTTAACTTTAATGTCAGAAAATGGAGACTTAGCAAAGAGTTAAGGTACAAGTCACAATTCTCACCAATCTATTGGGTCAACATCCTACAGAAAACAAACCCATATGTTAAGGTTTAGGTACAAAATTATGTCCACATATTAACCTCAAAAAGGTCCTAGGATTAGTTTTAAATTTATTCCAATATACCCTAAGGGATCTATGCCCTACTACAGGCCAAAGCTAGCAGCCAACAACTTAATTCCTCAAGATCTCCGAAAACTCGAAAGTGTTCCTATAATCAAAATCGAAGGAAAACACTTCCATTCCTAAGGCATAGTGATGTTCCAAGTGGTGTCCGGTTCCACTATAGCAACAAGGCACAAGGTTAAGCACAAAGGGGACCATTTCATACCACAAGGGTTGATATTTCAAACTATAAGTTTGGTTGACGCTTTCCGCCCAAAATGGAAACATACACATGCAAGTTATTATATATTTTTTGAAGGCTAAGAGATTTCCTAGGTCAATACATCCCTAGCAGATAAATGAATTACGCCATTACCAAATTACTAACATCAATTTTGTTGGTATAATCACATCCAAAATTATGATGGTAGAAATGGTTTTAAATAACAGAATTTCAACTTCATTCTCCTAATGATGACGTGGATATAATAAAATGGATCCTCTTATATTGTTTTCCAATGCAACGTGATACAATCCACTTCATTTACCTAACCAAATATACTGAAATATGACTAAGTGTGGAGTTAGTCAAACATGCAAAAGTACAACTACGTAAGAAAATAATACATTTCATCAATATGCAACAATATGGTAAACATCATGGAAACAATAAAATAATGCATTCTATTCATACCAATATCTCTTATATATTCTACAAAATTACATTGCTTTTAGATAGCATGTTAATAAGAAGACACAAGTATCGTTGTACTTCTCCTTGTCCAAGTACCTACAACCACACACATGGTCAATACTATGACTAACATGGCATCTACCTCTAAACTAGCATGATCCATGATTTAAAATATTTCCAAGAATAACAAAAACAATATTTAACATACTTCTAAGGAGAGTAAGAAATGTAAATGCCATTTATGTTCATTTTCAGAGCTATCAAGAGAGAGATAGATAGAGGAGAGAGAAAATGTTATTTTTCCACAATCAAATCATTTTCAACACAAGTGTCAAAATAAGTTTTCTACAGTCATATATTAGTGTATATCAAGTTTTTTGATAGATAGTTTGCTTGAGTAAGGCCATGCAACCGTTTTCCCCATTTGATTGCAAGTTCCCAAAAATGATAAATTTGAGCAAGTTGCTCAAAAATCGGCATTCAAAAACCATCTTTGAGACTCAAACAACCACATAAAAAAATTCCTACCTATTCCCCTATATAAAAGGAAACACTCAGAGCTAACAAAAACCCAAACTAGCAAACAAGATTAAAATGGCGCTCGCCTTTCTGGAGCTATTGATTGTAAATGCACTCAAGCAACCTTGTCACCCAACGACCGAATGCCTACAAAACCTATCAGGGCATCTAGCTCACGGGATGTTTTTATCCAAACTGATGGTTTGTAGTAATTGTATCGTATAAATATTAGAGGTATGTGGAAGCCAAAATCCGTGTTGACACCCAGTGCCAAAAAGGTGGGACAAAACCAAACTACATTTCGACTTTCAACAATTGTTTAAAGAAGTGAACTAGCCCATTGGGCTCCTAAACATGTTACGAAATGAGGTCAAATGAACTTCCAAGGGACAACTCAGGGTTCAGTTGGGAACTCCGTATGACAAGGTACATGGCTAAAGTTTTCTTTTGACGAATCAAGGTTTACAAGAATATTTTGTGCCCCCAAGAAAACAGGGTTTTAACAACATTACACAAAGTCACCTAGAAAAAGTTTTCACTGAGTTTGTCGTTTATCACGCGAACTGGGTGGTTTCCAAGACCAAAACTAGTATAAGAGTTGTCCAAATATCTCGCGAGGTATATTAGGAGTAGAGTTTACATTCCAAATTTACTATTTGAGTTGCGTATAAAATAAAGGTAAATTTTTTACAAGATGTTACGACTCGTTTAGATCACTGATAATTTAATCTATTGTTATTTGATTTTCTAACACATTAAAGTAAGAAAACTAGAATCATTAAAATCATGCAAGAAGAGTAAGATGAACATGCTTGGAATTGAGTTGGCGAGTGATCAAGAAGACAAAATGTGGCGGTCGTCCAAACATTTCGCCAAATAGTTTGCATTCATTCAAAACACTACCCCATACTCCACTTACATCGATTCCAAAGGTATTAATTCTCTCATACATTTGTCCAACCATTGACATGCCTTGCCAGGCTCCCACATTTTTCATACACGCTAAACTCGGAAACGACAACAAAATTTAAACAAATTTTAGCTTTCCCTGAAGGGTGTTCAAGCCTTGTTCTCATTCTCCCATCTTGGCGCAGGCTGGGAGATAACAACAAAACTCATGTTTTGGAATAGGCTCATGCTAGTAGGCGATGGTTGCGATTGAGGAGGTGGCTTAATAACTATCAATTTCATTTGTTTAGAAGTTTCCAATGCCTTTTTTTAACAAACCAATTTGAGCACAATCCACATGATCACATTTTATGAGAACAACTCGCTGTCCTTACGCAGGGCCATCCCAATATCCTCTGTTTCTCCCCAGTTTTATTTAGAACAAACCACATTTTTCAGGAATTTAGCTAAAAAAAATCTGGCTCAGTGCTCTACTGGAAGCGCAGGCCTTCTTGATCATAATATCCTGCAATTATTGATGCCCACGTGACCACACTAAAATGTGGAATTTTTCCGAATGGTTCGCAGCTCTACGCAAGGTCCATGTTACTCCTCTCTGTGGCGTCTTAGAGCTTAAACAACAGTCCACGTGGCCATATTTGTTTTACCAAACACCTAGTCCACGCGGCCATGTTGACAAGCTTACCTCCAAAATTTGCATACCTGTAGGAGAGTAGATAAATGGATTGAATTCCCTCCTAGCCAATAAATTTCAACAATTCATGCTCCATTTTGGATATACTAGAAACACGAGAGGAAAGGAAAGAAGCATCTCGCCAAACCATGGAGGAATTCAACCACCGAATGCATATCCACGCAAATCTTTCACGTATTTCTAAACATTACATTTTATTATTATTACGCCGAAGGCGTTCCTCTTATAGTAGAGGACCTCCGGACGTTTCTATGACTACGTTAAATTTGACATCTGTCTTGCCGTTTTTCTGAAAGGTTTAAATTTGACGTCCCTTTACATGTTTTTCCTGTTTTTTAGGCCTTTTGAGTTGCATGCATTCCTCGTCTATTATTAGTTTGTTGAGGGTCTCGTGCAAAGTTTCAGGATTTGTGGATATTCAAGCTACCCGGTGAAAGAAGAGTTTGCATGACCGTTCAGTGATGATATGAGAGATTATTTTTGCATTCTGTGTAGTCGAGGGGCCTTCGAAGTAGTTTCTATCCACAACATTCTTACAATCGAAGCTTACATGGTAAAGGTATGTTCCAAGTATTTCATTAGCTTTGAGATTTTGAGACCGTTTTGGTTGCAAAAGGGGTGTAGCAGTTAACAAAAGCAATTTGACATGTGGAAACGAATGAGGCAACAACACCCTTTCCTAAAGCTAAAAAGTACAGTTTAGGGTTTGGGTAATATAGCTGATTGGGCCCCACAGCTGCCAAATAGCCATCTTTCTGATTCCTGGTCTGTATTTTGGAGACTGGGACTTATGGGAACAGAATAGAATCTAGTTCCGATTTTTTTTGCCAATCCATGGGGTATGAGAATGTGTAATGGAATGTGTCACCTGGACATTTTACTTGAGTAGTAGACACTTTTGTTCATTTCTCAGCATTCCAGGGATAGATTGCAGGTGCCCAGGGGTTATGGCCCCTTGTCCTCAGCAGAATGAATCCATAGGCACACATATTTTAACTGCGCATTCAATAAATGAATCCCCTATCATGATCCTGTAGATGAATCCCCTGTTGCATCTAGACTCCATAGTAGGCACAGGGATGGGGAATGCTTAGATCTCCTCCACCATGGGGTATGATATGCTGCATTAGGAAAGTGTCACCTGGACCCCTTTCATTTCTTGCATTCTAGGGATGATTCTGTGATTCCCAGCTGTCAAAATGGAATGCAAGGGATGTAGCATTCCAGGGTCTGATTAACAATGTCTGTTGTGCAAATTTTGTATTTAGACACATTAGTTCACATTGAGGACTCACTGAAAGTGTTTAAGCTACCCATTAGTGTTGCAATGGCTAAATTGTTGAATACAACCAGCTACAAAATAATTTTTTGATGTAGCATTTTAAACTGATTAACAATTTGGTTGTGCAAACTATGTCAATTTACACACAGAGTTTAAGAAACAATGATGTGTTTCTACCCATAATGTGCAATGTATTGTTATTACATCTTTGAAACTGACAAATGATTGTTATGTTCGATTTCAAAGAGGACGTAGTCTACTATTTGGCGCAATATTTATTAAAAATGATACTAATCTCATGAAAGTACTTTTTTTTCAGGTAAATTTTTACATTTGTGGCCCCCATGGAGCTGGTAAAGTTTATTGTGAAATTTTCAAGGGCAAAACAAATAAGAATTAGAAGTTTAACATATTTAATTGTGGATGTCACGTCACCCACCCGGACACAACTGATGTTGGAATCTTATGTTCCAGCATGATGTATAGGTAAAACTTGGCATGTAAGGTTCCTTGCAGTAAGCTTGAAGGGGTGGCTGGTTTTCCATTTCTTATGTAATGATATTTATCTCTCAAATTACAGGTAAAATTTGAGATCAACCTATAGAAAACAACTATTCTCATATAAGCCTAGGTTATAGCCGAATATCATAGGTAAAAATCAACCTATAGAAAACAACTATTCTCCTATAAGCCTAGGTTATAGCCGAATATCATAGGTATCAAAGCTATACCCTTATAAATCTTATCAATAACTATATCTTTCTCAAGTTGATATCTTTGTCTCAATCTGGATACTTAGGAATAGCTTATAAATCTTATGTAGGCATTCCAAGTAGACTTCTAAACATTGTATCAGTACAACTCTTTGGGGTTTTAGCAATTCTGTAAAACGGCATGATATTACATCTTTTCAAGAATAACTTCTCGTGATGTAATTACTGAATATCTTGATAATCTTATAAATTCATGTGCTTATTTTAACTTGAAATATTGTCATTGAGATGGAAGTTGTAAAAACCTAGAGCTCTAATGTATAGAGGGTAGAAAGAGATGACTTATCAAAGTACAAGTGAGATGCAAGAATTAACATGTTTAGAGTTACATTACATCTGGGAAATAATTTGCCAGCTTTTTGTTTTTTCAGGTTGGTTCTTGATGTGCTTGATGGAAATGAGAAGGATTAACAATGTTTGGTAAAATCTTTAGTCATATCATGACTGGATTTGTTATTGATTATGTTAAAATGCTTGGGGATGTGAAACCTAAAGAGAAGACAAATTCTACAATTGTCAAATGTTACCCATAAAATGAAATCATGTAAACATAAGATGTCCATCATGTAACTCATGTTATTGTACTAATTCACCAAAGCATCATGCAGTTCAGTATAAAGCATTACCTGATAATGTGCAATGTGAAATCTTATGCAAGATTAACGAACACATTATACCTCAAGATGTTTAAGGGAGTTTTCCAGTCTTAATAAAATAATTTTACTTGTGACTAAAATACATTATCCACAAGATTATACAACACTATGACCTATAACATAGAAACAAAAAAACCGAGCCATATATAAATAGTCAAGAGTCCTTAAATACATGCCATAAAAATCAGTATAAACATACTTTAGTTGGAAAGAGCAGAGGACTGGGAGATTTAAGTTGATTATCAAGAACATGCATCAGCAGGTTCTAAGAGGAGAAAGTGAATATCCATGCAGACTTAAAAGATTTTGATGCTTGATGCTTCCAACTATTTCTAGCTCAATTTTAAATTCACAAGAGCTTTGTGGGTAGTGACTGCACAGTCTCTTTATAGAAATCAGCTTACAATTATTTCGAACACATTTATAAACAAAATTGGCTATGTTGGAACTTCAAACATAAGATAACCATGAAACTAAGTAAATCAAATATTTCCCTTTGTGGGTTACCAAAATAGAGGCATCTAGGTTGACTGTGATCTAAAAAACAACCTTAAAATTGTTTATAAATTAATGCATCAATCAAAAAATGATATCAAATTTGTTCAAAAAACCATAAAATCCTCCCTAGCTTATCATGATATATGGTACAAAGAGATAAGCATGATGATCATGAGCAGGGAGCTTGTACTGAGGATATTTAAACAACATCTATAATTTGCATGACTTGTAAGGTTGAAAAAAGAACCTAATGGATGCACCTGCAATAGTCATGCACAAGCACATACAGACATCTGTAGAATCATTTGCAGAGTTGATTCCCAATCTAGATTTCTAGGATGACTGACAGGTTAAAGGTAACGAATCACATTATCAGCCTGCATAAATATGAGAAATTGTGAGCAATCACTGCATAGAACATGTCAAGTACCATCATTTACAGCCCTGCATAGTGAACATGATTGGGGACCTCTCCTTGGCTGTCAAGAGGCATATATTGGGCCATGATGGCTTTGATTTCAGAGTCCATGTATGACTGCATCCAAGGTTGAGATATACAATATATTAGAAATAATACCATATAATTTGCATGACTGGTAAGGTTGAAAAAAGAACCTAATGGATGCCCCTACAATAGTCATATGGAGGTCATACATTGTATATTTATCTTTATGAAGTTGAAGCAAAAATATCCTTCACAAGATCCACCACTTTAGATTCTAATAGGGGAGTTGTAGCATCCTAATTGATAAGAATAAGAATGAACCATTAAACAGTTTCAAAACAAGAATATATTGGAGAAATATGAATTATGACTTGCCAAAAAACAAAAATTCATGTTCTGAAAAACACATGTACATCAAATGCTCAAAAAATTATAAATCCCTGGTGCAAAATCCAATAGAATTCTAATTAGACTTCTAAACATTGTATCAGTACAACTCTTTGGGGTTTTAGCAGTTATGTAAAATGGCATGGTATTACATCTTTTCAGGAATAACTTCTCGTGATGTAATTAGTGAATATCTCGATAATCTTATAAATTCATGTGCTTATTTTAACTTGAAATATTATCATTGAGATTGAAGTAGTAAAATATGGAGCTAATGTGTAGAGGGTATAATGTGTTCATTAATCTTGTATAAGATTTCACATTGCACATTATCCCAGGTCATGTTAACATGTAAAAGCATAAATGTAGGTCTATTATTAATCTTCTGATGAGCTTCAAAATCTACTAGAAACAACAATAAAATATTTATAGATTTTCATTTTCATGGTCTTGCTCTCAGTTGTTGGAATGAGACCAATGTTGAAACTAATTTTTTTTTAAATGTTGGAAAATAGAACATAAATTTTAAAATTGCTCCAAAGTACATATAAATGACTCCCCCGAGGGATTAGATACTAACTCGGTATGAATTCAGGATAGTACAGACACTCTCTTGGCCCAACAAAGTCTTCAGAATTGTGCACAAGAACTTATTTTAACAAAATGTGTTTTCCTCCTCTCTACCATTTATGAATTGGTTGGTCCTTATATGTGAACCAAATTGTAACTGGTTGTTGCAGCAAACCCTAGGTTGAAACCTCAGGTCTTAAAATAGATGACAACTTTTTATGTTTTTGATTATGGGTTAGGAAAATTCAAAAATTTAAATTGGAAATGAAATAAAATATTTCTAAATTTTCATATTGATGGTCTCATTCTCAGTTTTATTAAGATCATGAAATTGAAAATTTTGGAAAGCTGGAAAATCCCAACTCTGAAACTTATTGTCATTTTATTTCAAACGGGAGGGAGAACAAAAATTTAATATTTTATGGAAAATACATAAAGATGAATTCTATGAGGGTTAAGTTATCGACGCTAGTTGAATCAAGTAATCTCAAAATCCAACACAATGAATATACTTTTCCACCGCTCCGGGCATTGGTACAAGTGAAATCTATCATATTATGAAATCCCCATTTCATCGTACCAATCGACTTGTTCCATGTTCAAATATGTGTATTTCACAGAAGAAAATGGTGTTTATTTGTGAGAGGATTACATACTTTTGTAGAATGTAACGTGTTAATTTTCAGCTGCCACAACTACTACTTTCATTTTCAGAATGCTTAAACCGAAATTCAATTTCATGTGGCATTTTTAATTGAATGTTATTCTAAGTGAAAATTGTATTTTGTACATAGTGTATGATCACCCTCTTTTTTGTTTCACATTTTTTTAATCGAAATTTGCTTCAAATTGGATTTTATTTTAAAAAATTGAGATCAAATAATATCTATAAGCTTGCAAAGCTTATTTATTTGTCTGAATGATTGTCTTTCAATGCGACACATGGCCCAAAAATACAGTTATTTTATTTATTATTTTTTAATTATGATAAATTGCGTCCCAACCACCAATATAAGCTCCTCCAACCAAATCATGGGAGGCATGTTTGACACATTTCAAAATGAGTGGGGAAACACATAGACCAAGTTGTTAATTCTCCATCAAACCCGTTCTTCATCGTTTGTCATCCTCTCTCATTTTTTAGCTTCCTCATGTTTTCATTCTACTATCCATCCTCTTCAGTGTTTTGATTGTACATCTCATGAATGATTGCTAATGTATTTCTCTCAATAGTTACCATTTGCATAACGAAATGAGCGCAAAAAATAACTTGTACATTTTGTTTTCTGTGGTCAAGGTATGTGGAAGTACTACTTTACTCAACACTTTTGTATCCAAAGCGGCAATATCGTTTAAGGGGTATCAAATGTATTCAAGTTTAGTTCAAATAAAATTCACCACAACAAGCTACCACTCGTGATATAAAATCTGTAAATGTATGGAGGACTTCATGTATTCATGTTTGGTTCAGATCTCACGATATAAGATTTGCAAATGTATATGTACGAATTTGTAACAAATTTAAAATGTGCACATAGATCCTTTCAATGTAATGTTTCATCAAACCCATTATCAACATGTTATCGACAATACAAAAAAGACCTATTCAACAAAAAACCAACCAAATAACTGATGCAACCACCGTCTCAAACACGCTGTAACACTAAAACAATTTCCCGCAAATAATTACAAATCACATCAACAAAAAAAGTAATTAACTACAGAAAGCGTTATCAATTGTATTCATGTTTAGTGCCAAAACAATTGCCCACAAAAGGCTACCCACTCATGATATAAAATCTGCAATTTTTCTGTATTCATGTTTAGTTTAAATAAAAAAATCCACAAAACACTACCTCATGATATAAGATTTGCAAATGTATATTTACGAATTTGTAACAAATTTGAAATGTAGAGATAACACCTTTAAATGTAATGCGTCATATATATTCCTAAACTTACAAAATCAATTACACCCCTTATCGATATCAACTACAAAAATAATAACCATCCCTCTAAATCAAATAACATATACTGTTCGGCGTTCACATTGCATTGTACACATGTGATTGCTAGTTATTATCATTACTATACTTATGTATTTTCTCCTCTTCGAAGCATCCACACAAAGACCCAAAGTTCTATAATTCTTTCTTCAAATGAGGGGTGGGGCAAGCCCCCAAGTAGTTTTGAGGGATAATAAGAACATTTTTAATTTTATTATATTTATTTTAATTTTTGTTAATAACATTTTAATCTCAAAAGATCATATCATTTTATCATCTTTGATGTTTGATTTATTTAATTTCTATTATTACTTTATGATCATGAAAAGAGGTCATGAGTGTCCATCGAGCCATCTACAAAGACGGAAGCGATAACGCGATGAATTGGAGGCTCTTCATCCATGAAGGTGGTGTTAACTTGCGTTGCATAGAGACTTGGTCCTTACAAAATGAATCGTTTTGGAGGCTTGTATTTTAGTGTTTTTTTAAATATAGAAAATTGCATTCTTGACCTTAGGAAGTATGAGACATAGAGATAAAAGATCCATACAATTACTTTTATCATTTAAAAACCTCTAATATTTCAATGTTAAGAAGGAGATACTATTTATCCTATACCGTAATTAATTGTTTCAATCTACGAATCATCTAAAACATAATCATGGTGCTTAGAATGACAAACTCAATCAAAGGCCAATGTGAGATTATACAATTGTACTATTTATTTTCTATTTACTATATATAGAAAATCCAATATCATTATACAATTGTACTATCTATAGTCACCTACTCGTCAACTACTATGCTCTCGCCTTATGACCCATATCTTGAGCCTAGTTCAATGCTCCTTGGTGTCGTTAATGACATTACGATCATGTTCTTAGCTTCGACCAAGTGAAGTAATCTAGCCTACACTTATCTTCAAAATTTTAATCATTTCATCAGGAACATCCAATACCTAATCTATACTACCCAATCTATTACTATGACTTTTTCACTACGCACCTATTCTATTTTTTCTTTTGACTCAAGCATTTAATCCTTCTCATCTCACCCTCTCGCTGAAAGGGGGAAAATATCTAGGTAATCATACATAATGACCCTAACAATCCAATCAAACAAGTGGCATAATTTCTAAATCAATACAACTAATTCAACCAAATGTTAATAATCGAGTTTCAACACAATTCAATCATGACAAAAATTCCAAATTCTAATCAATGTTGAAAAATTCACCCTTTAAATTGTTAGAGTAGGTATTTACCTTAGCTCATGTTCGCCTAGGTACTTTATTTACCTTTATTGTATTTATCCTCACCCACTTATGTGTGTGGATATTTCTTTTATCTTATTTAGATATTAGGAGATATTATCTAGTTGTTAGGTATAGTTTTTTCCTTGATCTATGGTATTGACTAGATCCTTGATGTTTAGTTCTCTCCTAAATCTATGGTCTTGACTAGTTCTTTGATGACTAGTTATTTCCTTGTTTTATGGCTTGATCTACGACCTTGACTGGTTCTTAGATTGTTATTCCTTGCCTATTTAAGCAAGGCTCATTCTCAATGTATTGCATTGAGTGCCATAATAATATATGATATTGTTGCTCATTTGTTTGTAAAGGTTTTATGTAAAGTTATTCTGGTGAATATGGTATGGTCATATGAGGGCTTAAAGTTTGTGATTCCTACTAGTAGGTGTTTAACTTCAGCCCACTTTAATTTTATTTGTGTGGTGAAGGCAACAACAATTTATTTTGTTTTTGCTAGCCTACAACATCACCATCATATTGTGGACAACCATGTCCATGCTCCTAGTCCACTTGTAGTTATTTCTCTTGTACCCACTGACATTGATTTGCCAGTCTTTGAGCTTGTTACTACTCTTGATGCTCCTAAGCCTATGAGGCTTGTTACTGCATGTTCTTCCATATATGTTCCTATTACAGTAACACATGTTGTGTTTCCTACTTCTGTTCATATGCATTGCTCTTTTGAGAAGCATACCACTACATTCAATTCTCACATGCTCCGTTCTATGGGTTTCATTGGCGGAGGTATTGGCTGAAATTCATAGGGTATTATTTCCCCTATTTGACATGTTAAGTGGAATTCTCGCCATGACATTAGTTTTCGAAAAGATACTTCATTGGGATCATACATTGATAGAGCTCCTATTTTTTTTCGCTCAAATATTTTTGAGGATCATGAGCAAAAAATGAGTTATTCACCTTCACTCAGACTTGAGAAACCTAAAATTTCAGCTGTCAGACATGATCAACTTGAAACACATTCTGATGTTCATTTGCATGCACCCATTGTGCATTTTGCACCAAGTCATATGCAAGCATATTTTTCATCTATCCATGTTGATTTGGGATGGATATCTGATCACTCGTGGTGACGACATAGGAATTTTTTGAGAGGAATCTATAGGCGTGGATCCTCCACATTTTGGCCTCTTGCTCCCCTTTCTATACCTTTTGCATTGTAATGATCCTTTTTTTGAGAATTTTTCTTTAGTAGGTATAGTGTATCTCTCTTGTTTGTTGAGAGATTTTGTATCTGTATTTTCAACACTTTTGGCATGTTGAAAATCTTGCAGGGGATCTGTTCTGGTGAAGTCCAGTGTTACTTTTTCAGTGTTCAAGTAAATGTTTTGACAATTCATACAAACTTGTAGTGTCACTCCACCCATTCAACAGTATGGGAGGATGTGGTGATGATCGTTCTTATTTGGGTTTTGCATCCTTTCCTTGTTACCTTGGCTTTTCTTGGATTGTGACACTCTGGATTTTGTGTCCTTACCTTGTTGCTTCGGTTATTATTTTTGGATCACGACACAATTATTTACAATATTTGATCGAATTGTGTTTGGTGTTTTTTTTGCACTTTCGACATCACTCTGTTGTGGAATGGAGCTATTCCGGTGAAGCCCAGTGGCAGTTGTTTTTGAGTTTTGTGATCAAGCAGTGGATTCAAACCACAATACACACCAAAATTCTTCAACATTGTACGAGTTTTTTGAGCCGAGCTTCTTGGGATGCCTTGCAACGGGTTTTTACTCTCTTTACTTTATTATTACTGGTTTTGGGTACCTTGCCGTGTCCCTTTTCCCAGTTATTGTACATGAGTACCTCATCAGGCCTAGTTTTTGGGACTCATACTGTGGACATGCCACTTCTATTTTGGCCCCTAGCTTCACTTGAGGGGAGGTGTTAGAGTAGGTATTTACCTTTATTGTATTTATCCTTACCCACTTATGTGTGTGGATATTTGTTTTATCTTATTTAGATATTAGGAGATATTATCTAGTTGTTAGGTATAGTTCTTTCCTTGATCTATAATATTGACTAGTTCTTTCCTTGATCTGTGGTATTGACTAGATCCTTGATGTCTAGTTCTCTCCTAAATCTATGGTCTTGACTAGTTCTTTGATGACTAGTTATTTCCTTGATTTATGGCTTGATCTATGACCTTGACTATTTCTTAGATTGTTATTCCTTGCCTATATAAGAAATGACTATTCTCATTGTATTTCATTGAGTTCCATAATAATATATGATATTTCTGCTCATTTGTTTGCAAAGGTTTATGTAAAGTTATTATGGTGAATTTATTTCATTTTATTGATCATAGTGTTTGATTAGCATATGTGTTCTTGGCTTGGTACGATTTGGTTATCATTCCTTTTAATTTCTTAATGCTGTAATGTCATTATATGTTTATAGAAATTTTGAATTTAAATTATGACCATATTAGCACACGATCTAAAATACAATGAGTGGGAAACTGACAAGAAAAGACACAAAACCCAAGAACTTTAAAATTAAGTTGTAGAAGGCCCCATAAGAATGGTGACTATTTTCATAATGGGTAAGGAAATGGCCGATCATTTTTATAATGTGCAAAATTGGTCACTACACTAGACCATGCCAAAAAACAAGGGAGAGAGAAGGAAATAATGATACATAAAGATAAAAGAGACAAAAATTTAGAGTCACTGGGTAATAAACAAGATCAAAGAGACAAAAAATTATAAGAGAGAAAAATAACATAATGTTGAACCACACAAAGTGCATGTTCCAATTAGTGTTTAAACTAAATAAAAAAATAATAAACATAAAAAATACACCATTATCAAAGTAATTAATAATCACATGCCAAAATTAAGTGTGTAATATGAAAACATCAATATTATAGAAAGTGTAAGTGATTTACATAGGAGAGGAGATGGTGATACAATGATACATGAAATTTACTTTGTGATATAGAGGCAAGGATAACACATTAATTAATGAAATATTACAATTTTTTGGTTAAAATTAACAATTTTTTTTAAGGTATTGTTTGTTTATACAAGTGGCAAGAATTAAATTACATTTATAAGTAGGCACTTGTATTGAAAATCCTAGGTATAGAAAGATAGAGTTTTTGGTGTCCTTATTGTCTCATGAATCCCCTATTTTGAATAACCTTTTTCAGATTAAGGAATTTCTTATTTGTGTAGACATGAAATTATGCACTTAGTACTATTACATCACACCTTTAATATTTAACAACACTTTTTTTTGGTTACATTTAAATTGTATTATCTTGTTATACTTCCATCCTTTGTTTTTGTGGAAGTATCCATTTACTTTTGGACATTGCACAATATATGACCCAACTCATTATTTACTGTTTTATCTTTGGAGTCTTTCACACACTAGTACCGATTAGGGACATGAACTCCCGCCCATGTGTTATTGCTTTTTTCCTCTTTCCCTCTTCTCCTATGTTTAAAATTCCAAGGGGCATAACAATTTGGCTATTACTTCCTATCTACTACTTGGCAAAAGAGAAACATTCAAGGAATACATTTGGGTTGCATCATTCAGTGCATATGAAGGGAAAATTTTGAATTCCATATTACAAATTAATCTTGGGGGAAAAGTATTTATATCCCACTATCATGCTATGAATGGCACAAGGGTAACCTAATTTCAGGGGACTCAATTCTATCAAACACACATACACCATAACTACATTGAGTCTGAAATATAATGCAATGCTCAGTGACAATCACATTGGGGTGACATATGCATATTTTATTCCATCTAACATGTGCTTGAGCCTTGTATATGTAGTCAGCGTTTGTTTTACAGGTCTAGGTGTAACCATGAAACGCTAAAAAGAAGTTAGATTGACAAAGAGTGAAGTGAGGAAGACATGATCAAACCATGAAAAGATCAAATCAAGAACTACTGCTAGGACACAAACATTTAGTTCAGACAATAACACGCAGGGAGGTCATGTCCTCTTCTAGGCATTTTTGTCCAGAATAATTACAGATATTTGTTTTCTAGACGAAGCATATAACTCAAATCTAACCTGTTCCACCACAATTCCAACCCAAAATTATCCTAGACAATCAAATACAAGCCAAGTCACTCTCATCATCTTTTTACTTGTGCTTATTTAGCATTGCATATTAGATCTTGATTGTTCTTGATATTATTTGATTGATCTCAGTCCTCTAATAAAGATTTAATTGTGTTAAATCAATTTTTATTTGAAAATGATGATGTAGGAGGTTAAATAAGTTGGTATTTGAAGTAATATCTTGGCATAAATTTCCATCAAAAGAAAAGGAATTATTTATTCTTCAATCTAAGTATGCTCAAGAAATGTTACATAAGTATAATCTTCAAGATTGTAATCCCGTGGACACTCTAATTGAAAGTGGAGAAATATTATGAGAGAGTATGGAATTCATTAAGTTTGTGAAAATAATTTTAGGATAATGGTTGGTGGTTTGATGTATCTTTCTATGACAAGACTTGATATCAGTTTTGGGATTTCACTAATTTCTATATTTTAGGGAAATCCATCACTAAAGTATTTCTAAGCAATGAAAAGAGTTTTTAGAGATGTAAGAGGCACTTATAGTCATGGTATTAATTTCAAACAATATTTTTTCATAACTGGTTAAACAAATTTATATTGGGGAGGTTCTCTTAATGACATGAAGTTTAATTTAGGTTATTTATTCACATTGGGGAGTGGGTTGGTTTCATGGTCATTAAATAAGTAAGCTAAAATTGCTTTGTCCTCTTCTACAAAGAAATATTCAACTTTTACATATTCTTGAAAACAATGTATGTGGTTGATAATACTCCTTGTTGGTTTCAAAGAAGCTCAAATTGATCCTACATATTTTTGTGATAATAATGGGGGAATACAATTATCCAAGAATCCATTTTTCCATGCTAGAACCAAACATATTAAACTCGAGAATAATTTTATTAGAGACATTGTCAATGATAAGCATTTTTTCATTAAGTGCATGAGAATTTAAAACCATATTTATGATATTTCACTAAGGTATTTTTGCATAAATATCATGGAAGACTTAAGGAGATGATATGCATTTTTTAACATAAAAGAGGGAATGTTGAGTATGATGCCAATATGAAAACCTAATTAGTTATTGTAATAAAAAAAAATATTGTGTTTAGAATTTTTAGGAGTTTTAGTTGAGTGATTTTTAAGAGAGTTTATTTGGGAAAGTGAAATAGTTCTATTTTTACAATGGAAGTTTCAGTTAGAGTGTAATTCATTAAGTAAATATTGGAACATAAATAAAGGCTAAATCTTAATTATGTTATAGTGCAATTATATAGCATTAAAGTACAAATTTGACACAAATAACTAAGTTAGAAAAATATGAAACCCTAGTTGCAAAAGAGAGGGTAAGATACTTAGTTGATTCACAATAAATCTGAAGTTGTATTGAGCTGGAAAACTAATGAAGCAGCAAAGTAGAGTGTCACAACCAAGCCCAAAAAATTATGTGAATGTTCGAAATGTCAGGACTAGGGTTCCTGGACAGGGTCAAGGGTGTCTAGGGCGTTGTGGACTTCCTCTAGGTGTATGTGACTACTTAAAACCTCATAAACTCAATTTCATAGGGTCACGAGATGTTTTTTGGGTGTCACCTTTAGTCACCTCTACTTCACTTCTTGATCATCGAATTTTCCTGAAACCTACAAAGAGAAAAAGCACCCGTAAAACCCCAAAAAACATCAAATCCTGAAAATAAAATTATGGAAACGGGGAGTTGTACTAACCTCAATGGTCACTCGACTGAGTGAACTTACGATCTGGGCATTACACTACATTTCAAACTCCATGTAGTTATGTGTGTGTGTGTGTGTGAGTAATTTTTCCCTAAGTGGCTCTCGTGTTAGACGCACTTGAATAGAGAGCAATAGCTAGATGTAGAAAATTTAGATAAATGTGTGCATGGAAAAATGAACTTCCCATCTTATGAAGTGTATGAAGAAGAATGCAGTCCCTTGTCCCTTGAATAGATGATAGATGGATGCTTTGATGCTCTTGTAAATGCCTTTGATTATTACCTTAGGTGGTGATAGTAAATTCTTAGTAATGTTTGGTCCTTTATTATGGTCACATAGCTTTGAATTTATATGATTCCCTTTCTTTAATTTGGTAATTAACCACTAAAATACCAACCGCCAAGAAAATAAGATTCCAAATAGCTAGAAAGGACCCAAAAGATGTGAGAAAGATACAAAAATCTTGGGACGCCCATAGGGGATGGTGTGCCTAGGCACTAGTGTCTAGACTTAAAAAAATTGAAGTGTCGAAGGTAGGACTTGACAGTAGAGTGTGTAAGGCCAAGAAGAAAACCATAAAGCAAGAAAAGAGGCCAAATATAGTGGCCAATTAGTACTTCTATTGTTTAGGAATCATATTAATAGTAGTATGTGACTAGGACCTAGAAATGCACCCAAAGTGTGTGGTTTAGTGTCTACATTTTGCCCCACTTTATGTTGTTGTGTGAATGCTCGATAACATAAAGTAGATAAGAGATGCGTGCCTAATAACCATGTGGATCGATGGTGAAAAATGTGCCGAGGAGAAAAGAAAAAGCATGGAGTGAAAAATGAAGCATGGAAACTAGATAAGAGGAAGTTAACCTAGGGGTGAAAGTGTACGTGTTGTGATGCATTGTACCTGTTGTGGATGTCACTTGATGCTTGATGATGTGAGTGTTGTTTCCCATAAAGATAGACCTACAAAAGAGAAGAGAAAATGAGTATTCAAATATGTGTATATGAAATTTTTGATCTAAACGTGTAAAAAGTAACTGCTAGAAATGTCAAGCCTCAGAGAGGAACGTGTACACCTTATTCATGATGAGCGAAGAGTGTAGAAAGGATACTGAAAATATTGTAGAAGAACGAGTTTTTCTGTGTGATCCCAGTTGCATCTAGTGTGATTTTTTGGGTAATCTCACGCAAAGTGTGGAAGAAGTGTAGGGAGAAAGGTCTGGTGTTATTCTCCTACCTTTAACTTCTTCCCAAGATGTAACCACCACTACAGATGGTGAGTTCAAATCCACTCCATTTCAATCTAGTTTGATCTAACTCAAAAATAGAAAAGAGGAAAAAACATGCATGTTGAGTGCTGAAGGATAGTGCATGTATTGAGAAAAGTGTTGTGTAAACTACTGAAAATTGTGTTGCTCTGAGAAAAACATTATAAAAATTGTGATTGCTAGTAGAGAAAAACATTGGTAAATTCTCCCTAGTCATAGGCACCTTGGAAGGGTCAGGAGTGCCCAAGTGTTGTTATCTATGTTTGGGCGCTAGTTTTTATGCTTGTAGTCTTGTTTTCCCCATCAAATGTTTAGGCACACTATCACTTCATTCAGATAGATCTGAACACTCACCCGAAGTGCAAAAAGCTACCAGGTCACACTTTTGTATTGTCTTGGCAATAAGTTAGCATGCATGTTCATATTAACCATTATCAAAGCATTCATTCCTATAAAAACGTCATATCCATGAGCTTAAGTGGAAATACACATAATAAAGAAACATGCAGATCAAAATATTACTAGAATTAGATTCACTATACAAATACCACGACCGAATACATCAATTACCATAATCCATCCATAGTAATCCATTACATTAATTCATCAAGTAAAAAAAATTGAATCCATAATAATAGTAACCACAATATGCCACATAGTACATGCACGCTAGAACATTAGGGCATCATCACTCTACAATACATATGGTGTCTAATACATGGTCTCTCTAACTATGAAGATCAATTAGCTTATATATAGGGCTGGGGACTTTCCCTTCACCACCTATGCATCTCAAAATAGACTGCATGCTCAAACATTCATGTGCTAGCAGTTGCATGTTTTTATAAAGTGACTAATAATAGATTAATCTATAATTAAACTCTATCTTAATCCTATTATTAGCATAAACTATGCATGACCTTTGATCTTCCACTTTGCTCCCAAAATAGATTTTTTCTTCACTGTGAAGTCTTTTGCTTTAACCCATTGTGTGATACGCACTCCAACCTACTTTTCCTATTTTTATCATGTGTTATGCAAAAATGGATAAGTCCTAAATGTTTCCTTCATGGGCACACCTTTCTTAACTAAAAGTGCTAATCTATGCACTTCTATACCCTACTTGTACGCACCCCAACAGTGCTCTTAATACTTGGTCCAAGTTTCATCAACCCAGGTGCTAGTTTTGTGCTGAAGACCCAAGTTAGATTTTGGGCCATTTCTATGACTGAAGACTATGTTGTACCGGTACTGAACTGTGTTGTACTATGACTATAAACTAGTGTATGGGGTGATTGATTTACCCAATGTATGCCACCCTCATTTGGGGTTCATGTGATGTCGTTAGGAGTATACAACCCAAAAGAGGACTAACCACTAATTTGAAATGATGCCTTGTAGGGGAGGAGGGAATTTTCTTGGTAAAAACAAAGGCACGTGTAAGAAAAGTGGTTGGAAAACATTAGTTAGTGAAAAAAAAAGACAATTACACATATAGAAGAAAAAATGTAAGTTAACATGCAAGAAGACAAAGTAGACAAGAAATATGGAGATAAAGTAGACTGCAAAAAGTGGGTTACAAACATGGGACATCACTCACAATCTCACAAGATAATCAAGGATAAGGTAAAAAATCATATAGTGTGCACACAAGACAAATCGAAAACATTGTAAACAATGACATATAATACCAAACAAAGTGATAAACAACAATGGTAGTAAATAGTTCCTATAAAGAAAACCCTGCACATGAAGCACCCGTTAACATGTTAGAAAGATATAAATTATGTCAAAACATGTATGATTCGATATAAAGTAGTGTGATAATATGAATAGGAAATAGTATAAATAAAAATTAGAACACATGTGTTGTGTACGAAAGTGGATGCCCTAGGAGCTTGCTGCGAGACTGGTAAAAGGTACAGTGCCAAGAATCCATGTTGCGTGTAATGATCTTTGTAAATTCTGTAATCAAAACTAGAAGGAAAGTTAACACACATGAGTATATGATAAAGATAATGACATATAATATATCTTCCTAAAATAGTAAGCCAAGTTTAACATGCGAGTATAAGTAAGCAAGAACAATGTGAAACCAAGATATGCAGTATGTTGTGGATGAGTGAGATGGAATAGAATATAAAATGAATGTGATAGGAAATGTGTACCCCCAAGTGAATGTGAATGAGTATGCATGCGATGAGGTTCATTTATACATGACCCCTCAGAAGTCAAGAATGAACCATAAAATAAGAGTGTGTTATCGGGAAATGGTTTGAACGTGTGTTATAAATATGTGATCATCAAATCATAGAGAATAGAAAGTGCGAGTGATGTGATGTGAGATTGATTTTAGATTGATACCCTCAGCAATCAATTATGAAATGTGGAACTAGAGTGCTGCATAGGGAAGTGTGTCATGTTAGAATGTGTGTTATAAAGATGTATCGTGAATGCGATGAGTGTGAAATGTGCAATGTGATGATGTGAGGTTCATGTAGTGTAGTGATGCCCTCAAAAATCAAGTGTGAACCATAGCATACAAGAGTATGTTATAGGGTAATGATGATACTAGTGTGTATCAAAGGATGTGCATGATGCTATGAAAGATTAATCATGAAGTGCATGGTGCGAAGTATGATAAGACATGCTAGAAATAATTGATAGTGCTAGAAGGGGGAAGGATAAATGTGATGCCCCCTAAGTGTGTTAATGATGGAGATCTATGTAGTTACACGAGATGTACCATGCAAGTGTGGGAGAGAATCATTTGTATCATGATAAGAGAGAGAGAGAGAGAGAGAGTGTCATAGAGTTTCAGAGATAGAGATAGAGAGCCAACACAATGGTAGGAAAAAGCAACAGTAAGACCATACAATGGTCGTGGAGTTTAAAATGTGTCCTAGCCATTAGTAGAAGGAGTAGTTACTTTGACAAAAAATATTGGTTGTTGAACTAGTGGATTATTGGGTAACATTGTAGAAGAATTAGTAAGAGAAAGTGATGGAGGAATGACCTTGAGAGGTGATTGATTAGTTTGACTTGGTAATGCACGGTAGAATGACTTGAAGAGGAGGCAAGGTGTTATATTGATTTTGATAGGCAATTTCTTAGTTTGAGTGCACTTGACATAGGTAGTGCTTGAGTGATGGAAGAAGAAACATTGAGTAATGATGGCATGATGATCATTAGCAATAGATGAATTAGATTGAGGAACCCATTGAGATGTAACAAGTGGATAGGTCCATGTAATATAATGTTGTGCAGTGAATGAGATAAAACCTTGATGTTCAAGATGTTTGATTCTCCATTATAAAACATATCAATCATTGTCATTATGTCCATTTATTTGATGATAATCACAAAATGGGAGACCTTGATATTTTATCAACGGATGAGGAGGATAACAATGAGTAGTTGGAAAACTAATCAATTGATGAGCTATGAGTTGTGAAATAATATCTTGTTGTTTATAATTTAAGTCAAACTTTAGAGGCATGGGGAGCGATAAGACTTGAGGTTTACTAATATGAGCACATGTAGAAGACATAGATTGAGGATGCGAAGAATAACTAGTGTGATCCTGAGAATCATCCTTAAGATGTTGGATTTCAAATTTAAGATATGTAATCATGGATTCCATAGCCTAAAATTTGTCTTGAAATAAAGAATGAAGGGCTTGAATGGATGTGTAAATAGATTGATTGGAATTAGAATGAAGAGAGTCATTAGAAAGATGATCAAAGATAGTACTGTCTTGAGTGGGTGGCGTATCTTTAGGAAGATACATAGTGTCTAAGGCTTTTTGAAGAACCTCTTTGTAGGGTGAATGCATTTGAAGTAATTCAGACAAAGAGATTTGACGAACCTTAGGAGCCATAATAGAAAATATTAAACACTAAAGAAGGATCCAAGAGTATTAGAATGTGGGTTCACTAAATGAATAAGCAAATATTGAAAAATAAATAAATGCTAAATATTAATTATATTATAGTGCAATGATATAGCAATAAAGTACAATTTTGACACAAGCAAGTTAGAAAAATATGAAACCCTAGTTGTAAAAGAGAGGGTAAGATACTTAGCTGATTCACAATAAATATGAAGTTGTGTTGAGCTAGAAAATTGATGAAACATGAAAACAGAGTGTTGTAACTGAGCCCAGAAAATTGTGCGAATGCTGGAAATTTTGGGACTAGGGCACCTAGGATGCTGCAGACCTACTCTAGGCGCCTATGACTGCTTAGAACCTTAGAAACTCAATTTTATAGGGTCGCAAGATGTTCGTTGGATGTAACCTTTAGTCACCTATACTTCGTTATTTGATCGTCGGATTCACTTGAAACCTAAAAAGAGAAAGAACACATACAAAACCCTAAAACACATCAAATCCTAAAAAGAAAAAAATGTAAATGGGGAGTCGGAATGACCATGATAGTCACCCAACTGAGTGAAATTATAATTCGGGTGCTGCACTACAATTTAGACTCTATGTATTTCTACACGTGTGTGTGTGTAGAATCGTGCCCTAGGTGGCTCTTGTGTAAGTTGCACTTGATATCGAGCAATATCTAGATGTAAAAAATGTAGATAGATGTTTGCATGGAAAAATGAACTTCCCCTCTTATGAAGTGTATGCAGAAGAATGCAGTCTTTTGCCCCTTGAATGGATGCTAGATGGATGCTTTGATGCTCTTGTAATGCCTATGGATGCAACCTTAGGTGATGATAGTAGATGCTTAGTGTTTGGTGCTTTATTATGGTCCCATAGCTTTGTATTTATATGATTCCCTTATTTGAATTTTGTAATTAACCACTAGAAGGATGACCACTAAGAAAATAAGATGCCCAACAACTAGAAAGGACCCAAAAGATGCGAGCAAGATACAAAGTGGTCGGGGGTGCCCAAAGGACTTGGGGGCACCTAGGCGCTGGTGTCCGAACTCATAAAAACTGAAGTGTTGCAAGTTAGACTAGGAAAGAAGGAGTCTAAGACCAAAAAGGAAAATAGAAAGTAAGAAAAGAGGCCAAAGACAATGGTCAATTAATAATTTTCTCACTTAGGAATCATATGAATAGTGGTATTTTTTTTCTGGGAGGTTAAAAAAAAATTCTTACCGTGGAAATGTTAAGGAAGAGAGGTATGATCATAAAAAACAAATGTAGCTTGTGCAAAATGCAAGAAGAGATGATTCATCATGTTTTTTTTGGAATGCATCTTTTCTTTTCAAGTCTTCTCTACAGACCTTGGGTTCTTTAGGATAAATATGGTTCTTCCTGGGGAATGTATCCTTACTCCCATAACAATGGAGTTTCAATTTCTAACATGAATTTACAAGATTGATATGGAAACTGGCTCTACCATACATCATTTGGGGTGTATGAATAGAGAGAAATTATCGGATCTTTAGGAACTTATCTTCAAGTAATGATTAAGGTCATTAAAAGAGTGGGACAAGCCCTTAAATATAATGTCCTATATAATTAAGATAAAATCATCCAAGTCCTTCCCAAGTTAGCGAAAGAAGCATTCTTAACAGTATGAACCTCAATCCCAAAATCCTTGAAACTAACAGGGACATTCATACAAATAGAGTCAAGCAGTCTAGACTTCCTCGAAGGCTATGTTTCAAACTCAATTTTTATGGTTCAGCTAAACAATGGGAGGAATTTCTGGGGGGCGACCTTGTTTGTGATGATCATAGGAGATGTCTTATAGCTTTTGTGGGACCCTTGGGAAATCACTCCAACAATTATGCGGAGGCCAGAGCTATGCTATGGGGAATAAAGTAGTGCATTTCTTTTAATATAAAATCCCTCATCAATAAGGGTGATTCATTATGTTTCATCAATACCCTCAAATATTAGAGAAAATTTGTGATGGAGACTTTACAACATAATGAACAAGGCCAAGATGGTGATGGAATCATTTGATTGAGTAGAAATTCAGCATACTTACAGGGCTAGAAATAAACTTGCTGATGGGCTTGCAAATCATGGTAACAACATGACTGATATGATGATGTGGCTAGGGGAATCCATACCTTGGTAGAATATTTTAAATTTGATAAATGATGATAAGATCTTGGAGGCAGTGTAATGATGACACCCGAGTTTCTCACACTCGATATCCTAATAAGGCATTTCACTTTTTGGGAAAGGACATGCTTCATGCTTATTCACATTTAAACTATCCATTTGGATCTAGTGGCTCCATTCTAGTTGTTTCAAAAGACAGATAGGGTTTTTGGCTTAGGATGGGTAATAATAGGGTCAGAACCGAGTTATCGTCATACCTTCACCTCTAAACTAACTCTACACTTTGGAGATTGTTGCGTAAAGGAGGGTATTCCAAGTTCATTCAACATTTAAAAGGTAATGACCCTCAACTCTCTATGGAATTTGGTAATGCATGGGTTGAAGGGGGATTTAATCTAAGGGGGGTTGAAATTAGGGTTTATGAGGAGTCTATAGCCGAGGTTACTGGTTTAATTATGGAGGGTATAAATTTTTTTAAAGAAAAAACTAGGAAGAAACATGAATTAAGTCCTTTTTTGGTCTTGGCGAGCGTATATTGTCGTATGATGATGACATTGCTCGCACTTGTCTTCCCAAATGCTGGGAAGATGTTTTCCTTGTGGTGATGAAGTATTTGACCTTGGAGGGCAAATTTAGGAAGATATTCTCTTATCACCTTTCTATCTTAAATTACCTTTGAAGGGATAAAAAATGAGCTTAACCTTTTTCCTTTTTAGGTCTCCAACTTCCTCCATAACCGACTTTAAGAACAAGAAAATTGACATTCTCCTTCATCATGGTTTGATTCTTTTACTCGTTCAGAATGGTAAACCTATTATCCCTGCACAACCGACGATTACCAGGGATACTGAGTCGGATAATGAAACCCTGACGATTTCCATGAAACGTCTTAAGAAAGAGAGTGGGAAAGATAATTCAAAGGGGATTCCTAATGTTCTATGTAACTTGAAAAAAGGGGTCTAGGAAAGGGGTGAGGGTTCTGGAAGCAGAAAGAGAGAGAGGGATTTGGTAGACTGGGAGGCAAGGTTAATGTGTGTTGAGTCGATTGCTAACACTATCCTCATTGTTAATAAGAATTTGGTTCATGAGGTTAGATACTGCCACCAAAAAATTGATGTCCAAAACAAGAGGATTGGGAGTATGCACGTTGAGTTTGTTATGTAAGAGTAGATGATTTCTATCCTGCAGGATCAAGTGGCTAAGACTGAGGGCAACAAAAAAAGATGAAGCTCACTCTTAGTAGCTCTGACAATGAAGACTCCATGGACACAGAGATCGAGGATAAAGTTGATAAAAGGCCTAAGAGGGTAACCATAAAGGTTGTAGGGTCGAAGGATAGCGGGCTGTGTACCAGAACTCACAGCAAGTGTCTATCTCTAAGGCAAACTAATGGTGGGCTTTTGGCTGACCTTTTGGTCTTTTTATGTGCTTTTCTTGTTTTCTAATGCTACTATTGTTACTTTCCTTTTGTATCTTTGTTATAAAAAAATTGGTATGTTTAATATTGCAGACTGGTTGGAGTCTGGCTCTGTTTGGGGGTGGCCCTCATCTCAAGCTTTTTTGACTATAAAAAAGGGCATCGTATCTTTTTTAGTTGATGTGCTTGAACTTGCTTCGTTTTTTGTAAAGGGTTTTTTTAGTCCCTTCAAAACCAAATTTATTTACCTTATCTAAAAAAAATATGAATAGTGGTATGTGATTAGGACTAGAAATATACTCAAAGTGTGTGAATTAGTGTCTACAACAATTCATATCATTATACATTCATCCCCAATAGGTGGGGTGATATGTTTATGTATGGATGAATAAATTTAGTCTTATCTAAGTCCATTTATATTTTTATGAGAGGTTGGGGCACCTAGGTTGGCTATGTTGAATGATGGGTTTGTATGTTTCACTTAAACTAATAACGACTTCTTGCATGTTGACCATATATTAACAGTGGATGATACTTGTCATATTTACTATATTTTTAATCAAATTTAGTTAAATTCGGTTCATTTAGGAGTCTTAATTCGTATTATTATTTTACTTTTCATGAAGTCTTGTGAGGCCATTGTAAAATCCTTTGAGAGTTAGTTTGTCTTGCTGATATATCTACAAATTCTTGTCTTATCTCAATGTGGCCTATTTTTTTTTTTAAATAGTTCCTTTTAATGTGATGTACAACGGTTAGGCCCTTTAAAAAACCCTACATTTAACCTTATCAAATCAAAATTATATACAACTCTTGTTGTAATGGCTATATTAGGCTTATTTCGTGATTAATTGAAAATGCAATAGTGGGGTGAGTTTTTCCAAGTGGATATGCTTTCTACATTGATCTTATCTTCAATTTTTTTGCATTTTTTATTTATATAGATGTTTAGATTTAGATTCATTGCGTGAAGTTATAAGGTGCATATTTTTTCATCAATATCACTTACAAGCATACTATTTTAATAGCTAGTTATTCTTGGCAATATTTGATTATTGCTAGCTTCATTTAAGAAGGTATTTCAGATTTTATTCGCACTCCTTCCACATAACAAACTTCAATGATCACATTCTAATTCCAATCAACACATCTCCCTAACTTTTTCTTGACTTGCTCATCTCTGCACTCTATGTTATCACTCTTTTAGGAATTCTTTCTTAATCAAAGAAATAAATCACCCTTGTCCATCATTCTAGAATTTTTGGTTTTATATCACAAATTGCTCAAGAAACAGTATATAGTTTTGGATAGAGTAGACTACAATTCTGGTCGACCTCTACAATACTTCCCCATTTTATCTTCTAACTATGCATTCAATGTGAATATATTAAGCATGTCTTTTCAACTTCCTATAGCCATCCTTATTATAATATTTCACCTATATAAGGCTTGACAAATCTCATGTTTATACATTTATTATTTTGGAGACTTTTAAATGACTAGGTGGTTATTTCTAGGTTGATACATTATTTTATATTACTTATATTTGATTTAGTTATCATTATGACATGTTTTGGGAGTGAAATAGTTATTATAGGTTGATTGATTCGTAGTAGATGATAACATGTATATGCATTTTAGTTTTGGGATTATTGTTTATATGTTGCTTATAGTTCATTTGAGTTGATTTTATTATTTAAAGTAGATAGTGCATTGGGTACTCTTGTATGCATGTGTATAGGTATTCTATAGCTCGAGAAAGGGTATCATCTAGGAGAGGAGAAAAGATGTATCAAATGGGTATGCATATAAATTTTTTCCTTGTTTGTTTCAGTGCACAAGAAACAATGTTAAACCGTAAGTATTAAGTCATTTTTGTTTTCTACTATTACTTTATCATTGTTGCCTTGTGCAAGGAAACACTTTGTTAGTCACATCACAAAAACAAAAAAAAGTTACACATGCTCATTGTGATGAGGAACACAATGTCATGTTACATACTTTTCGAGTGACGCATTATCACTTTACGAAAACGACACACTTGCATTACTTCGTGATGTCATTATTTTATGTTTTGTGTTACATGTTTATAGAAAGTTATGATATTTTTTCTAATAAGAAAAATAAGTTATTAAGGGTTTCATTAAAAAGCATGTTTATTGTGGTGGGTACCTTGGCTTGTCTTCCCTAAGTAGCCTTCTGTATATATATGTCATATCTTTCCTGCATATCACCTTATGTTTCCTAACACTTTATTTCTCCTTGCTAACCTCATATTGTTCTCTTCTTCAGGTTGCACCATTGAGGAACCCCTATATTCATACACCTACCACCCTAAGATGATTCAAGTTGCACTCATATTCTATTATGACGTCACCCTCATTAATATAAAGATGACGATCTATTATATTTATATAGCCTTCTCACCAACACAAGAATAGTTTTTGATTAAGTGAGGGTTTTAGAGTTGTAAATTCTATTCTATGATGAATTTTAGAAACTAATCTAACTTCACATGAATTTAATAACATTTAATTAGATTGTAAAGGCAGGAATCCAAACTCGTGATGAATCAATTACTTATAAAAAGCAGCTCACCGTCCACTTAATTTAACAATAGTGTTTTTCGGTTTGAAGTACACATTTCTACGCATATAAACTAACACGGTTTGGGTTTAGGCTTATTGATGGCATAGCAAAAGATTGAAGTAGGGTTTTTAAGAAAGGCTTTAATGGCTGTGACTGTGATGCCGCGATCTTCACGCTAAGTATTCTTGCTACCGTTCAACTTTTCTCGTACAACGTCGAGTTGGTGATGGACAGTTATAAGTACGTTTCCCTACTGAAAAGATGCATCGAAACCAGAGATATAAAACTAGGCAGGCTTATTCATGCTCACCTTATCAAGACTGCATACCAGGTAAACATGTTTCTTTTGAACAACCTCATCAATATGTATGCTAAATGCAATAACGTGGAGTCTGCATACCAATTATTTAACAAAATGTCTCAACCAGACGTGGTTTCATGGACTTCAATGATTGCAGGGTTTGCCCAGCATGGACACTGCGAGGAGGCCCTCAAACTCTTCCACCAAATGCAACAAAGAGGACCAATGCCAAACCAGTTCACCTTCGGAAGCGTCTTAAAAGCCTGCTCTGGCATAGCAGCTGCTGAAGAAGGGGCACAAATTCATGCCCATGTTGTTAAACTGGGATTAGAACTCGAGCTGTTTGCTGTAACTGCACTGGTTGACATGTATGCGAAATGTGGGAATACCAAGGATGCACGCCATCTGTTTGACAAAATACCCCAAAGGGACGAGGTGTCATGGAGCGGCATGATCGGTGCATATGCCCAGAATGGGCTTGCTGACGCGGCTTTGAGGCTCTTTTGTCTGATGAGAGGAGAAGGCATGAGGATCAATCCCTTTGCTTTGTCTAGTGTTCTTCGGGCGTGTTCGAATCTGGCAGCTCCGGAACAAGGTAAGCAGGTCCATGTCCATGCCGTTTATGCCGGATTAGAATCAAATGTATTTGTGGGGAGTGCCCTTGTAGACATGTATGCTAAATGTGGCAGCATAGAGGATTCGTGCTTGGTTTTCGATGATTTGTCTGAGCGTAACCTGGTCTCATGGAATGCTATAATTGTGGCTTGTGCCCAGCATGGGTACGGCATGAAGGTGTTTGAATTGTTTGATCGAATGCAAGATGCAGGCATAAAACCCGATTATGTTACCTTTATTGGTGTTCTCTCTGCTTGTGCAAATGTTGGTTTTGTAGATAAAGGCTATAATCTTTTCAATTCTATGAATCGAGATCATGGAATCACACCAAGAATGGATCACTATACTTGCATGGTAGGCCTTCTTGGCCGGGCAGGGCTACTGATGGATGCAGAGGCTCTAATCACGGAAATGCCATTTTCTCCTGATATAGTTGTATGGCGGGCTTTGCTTGGTGCCTGTGCAGTCCATTGCAATGCAGAGGTTGGAGCTCGAGTGGCACAACATATATTTGAGTTGGATCCAGAAGATCATGTGTCATATGTGATTATGTCCAATATCTATGCTGCAGTAGGTCAATGGGATGAAGTAGCAAAAGTGAGGAAAATGATGAAAGATAGGAGCGTTAAAAAGGAGGCAGGCTGCAGCTGGATTGAAGTGAAAAACAAGGTACATTTCTTTATGGTTGGGGACCCCGCAAACCCACAGATGGAGGAAATCTATGTGAAATTGGCGACATTGACAGAAGAAATGAAGAAGGCAGGGTACATGCCTGACACAAACTATGTGCTTCATAAAATTGAGATGGATAAGAAGGAACACCATCTTTCCTACCACAGTGAAAAACTTGCAATTGCTTTTGGGCTCATAAACACCTCTGAGGGAACTCCCCTTAAAATAATGAAAAACCTTCGTGTGTGCGGTGATTGCCATACAGCCATCAAGTTTATATGCAAGATTGTTGGGCGAGAAATTGTTGTAAGGGACAGCAACCGGTTCCATCACTTCAAGGATGGGTTCTGTTCATGTGGGGATTATTGGTGATGCTAGTGGGACAAGCAATAACAGGGATTTCCTATTTTGGTAGGCAGTGAGCTATTTAGTGCTTAGTCTGAGACCACGCTGTGAAACAACATATATGAGCAGCTAAATACTTCAAAATTTATATGAATTCAGTGTTGAAACGGGACAAGAACAACTTTTGATTTAATTGTAAGTCTAATGAAGGAACTTGTATTTCTCAGCTAGTTGGGACTTTATACTTGTAACGAATGCACAGTAAAGTGACTTTTATGGTTGATTATCAGCTTGCGAGAAGGTCAACCTATATTGGTGAACACATTAGTATTTGTTTTGCTTTCCTTGAGTAATAATAAATATAGTTGATAATTATTGACAGTTTTGAGGAGTGAAATATAAAAAAAAATGAATAAAAATCAGGGTCCTAAATGCCAATGACAACGTAATTGATTAAGGACATTGATGTCTTGTAAACATTTGTGATTGGGCTTCACTGATCCTATGATCTCAAAATATTTAATGGCAACTTTGAATCATGGAGTAAAGACCACAAAGAAGGATCCTTTCCTAGTTAAAGAGTTGCTGCTTAACATATATATGATTTGCTGGCCAACCAACAATCTACAGTGCTATCTACTAGGATCTAAGGAGGCCGACATATGTGGGATAGATCTAAATAGAAATGGGGAATACGAGGTAGGTTAAGGAGTATCAGACCCTCTAAAAGTGGCCTCATTGTAGTTCACGTTTGATTATAACTATAACATTCTTAGGAAACAACTTTTTCTTTGTGAAGGGTAAACACTTTTGACTGGAGCTATGAACTGGTAGTACAATTAGCCACTATTGACCACATATCCATTTAACACGATGCCTGTGAGAATTGAACCCAGGCGGGGCTAGATACAGCACACCCATTTAACCAAGCAACCTACATCTTATCAGCCTTTTAGGTAACAACTTGGATTCTTAGAGTTTCAGGAGCTATTTTAAAAGGGACCAACTTGCATTAGGACGGAAGCTACCAACAAAGGAGGAAGATCAGGGAAGCGGCTTACTGGAATCTGCGAAGTTTGACCTTGTAACTTATTGTAGCACTAGAAAAAAGAACTACCCTAACTTTTTAAGACTTTTCAACAGATTGCATCGTTTTGAGGTATTTTAGACTTTTCCTAATTGGGATGCTTTTCAGTAAAAAATCAATAGAATATCTATCCTGCACTTGTTTTCTATGGTGACAGAAGTTGATATGGAATTCTGTTATAAAACTATCGTACCATGCCGATTCGTCTATGATCTGATATATTTTTGTGGCATTACTGTGTCTGATTGTATCTTAACAAATTATTCTGGATTACATGATAATTACTGTGATAGCATGCACATAATCATTAAGCCATGACAGGAAATTGCCACTTAAGATGATGAATGGAGCTGCTACATATTATGTGATGAGGAAATCTACTATAATTACTAATTAGTAATCATATCCACAAGCAAGTGGGTAGATAAAAATAAATAAAAAAGCAGGTGGACAGAACGGTTAGAAATAAATCAAGAAGTATGTGGACAACTGGAGCAACCATAAAGGGTGATACATATATCACATACTATACAGTATTGTTAGCATACTCTTATCTTAATATTAGCTAGTTGTTTGTTTGTTAAGATTAGGCTATATATACAAGCCATTGTAATGTAAAAGATATGGCCCATGATTTAATCTTAGATGGTATCAGACAGGCTTATAGGATTTATGCTAAAGAGATCTGTGAGTGTGGGTTTGAGCATGCTACTTCATTATGTGACATGTCTATACTATGAAGATTTTCAGGACGTGCTAGCAAATCGGCTGCTTTGTCTCTTTTGTTAGCATTTGGAGCAATGTCACAATGGACTAAGGAAGACTGCTCGATGCCGCTTTATGATGGGTGGTCCTATGTCGCAGATATCGGATCATTGGATTTGGTGCATCAAATATTAGAGAATGAATCAGAGAAGGGTTTGCTACGATTTCGGTAAATCTCTTCTTCTTCGCTAAATTATTTAAAGGCTCCAATGCACTGTCTACCGTTGGCACACAAGTGTGCAAGTAGCGAGCATGGCTAAATGAACTTAGTAAATGAATTTGCTTTATTGGTTGGGCAAACAAACAGAAAAGAAGGCATATCCCTTGCAAAGGCATGACTGAGAGGCATGTTTCATACTGAAATATGGCTCAAAAAATTACCCCCAAGTAAGTGTAGGCTGATGTGATCTCCAAAGGTTTCACTTTGTAAAGGAACCGGAACTGGTGAAGAGAACAATTGGAGGTGTTAAAAAGCATGACCTTAGTTTTGCCAAGGTTGAACACCAATGGGTGAAGGTCGCAGGAACAAGCAAGGACATCAAGTTGTCTCTATAAAGTATAGACCATTAGCAGACTGAGAGAGGAGAACGTCTTGAAAAAAAAAGTATGGTTATAACCACCTCATGTATACTGCAGCCACCATTGACATCGGTAGCTGTTGAAGAAAATGCTCCAGCTCATCGATGTAAATGTTGAAGAGGGTTGGTGAGAGAGGGCATCTGTGCTTGACCCCAGTGGTATTCTTCACTAAGAAAGACCGCGAGAAGTATGAAACTGCGACAACTATCTCATAGAGCCTCCAAGCGGCTGTAATGGTAATGAGATAATCTGGGATGCTGAAATCCCTTAACTTATGGAAAAGCAGATATCTTGGAATTGAGTCAAAGGCCTTTCGGAAGTCTATAAGACAACAAAAGACTTTGGAAAACCGATGATGAGTGTCCTCAATGATAGCCCAAAGTGTAAAGATGTGGTCAATAATCTGGTATTCTCTCTTGAAGGGAACCTGCTCCCCCCACTCTAAGATAACCTCTCTCCAAGTGCCTTTATAGCTGCATGTCTAGCACCATGGCATAAAGTTTGGCAAATGTATGCCCTATCACAATGATCCTGTAGTTGCCAGGGTTGGAGCTCTCCTGAGACTTATGGATGGGATGGATAATTTGTTCGAACCAAGAACAAGGAAACCTCAATCAAACAACCTCATTATGAAGCTCTGTTAGTGGGAAAGCAAGGGAGTCCACACCATATTTAAGGAACCCAGCTTGAAGGCCCTCACAATCCGCTGCTTTGCTGGTACATAACTTCTGAATGGCTCTCTTGACTGTACTGGTAGAGAAAATAGTAGAAGATGGTGGTGGAGTGGAGACAATGACAGCTGGCTGCTCTAGGATGTTGTACAGAGAGCTAACTTAGGAGATCCATGTTTGGGTGTCAATGTCTGAAGCAGGGTTTTCCTCAGTAGGAGAGTGTGCCGAAAGGTCTTGGGGGAATGGTGGAGGGCAGTAGGGAAAGCAAGTTGTCTAGACGTAAGAAACTCACATTTCTTTCGTTGGAGAAGACAACGATAATCTCTACAAATAGAGGGTATGAAGGGAGGGTCATGGGAAAGGGCAAAACAGAGTCTATGGTGTAGGGATTTACACTCGTTATCGTACCAACAATTCATAGAATAGGATCCATGGGGATGAGGTGAGCCAGAGTAGTAAACAGTGTAGGGCAGGAGTTGAGGGCTGCATCCCAGAGAGGCATGACGTAAAAACTCATTCATGGACATTGTGGTAAGAAGAGGAATGGAATAATATCCGGACAAAAGTCGGGAGAGCCGGGCAACATGGTCAATGGTGTACTCATCATCAAGCTGGATAGTGGTGTGGTGAGTGTTGGGAGGCACGGTATGGGGTGATGGGGGATAGGAGTGGGAAGCAACACGGAGGTTGAAAGTCAAGGCAGCATGGTCAACAAGTGGGAGTGGATGGGAAATGAGGAAATCCTGGATGTGGGGAATGAGAGGTCTACTGGTGAGAACATAATCCACTCCGTTCTCGTGGGTAAACATGTGAATCTACTAGAATTAGGGAAACAAGACAGGTAATAAGCACTTGAAAAATGGTACTTGTCAAGTCATTAGTGATGGGATTCCCATCACTTGAAAATACATAAGTAATAAGCACTAAGTAGTACTTGTCAGGTCATTAGTGATGAGACTTTCATCATTGGAATTTTTTGAGGCTAAGTGATCGATCATGCTGCAATAAGGGAACGGTAGAACCATTGGGGACGGATAGTCTCATCCAAGGGAAAGCCATGATTAAAGGTGTACCTCAAGACATTCAAGGTTGGAGTAGGTGGCAGGAACATGATAATAGGCCACTGTAGTCAGCACCGTGGTATGGTGTGCGGTAGATCTTCCATACTTGATAGAATTCAAGGTTAGAGTTGGCCACCATGGTTATAGTGTGTGATATGGGCATGTAGGTAGGACACCACGATAATGGTGTGTGGTAGATGTCTCAGGAAACTTCAAGATTGGAGAATGCGAGGAATAATATGCTCATAAGATTGACGCAAGCATACCCTGCTGTAGATGTCCCAAGAAACTTCAAGATTGGAGAATGTCAGGGATCAAATGCTCATAAGATCTATGCAAGCAATACCCTTGAAAGGTATATCACGACAATATATTGTTGTTTAGTCGTGGAATTACGACTATTTAATTATATTGAGATTAGCTAGCTCAATATGATATAGTTTTTTGTTGAGATTAGCTACCGTAACAAACAGTTGAAGAACTTAGTATTCAAGATAGGCCAAAATATATTGCACTTGAAAATCACAACTGAATAAACCCAATATTCAACACCACTTACTAATTACTCAGCGGTTGCAGTTGTTAATTACCCATTTACTCCAGTGAGATGGAATGGTGACCATAGGGACACTTGGAAATATTTGTTGCTTTGGCAGCAGGGTTACACTTCAATTGAGTTCATGTCTGGACTTAACCATACTCTTTGAGCCCTGTATTCTACACAAGGTCATGTAATAACTAAACCATGTAGATTGTAAGCGATTTAGTCATTAAGTGGGGTCTTAGAAATATTAGATACTATACAATATTGTTATTACACTGTTAGCTTAATATTAGCTAGTTGTTAATTTGTTAAGATTAGGCTATTATAGGATTTGGTTGTTCCTGTGATGTATTAGTTGCCTGGTTATATATACAAGCCATTGTAATGTAATCGATTTGGTCCATGATCTAATCTTATAAAGGATAGATAGAACTGAATGAGAAGTAGGTGGATAGCAGGAACAGCTGGAAAGGATAGGTAGACAGCTAGGAGCATTAAATATCATTGTAAGATTTTTAGCCTATATATACGACTTCTCTTATATAAGTAAGAAATCAGGACACCCAGAAATAAAATTGAAAAGAATTATATCAATTGGTATTAGAGCCTTGTGATCAGGCCTTACTATATCTTAAATTTTCTGCATGTTTTCAAATTTCATAATACCCAGCCTTTTATATACTCCAGGTGTATATCTGGCACAACGCCTACAATCAGGGCCTTCCCATTCTTGAATTTTTCTGTTTGTTTCCAAATTTAAGATTTCCGCTCAGCAGTCTGTGCCCTCTCACTACAGCTAAGATACACATCAACGCGAGTATTTATCAGATTCCAGGTTACTGATAGAAACCTTCCTAATTGCAGATTTCAGATTTTCAGATCAGCATTCACCTGCTGCAAAACTTCTGCAGTCAAATTTCTGCTTTAAAAAATCTGCTGTCCAGTGAATTTATTGTTGCCTAATGTTGATTCCTTTTCTGGAATTTTATTTTTGATTTCTGAAATTCCAGACTTTTGATTTTAAGTTTCAGAGTTTCTAATTCAACATTTATTCAGCTATACATTTGGGTTCTGTCTGTCTTTATTGTGTATCGACTCTGACCTCCAGCCTCTAATACACTTGCCATTTATTCGGAGCATAGACCTTTTGTTGTCTGTATTCTTTATTCAGTTTCTGCTGTCAATTTTCTACTTGAAAATTCTGCTGTAAAATTTCTGTTGTTAATTATTAGCTGTCAATTTTCTGCAGTTTAAATTTCTGCTGTATATTGCTGATTCTGTTCTGGGTTTCATGTTTCTTGCTTGCTGTTCGAACGTACACATCTCAGCAGCAACTCATGTCATAATCAAATTTAGCTGCGTCATATCTGGTTTGCTGTTCTTGTTTTCATTAGGTCCTCTTGAACTAAGGTTCATGCTTGTGGCATTGTTCTTGTAACAAGAGTAGCTTGTTATTTTTTGGAACTCTAGTGTCAAGTTTGATTTCTTATAGATCTGGACCCTCGTTTTTTGTTTTTGATGGATAGTTTAACAAGTTCCTGGAGCTCAACCCAAAATCATGACATGTTATAACTGCTCACCCAAGAGCTCTATAATCGGCGATAGCAACATGATGCTTTTCAACTCCAACTTGTATAGTTGATGACAAGCATGTTCCGGTTATCGATCAAACTTCCTGCAGAACCATGCAACATCTCATTAATGGTTACGTCTACCACCTTGGCTTCATCTAAACAACCATGTTTGTTGCCTTCACTTTCTATATTTGTCTAGGAAATGAATGAATTTTCTTTGTTCCCATCCCTACAAAATGCTCATCATTCTATCCATGAGGCACCATGCACTCCTCGGATGATTAGCTACATGACCAATGGTGAAGATATTATTTTGTGAGAAAGTCTTTTCCTATCACTCCAACTATAGTCCACTCTATTTCCTTGGGCCAATTTGCAATTCAACAAACCAATGATGAACTCCTTAATCTTCATTCCCAAAGTTGGCAGCGGGTCCCAATCCCGAGCGACCTTCCTCACAGCTCCAAAATGGACTCTTCACAACTTCAGTGTTGACATTTTTCCCTGTGTTTCATTGCCTCCCGTACATTCTGCTCATAGCAAGGAGGACACCTATGGACTTCTCTTTTGGAGATTCTTATGATCAAGTTCCATGCCTCGGATCCAACCCTATATTCACTACAAGAATATCTCCCCAATATGAAGATCTTCCATGCATATCATCAATTTCTGGAGCGTGGATCTTCATATGAGATTTTTCTTGGCATCAACAAGGCATTTCAGTCTCTAGGGTATTTCAATCCTTGGATCTTCATATGAGAATCCTTTTGGCATCAACAAATCATTTCAGTCTCTAGGATATTTCAATCCAAGGTGTTCCAATTCCTCTTATTCAACATTATTTGGGGACTCCATTGTCACAGTTTGTGGTCCGCAGGAACTCTGTACCATCAGATCCCATTTTCTTCTTACTTATCTCGACAGCTACAAGGTGGTTTTTATTTATTTGTCGAAATTGGAGACAATTTCTTCTAAACAAGGAGGTGACGAGGACATCTACTTTAGTTAATAACTTAACTATAGTTATCTATCATTAATATATCTATATGCAAGTGGGCAGATAGAAATAAATGCAAAAATAGGTGACAAGATGGAACAACTGTAAAGTTTAGCTAGAAATACATCAAGAATGTGGACAGCTGGAACAGCTTGAAATTATGGGTAGACAGCTAGGAGCATTAAATGTTATTGTAAGACTTTTAGGCTTTTAGCCTATATATACAGGTTTCTCTTATGTAAATAAAAACTCAAAAGACACTAAGAAATAAAATCGGAGTCATAATTATGATCATGTATATACTGTAGAGGGTAAGCTCATAGGGTTCTCACGATCCCTTATTTGGTGGAAATAGGCTCCCACCCCGAAGGTATGACTCTATTCAGTTTGGATATCGAATAAATGACCCTTGAAGGATATATCTAGTGAGGTTCTGCACTCCAAATGGGTTCACCGACCTCTACAATTACTGACAATTGGTTTGCCTCCTTTTGTGGTGAAATTTGTGAATTATCCATGGTTGGTGAAGAGTGATGCATGATAACCATATAGGGGTGGAGAGGAAAATGAATGTGTGTGAATGTGTTGGTGTATGTGTTTTATGTGTGTTGTGTGTGTGTGGTTGTGGTGTTGTGTCCGTGTGTGTTTGTGCATGTGCTTGTGTGTCTAATACAAATATTCCAGCTAGGAATAGGGGTTGACCCATTAAGAAGTATATTTGTGTGTATGTGTGTGCTGATTTGCATCAGTAATACAAATATTCCAGCTAGGAATAGTGATTGATTCACGCAGAAACAATCCCCTAATCTATTTTGATGGCCCCTAAATCTTTGCTTATTTGAGATAAGACGTTCAAGGCACCGAGTTAGACGTCTTGTGTTTGTACTCTGTAGACATGTGGTGTCAAGATAAAATCAAATGCCGAGTCTCCATGGAAATTTCTCCACAAGCATTGGCCAGACCATTTGTCCTAGCATGCATATTTATGAGCCTCAAAAAAATTTCAAACTGTTAATTGTGCTAGGAAAGATAGTTTTTCTTCTCATCCACCTTTTCATTAAATGCCCATTGTTTCAAACTTCAATCCAACTATATCCTGTCTTCTTTCTAGGCACTCTTATCTTTCATCCCACTTGCCAATTGCAGCACAGATGTAAGATAACATGGAATACGAGCCAAATGCATTGTCAAGTAGATGAGCATATAATATAATTTAGTTGAGCTCACTATTTGAGGCAACGGTGTGAAGATTGAATGTACCACAGAATGGGACTTGCTAGTATTATCTGAATATAAAGCTTATGAGATAATGAAGTGTTATTTGAAACAATTGGGGCTCAACTGATGCTAGGATTTAACATTTCAATCCTACATCATGTTAGGAAGCAGTTTTTATTGAGATATTTTATATATGTCGTTATGGAGATATGAAATCCACTTTAGGAAGTAGTTTTCATTAAAACGTTTTATATATGTCATCATGGAGATATGAAATCCACTTAGTTTCAAACGAACTTAGAAGAGATGTTACTACATTTTGGCACTAAATTGATTTAAGAAAAACATAAGAATGTCAATGATTGGATTTCACGTGAGTGTTGTCTTTAGAGATGTGATTTGCAAGGGAGCTTGGACAGATATTTCAAGGCTCATATCATACATAGCCACAAAGTACAATCATACATAGCCACAAAGTACAAATGACTGTGTAATAGTAGTCAGACTTGGGGGTGATATATGAAAGACAGTTAGTCTAGGACTTCAGATTTGATAATCCAAACGTGTAAGTTGTACAAAGATTTGAAGGTTCGAAGTTTTGATATAAAAGATAACCGTTGTGTTGAGGTCAGGAATGAAAGCTTGAGAAGAAGCAAAGTGTGGAAGAGGTTTGTCATAAAGAGTACCTTTCCACTGCTCAAGATTGATGATCTTATGGATTAACTTGATGGTTCCATATATTTCTCCAAAGTTGCCCTTTGGTCTAGCTATATCACCAAAATTCCATATGGTTCCAAGATCACGACGCTTTAAGATTTGGATTGGGTGAAGCTCTTTCTCAATATATTCTACATGTCAATGCCATGCTGCATCAGTTCTTATGACTGGCTATATCAATCGTAGGTAGCTTTTAGCTTAGCTTGCACTTAGCGAAGACAGAAAGCGGACTGGTAAGCTATAGGCCTATAAGATTTTGTATAGTGAGGATAAATAAATACTGTTGCGACTGCTCTCTTGCACAGATGAGCCTGATGCTTCCATGCCACTTCTTCTAGTCAGGCAACTTGATTCTAAATTACTATACTATATTTGGCAAGTACTATTTAACTGAAAGGGGCATCCTTTGATTTGAGCACAGCATACCCCCTTCAAGCAGATAGACAATTTGAAATTTTACCAAATGTCTGGAAGGGTAATTGAGTTTGTGGTTTTGTGAATGTCATCAAGAGGGAAGTGACTCCACCTTGTAGAATATTTGTACAATTCAACACTTTCCTTTGCAAAAAGTTCTACGAGATGCATAACAGTAAAATAACTCTCCACATAAAAGACTCGGCACATAAGAAGAAATAGAGTGCCTCTTTTAAGAATATAACAATGGCTCTCTCATCTCAACGATATCACAGTGATATCTGTCGATTAGTAAGTCTCCAAGAAATGCCTTTAGAATGTTCCTGAGGTATTGTTTTATAAAATTGCACCAGAAAACTGTTCCTAGGTTTGCATCTTATAGACAATTGCTTAGATCCTCTATATGAGTATTCATATAAAATCTGACTACATATATTGCAGATTTCTAACTAATTCGATCTCTATCAGGCACAGAAAAAAGTTTACCCAAGTATTCCGTGACTTATTTATTTGTTTTTTATCCTGTTTAGTCGGTCTGCGTCATTTTTCCATGAAGCTCACAAAACCTGCGGAATCCCCTTACTACCTTTCTGCATACTCTGAATTTTGGTTACTATCGAAGCCAATACAATCCTCCTATTCTTAAGACTTGTGGAAACCTTGTTGGGCTTAGAAAAAAATAAGTGAAAACCGAATTTCATGCCTTCCAGACAGGCCAAAGTTTTGATGTAAAATTAAAGTATGCTCTTGTTTATATAGCCAGATCAGTGTTTCCGAATATGGCTCCCTTTCTTAGTCCAGTATGTATCATCATTTAGGAGTGGTCTTCCTGCACCCATCAATACCGTCTGTCCTGTTATGAACTGCAAAGCTATGTAGTACCCATCAATCATCCTTATCCATTGTACAGCCAACATATGCATGATATCAGATCTTATTACCATAAACCTAAAGATAATAAATAATTAAATATGACATATTTGAGGTGGTGCTTATTGCACTTTACTAGATCTACACGGAAATTAGTCCCATTTTTCCTTAGAGCGGAGTAGGGGATGCAATTAGACACAGGTTCCGATCTAGTGGATGTACTGTCCTCTAAAGTCCTGCAAAAAGATCTTTTATCTCTTATTTTGTAAATGCACTCACTAGGATGAACCACTACTGTTGTAATTCAAAGTTAGGATGAGCTCTGGTTACTCTATATTCGTTGCTCTGATGATTAAATGCCTTTTCAAAAGGAAAGAATGAATAATTTCAGACATTAATGAATTGATCTTGCAATTTTAGAGCCCGTGTACTTTTTTGGGGAAATTCAGAGGATGGTATCTGCTTCAAAAACGAGATGATAATAGAGCTTGATAAGGAAGTTGTCTGGGTTGAAATGACTCCGAATAATAAATTCAAGTATTTAACACTTGTCATATGGATGCTTTTTGAAATGCAGTTAGGCCGAACAGGGCATGTGCATTTCAAGGTATTTTCCTCACTTTTATAATCGCTTTTGTGTCTAGACTCTATCACGCTTTTGACATTTTTTAGTGTGCTAACAGTAAATGGGCATGTCCCTGTTGGGAAAGTAGCTTCGTGTGCCCTCAAAGTAAGCAGGTGATCATAATTTTTGCATGCCAGCAATAGCGTGAAGGGAGAATTCTGCCTGATTTGATCAAATTCCTGTTGGGCCAAAAGAAAATCATCGGGAATGAAGTAAACTGGAGGTAAACCCAGTGCCCGAGTATCAATGGCAATGCTCAAAGGATGGTCAAAAAGCTTACAGCCTTGTTGATTCTATCAAAGCTTCCAGTTAAAAATGCAGTTCTATGCAGTCTCATTTGCAGAATATGGAGAAGCTTTTCAATAAAGCAAACCCTTCTCAAGTTCACTCTGTTATTTTCTTGCATCCCACCTTGTCCTAGAAAAAATAACGAGTAATAGATAATATTCATACATTCCATTCTTGTTCCTCTTGAAAATTTTGAATATCACATCAGGTGCCATGAAAGCGAAAAGATCTGGCAATGGACATTTGGGTTTACTTCTTAAAGAAGTCTCACAGATTACTCTAACAGTAGTTTTGAGGTACATGACAGTGACGGAAGTATTTTGAACATATTGTGGAGCTTGGCAATCATATTTTTTCATGTGACAACTTCACATACTGGCTCCTCGAGAATTTCAAATTTGTAAGTATCTAGCCCACCAGGACATCCTCCGTTCAAATATAAGGAATACCCATCGCTTCCATACTACCAGTACCCATGTTTCCGCCATCCCCCCTCTTGCTCATCGTTGCCATCTTGTTTATGGAACTCTCATCCCCTTAAACCAAAGTATTGTTATATATTTGAAAATGATGCATTATTTGAAATTGAAAGATTTTAATTACGTCCACGAGATTGGCAGGTCTATGGGACCACATAATTGTACCAAACCGCCTTAGACCGTAGTGGGCTTCCTGAACTCTTTTAAGAGGTTGCTCCTCTTCCGGCTGATCTGAGATAGCATTTCCCCCAAGCCCTTTATTTTGTTTTCCTCAAATAGCTCTACTATGGACCCGTTGTTTAGGATTTCTTCGTATCTGGATCGAAAATGCATGAACTTAGGACAATGGAGGATAAAGTGTGCTTCCATCTCAACTGCCCATGTATTGCACAATATACAAGTTCTCTCTTCCCACTGGTCTTTGGGTATTGTCCACCTCCTTGTTTCACACCTAAGTTTGTGAGAGCTAGTTTTTAGTTGAGTAGTGCGGATCTTCTCTTTCCATTTTATTTCGGCCCCTATATAGGCTTTTTCACCGTGGTCACAAGTTGGATTGAACTCAGTAATGTAATGCTGACGCTTCCTGCTCATTGTCTTCCACCACATCATCAATATGAACTTTTCATTTACATAGTTTTTGATGTCTTTGTTAAGATTTGGGCATTCGTTTAAATTGATATCCCATTTTCCCATCCATTTGTAGTTTTGCTTCATCTACGTGTTCTTTCGTCTATGTAGCTCTTCGTCCATTGCAGCCCTAGGCCATCTGTCTGTTTTCATGTTGCCAACTTTTTTCAGATAGTTTATGAGCTTGGTCATAGCAGTTGCCTCCAAGGGGAAAGACCCTGTTTCAACCATGATGATTTCATAGGGAACCGTATCCTTAATTATGAAATGGTGTGTTATAAGCCTTTTTTGAATTCTTTCTAGTTGTATCCATTTTGAATTTGTTATTCCACTAGCCCATATCTCGTAGCCATATAATATCATTGGAATGACAAGCAACCCAAATAGAACCTTAGTGGTCTTCTAGTCCCATAGTTCAATGTTTCTACACCTGTTTTGGAGCACAAAGAGAGCTCTCCAACCTCCATGGATTCGCTTCATCCTACAAATGTCCCACTTGAGCTTGTTGTGAAAATCGAGGCCTAGATATTTGTACTCTGACACTACTTCTAGAGGTTCACCTTCAAACTGAAATTTGGGCTGTTGGTTTGTCTTCTTCACGGAGAAAATCACAACTTTGGTTTTGCCAATGTTTACATGCATCCCTACTTCTTTACAGAAACACTCTAAAGAGAGTAGGTGGTTCTTGAGGTCTTGGATTGTTCCTGCCATTAGAATTAGATCATCCGTGTACAACAGGTGTTTTACCACATACTTAGCTAGATGCACCCCATTACCTCCGAATTTGTTCATTCACTCTTCTAGTTTGTCGATGTATAACCCAAATAAAGTTGGAGAGAGAGGGCAGCCTTGCTTGACACCTATATCACTCCTGAACCTTTCAGATAACCCTGCATGCATTTTGATTTTAGCTTTCACTTGTTCATACAGTTTATGAACAGCTGCCCGGTAGTGTGCTGGAACCCCTAATTCCTCCAGTCTATTCCACATTTTGCTCTGTGATACTGTGTCGAAAGCTTTTTTGAAATCCACAAAACAATAATAAGCATCTTTTTTTTCTTTCCCACGCACTTTCAACTAGATGTCTGAGTGTGACACAATGATCAATGGTTGAGTGTTTGGGTCTAAAACTTGCTTGCCCTTTTGCTCTCTTTCTTGCTCCCTCTGCCCAGCTGCTGATTTGACGCTCTATCATACTCCCAAATAGCTTTGCAAAAAGAGGATTGACCATGATGGTTCGATAATTTGAAGGGTTATTGATGTCTCCACTTTTGAACAAAGGTATGGTTACGCTGGTTGTCCACTCTTTTGGATAAAAGCGTTTCGAATGACCCCATTGAAGATTGTTTTGATTGGAAACATGGTGAGGGTAGCTTAGATGGGTTTTTTGGGTTATCTTAATAAGCAACCCAATTATATAAAATTCACCAAGGAAACATCGGAATCCAATTGCCTCCCATTTCTTGACATTTGTTCCTCATCAAGAACCCTTATAGCTCCCTCTCATGGTGTTTACCAAAAAGAAACCACACACATAAGTTCCTCCATTTGAACCCCATCTTTATCCCTCATGGAAAACAATAGTCTTAAATGCCATTGGAGTCTTAGGATTTCAAGAAAGACTTAGAATCTAAATAGTCCCATAAGTTTAGGGTCTTCCAAATAAATGGGCATAATGTTAAACAAATTAAGAAATTAGAAGGGTTGACTAAAAAATGAATAAATTCCAATGTGAAGTCTCCCACTATTTTAAACCTAAAAGCTTAAAACAATGTATAATTCAAATCTTAAGAATAAATAGTCAAAATAGTAATTTGAACTTGAATTATAACAATAAGGCGATGATTTAATTTGCATATATATCCTTTTTTTGCGCTTGTTAATTTTTTCTCTTATCCAGGTGCTATTGATGCATTATCCTTTTGAGCAAGTGCCTTAAGGGGCATGTCAAGATTGGGGGTGATCGGACTAGCTCATGTGAACTAGACCATAACACCTTGAAGAGATATTGCTATGTGGTTCTTGATGCCACAATTACCCTATCCTTGCTTTGTTTCCTCCCTTATTCACATGTTTCCATCATTATGTCCACTTGTTTACACTCATTCCTTGTCTTCCCATTGTTTCTAGTCACCTTGGACATGTGTCATATCTTTGCCCTTCATTCCACATTGTTTTACATCCTTGACTCTAGGTTTCCCCCAAAGCTGACGAGATTGACCATGGTCGATCTTGTCTAGCTTTGTGATTTTTTACCGCTGACAAGATTGACAACGGTAGATCCTGTCGGTCATATTTCAAATATCTACACACACACACACACACACACACACACGTCTTGTCATTTTAGTGTCAAATCATCACATCACATAGGCACATTGGACATATGCACACATGTTTGCATTTACTTGTTAGATTTGAGGTTTGGAAGTTTGCTTTCTTGCATTTGGGTCACCATAGTGAGCTAGGACTGGAGGTCTTCTTCTTGTATTTCCCCTTCTCCACCCATAATAGTAATTCTCTCCCGGTGTTATTATCTCCAGACCAAGGAGGATTCCATTAAATGGAAAGAGGAAAATTCAAGAATTTTCTCGGTAAAATATGCATATATGTTAAATTTCAAGGATGATCTGCAAATGGATTATTGGGGTAAGTTTTGGGTGAAAGATCTATCCCTAAGGTTAATATCTTTTACTGGTTCATTGTCTAAAATAGAATTATGACTGTGGATAATCTCAGGAAAAGGGGAATGAAGCTTCCCAATAGATGTTCTTTTTGTAGGAAAGAGGAGGAAAATGTCAACCATCTCCTCCTTCATTGCTCCTTTTTCCCATGATATTTTTGCTTCCATTCTAGATATGTTTAATATCTAATGGATTTTGCCCTTGACTATTGAGGATTGTTGTTTTCAATGGGAGAGTCCCTTCTATTTTCCCTTCTTGGCTTGGGCCTGGAATATTGCCCACCCTCATTTTTTTTGGGGTTTATGGAAGGCTAGGAATGATTGTATATTCCGGGACCAGAAAGCTCTTCTCTTGAAAGATAAAAGAATTCTTTTGGCTGCCATCAAGGAAAATATCAAACTCTTTAAAGACAAGGCTAAGAAACCCTGCTCGAAAAGGGAGCAGAAAGTTCTTGATAAGTTCGCCCTTGGACCGATGGAATTACACAAACCTAAAAAGAATTTCATTTGGATTAGGCCTGAGGAAAATGTTGTTAAGTTAAATTTTGATGGGGCATCAAAAGGGAATCTGGGTCTAGCTGGGGGAGGTGGAATTTTAAGAAATAGTGAAGGTGATTGGTTGTTTGTTTATGCTGGTCTGTTAGGTTGGAAATTAAACAATATGGCGGAAGCTAGAGCTCTCCTTTGGGGGGTTTTGTTGGCAAAAGAAAAAGGTTTTAAGGACATCCAAATTGAGGGTGATTCACTCATCATTATTAATATTCTTAACAATCAGGGTTCCATTAATTGGCCCTTAAGAAATATCCTCAATGATGTTAAGGAAACTTTAAAATATTTTGTAAAGGTTTCTTATAATCATACTTTGCATTAAGGGAACAAGTGTGCGGATATGATGGTTAATTACAGAGCTCTAAGTGATGATTATAAGATCTAGTGTAAAGGAGATGATTTACCCGTGGACATTAATGAAACCATTATTAGAGATAGAGGGCACTAAGTTTGATGATGTTGGCATAAGTGAGCTTCGGGATTGTGACAACTTACATAATAAGTTGTATTCCCTGGTTTCTGTTGGTGTTAAAGGGGGTTTAAATTTGAGAAGTGTTAGCAAACATGGGAAGTTTGGTTTCATGAAGATGGGTAGTGATAGAATCAGGTTTGAACTAGCTAGCCAGAACATTGAAGTTTTTAATCAACATTTGTGGAACAAGCTTAAGATTGGGGGTTTCAGTAATTTCATTGCTAAATTACATGGTCATGACCCTTCCCTGTCAAAGGATTTTGGCAAAGCTTGGAAAGAGGGAAAGTTCAAGGTTAGAGGAATGGAAATTGAGGTTTCAGAGTCCACCATTGCCCTTGCGACTGAGATAAAAATGGACGGGCTCAAAATATTTAAGGATAGAACCCGCAGAGAGCATGCAATTGAGTTGTTCTTCATGGGTAACGAAAGGTGCTCTTTCTTTACTAATGGTATTGCCAGGTCGTGTATCCCGGGAATATGGAGAGAAGTTTGCCTTCAAATCATGAAGTATATCACTTTGGAAGGCAAATACCGAAAAATGTATACTCATCATATGACCCTTCTGAATATGTTTCACCATAAGGTCATGGTGAGCATCCCTTTCTTTCTGTTTATGTCTTTGAAAAATTCTTTGACGACGTTCCAACAGGAGAAGGCAGAGATTCCTTTGCATGAAGGGCTCATCCTTTTGTTGTTTGAAAATGGGAAACCTATTCTGAATTTTTCTCTAAAAGATAAGGTGGAAGAGGATGGTCTCACTCTTGCGGAATGCCTTACTAAGATGAAGGATGGGAAATGTAAAAATGTGGGGTAGGATTCTAAAAAAGAGAAGAGTGAGGAAGGTCGTGGTGATGCGAGCACCTCGAGAAAGAGGAGTTGGGATGGTAATTTTAAGGGTTTTGAGGAGTGGAGTAGAAAGGTTCAGTATTTAAAGGGTGTGCTTCAGGCAATGGAGGAAACCAATGTTGGTCAAAGGGAAACCATGTTGGATGTCATTAATGTTTCTAAGAAAATTGTCTCTTCCCAGGTGAAGTCCAAACAGAAGGTTATGGAGCTAGAGTATCAGGTCAAAAAGCTGAGTGATAGGTTGGAAGGGATGAAGGAAGGCACTAAAAGGGGGAATTTCAATTTGCACATCAGTAGTTTCGAGGACGAGATGGAGGAAGACATGAATGACAAGGGTGTTGAGATCAAAGGCAGTCATGATGGAAGTAGTGAAGTTTCTCCTAAAAAATAGTTGGGTTTTATGGACTGTTGGCATACTTTTGGCGAACTTCTGTAGTTTTGATGGTTTAGGGCCGATTTCTTTTCTTTGTTTTACTCTCTTTGGTTAAAGTCCTGATTTTCATTGTACGAGTTAAGCATGTTTAACTCCTTTTGAGGACTTTTCTGTTTCTTTCTTGCTCGTTGGTTTTTGTTCCTCCTTTTGTAAGGTCCCTGAGAGTCGATCCTTGTTTTTACCCTATCTAATAAAAATTATCTCTAGATAGGATTAATGCATCATTTATTTCTAACATCTCTGTCCTTTATCTTATGTCTATTATGTAGATGGTTGATCATTCATTGCTTTAGATTATAGTAGATGTGTGTTTGCTTTAGTCTTTCGCTTTGTCTTATTTACGTTATGCTACTTAGCTTTATCTACCTATCTTTTGAATCCTACTAGGATAACTCTCTATACTTTAGATATAGGCCTTGCAAACCAAAAATTATCTTAGGGTTAGGGTTATTATTCTCTAGAATCGTGACACTTGCGCTTCTTGAACATCTTTGGTATATACATCATGTTTATATGCCTAGATTTGATCCCCCAATATTAGAGAATAGGTGGGGATCCATCTTAACCTATCATAGATTATGATGAACCCAACACAAATCTTATTCTATCCTAGATTGAGTTAGATTCGCTCATTTTTTTCATTTTTTATCTTTTTTTTTTTTTGTCTTCATTCCCTACGCAATCAACCCTTGTGTAAATCCCTTCACAACCAATTTCATCTGTAACTAAGTATGCTCAACCTAACGTAATCGTCATACGTGTAATTTTTTCACGTTTGATCCTTTTTGTGACAACTCTCACATGTGATTAGTCACTATGCGACTGAATGACTGATCTTGTAAGCATGACTTCCAAATGTCCAACACTGTCAATCCATGTGCACCTTTGCACGGTTGTTCCTGTTAGGATCTAGGAAAAAATTCATCTTGTCTTCTCTCAGAATTTTTCTTGCTACTTTGAACCCATTTAACATTCCCATGAGTTGTTCATTCCCTCGTCTCTTTTTGGCAGCATCAATATCTATGACTCTATAACTACCCATATCGACACCATTGGCCATTATACCTTACCAGGGCCGATCCAATTTGATTTTCCCCTTGATTTACTAACACGATCGACCCCTATGAGATACTATGACCTATCCCATCGAGGCTTAACCTTAATGCTGATTGCAATATGGTAGAAATTCAAAAAATTGATCCTAAACAAATAATAAAAAATATGAATAGTAATGAATACTTCATATCTACCAAGGAGGGGCAATTAATCACAGTTTCTTGAGACATAAGTTATATCGAAGAGACCATTCTAAACTTTCCTTGAAACCTATTAGTCATGATAAGCCTCCTACAAATGGAGCGACCCCCAATCAATCCCCCAAAAAACCTTTATAAACAAACAATACCAATGCTTCTTTCTCTAGCGGGCCAAATCAACCTCTTGATCCTAATCTCATGATTATCAAGTTATTGGATCGAATGGCCATTGTGCAATCTTTTACTGCTTCTAACATGTTTCAAATGCAAAGTTAGATTTTTTAAGCCACCTTCTCAATCAACACAAGTCCCCATGGGTCCTAATCAATCTTCAACACCTCCATTGCCTTTTGATCTTAATGAGAATCCCATTCCTCCTCTAATTCACAATAAGGTCCTTCAAATATTATAGAATTGACATTTGGCTCCTTACATAGCTTCTATGGATATAAGGGAGATATTTCTTACCATCTTTTATGATGGGATAATTGATTCAACCTTCAATCTTAAAACCTTTGGGAACATTTATAAGGAGTGGATTCAAACCTATACCTATGCTATAACTAAGCTCCTAACATTTTTTCATAGGAGATGCTTTACAATAATATAATCAACTCCTTTCACACTCTATTGTTGATCTAGAAACTTTCATCCAAGCTTTAGTGAAGGAGTTTCAACAACATGATTTTCCTAAAAATACATTTCAAAAATTCATCAAATTGAAACAATCCCCTAACAACTTAGCTCATGGTTTCATCGAGCGATAGAAAATTTTATTTAATCAAGTAAGCCATCATCTTGATAATCAAAATCTTTGTCAAATCTTCCTAGAGGTTCTTGTTCCTAACCTCCAATATAAGGTTCTATCCTTCTCTCCCACCACATTGGAAGAGGATTTTGAGCATGCCAAGTGACATGACTACTTTATGTAATATTTTGAACAACCTTCAAGCACCCTCAAATCAACATCTCACACCATTCACCCTCGAGACCTTTCTTAAGAAAATTCATCACACATTCCTCTTCAAATGATGGTACTCAAAGTATTATTTCTCATAAAAACCACCCACCCTTGTCACACGCTGAACTATTGAAGGTTCTTCCCACCCCTCATATCATCCCCCCTACCAAACAACCATCAACCTTCTTCAATCTTGACCTCTTTTGTTGGTGGCACACCACTATTAGCCATTCTCATGAGTATTATAGAGATTGTAAGAAGGTTACCCTAGATTTCTTCCTTGGAATTCACTTTGAAACTACTACCATTATCCATGAACATTATGAGACATATTAATCCCTTGTGCGAGACCATACGAACCGCCAATCTGGGATCAATCATACCAAAGAACCCATTAACACTTTATAGGTACTATTAAAGGGTCCTATGATCATAATAACCTCAATTCACATTATGTTAATGCAGCCAAGATTAATTACCGATGTAAGCCCACACATAAAGATCTAGTCCAAAAAACCATCGCCTTCTAACCAAAAAATTACTGGTACTTCCCATAAGAAATCCAATGATGATTTTACTCCCTCAGTTAAGCATCATCCCAAGGATGTATCAAAATTCCCTTCTAAGGAACTTATTCATTCATCTTCAGATAAGGTTTCCCAATCTTATAACAAACCCCATCCTTCCATGGATCCTTCATCCATGTTTCATCCTCCTAAATACTGTGATGAAACTTACCCTAGGCCATAATGGAATTTTCTTTTTGAACCCAATTCTATGACATACATGATAGTCAACTTGAGCCTACCTTTGCACATCTCCGTTACTCTTTAGGAGGCATACGCCCCAGATAAACCATGCATACCTACTATTTACACCATTAATTGAATTCATGGTGTTATGGGTATGCACAACATAAGGATGTAAGGTTTGTTACAAGAGATTTTTTTTGATTAATTAACTTACAACATTAATCATGCAATATCAAAATAACACATCAATACTTGCAACTATTGATAATGATATGCTATAAGCTCAAAAACACAAGAGGAGAGATGCACTTAGATATATAGAGTGATACAAGAGAGATCTAGGTGCATACACTGTAGAATTTGAGAGAATTGAACTTGAATATGCTTCATTCCTGAGACTGTAACTGGAAAATGCCTAGGTTCAGAACCATACATCTCTTCTAGGATCAACTATATGGCCTTGGACTTGCTATACGATCTTGGATCTAATGTACGATTTTGGACCTACTTGGAGTGGGGTTATGTAACTTTTTGTGCCCTTTGATTGCTTAGAAATGTGGGTTGTTGTCAAACCCTAAGTGTTGTACAATCCCAAAATCATATGAATAAAATGAACCGAACTCAAAATCTAACCATGGGTGGAAGACCCTATAAGAAGGTTAATGTGTGGGTTGAAGTTCAATCTATGCACCACTTATGTTGGCACTACTCAGAAGAGGCATCAAACCATACATATTTTTATACCTAACATGCAATACCTATATGGATGTAGCTAGTTGGAAACTTGAACCAATTTGATCATGTTTGAGATGATTTTTCTCTTGCTAAGACATTGAGTTGGCATCTTTGGGTGCTAGAAAATGAGGAAAGTTGAAATCCTTGACTTGGTTGAGTACTTCAAAATTGTAGTAGCAAATTCCATAATGGATGTGCATCATCTTTGGGAAGATTTAAGGAGCCTTGATTATTTTTTGTATTAGTATTTGCAATGATATCTCATAAGAGTGTCAGGTCATTGCCATGTGAGTAAATGAGGTGATATAAAATTGCTTATATATGGTTCTAAAGGTAAATCATTATGAAAAGGATGACCTCAGAAGATTAATAGACCTGACAAAGATAATCAACTTGAAAGCAAAGTTGGAGAATGTGTCAGTCCAAGACCATACAGGTCAATTAGAATCAAAAAATACATCTCGACCCTACTATACAGTTTTGAACAGGGTGGCAATGACTACAATATGAAAGTTGTATAATGATAATCAGAGGTTAAACACTGATTTTATGCATTTATATTCAAAATGTAATGACACATCAGTGTGTGGGAATATGCAATTTGAGAGAGAGATAATAAGATGTATTTAGAGGGGATAAAATGTGGTTATTTGTCTTAGAAAAGAAACTTAGTCACAATCAACCGTGTCAAAAGGGTAAATTGCCAAATTTGAGTGTCTACATTTACCCCCCTTTAAGCATGAAATCAAAATTACATGCTTAAAGGAAAAGATACATGACAGTGTAGACACACTTTCTCTATTTGATTTTTTTTGTTGTATAGATGTGTTGGTGTTGACATGCTCCATGGTGAAACTTACAACACAGAGTGTAGCCAATGTCAATGGTATAAATTGAATTGTAACTCAAATGTTAATATAGAATTTAAACTTGCATAAAGTGAAATAAAGATATGCAAAACATGGAAAGAATACACCTGTTTGTTCTGTGAAGGGAAGAGCTCCCATTCTTTTTTTGCATTTGGATTTTTGGACTGCATTTCTAAATTTTTTGAAGTAATGGGGGTGATCAATCCCTAATTGTGCCAAAGGAGAAAACAAAGTATTAAGTGCATGTAACCTAACACCAAATAAAAGGCAGAGAGAGGTACCAAAAGTACTCTATGAAGGAAGAATACTGTGTATCAAAGTTTTTAGTAACCTTGATATCTTCCCCTTTGAAAGAGGATAGGAAAGATTGCCTACAAAGAACTTGGCTTTTTTGATACTTTCCATAACCCCATAGACCACACTGTTACAGACATATCTAAGCCCAATTTTGTATATATAGACACAAAGTATAAAAGAGAATGTGTGTCCCCATGTTCTCCCCATGTACTACACAACTTAGTAGGAGTGTGTAACATGCTAAAATGATGATGGAGAAGGATACCCATGCCCCAAAACCCTATATTTTGTAACTAGAATTGAGTACTGAAGTGAAGGATTGAAATATTTATTCCCCTTGTAAATTTCTTTGAATTATGTCAATTGAGAATGAAATTAAGCTAAAAAATTTGTATTTGTAGCTAGAAATATAAAACTTTGAAAAATCTAGTGTAAATTCCCCTAGGAAAAAAACATATGGTAGGGTCAAGAATGTCTATACGATCTTGACCATTATATATGGCTTTGAAATTGTGCATTTTTCCTAATTTGTGTATCTAGAGATGTTTTTGAGGACATGTACCCTGCAAAAACATGTGCTTGAACCCAAGAATTTTCTTGTAGGTGTAGAATATACCCTGATGAATGCCCCCTCTTTTAAGGTGCATGTGATAAATCATTTGAGTGCACAGATCAAAAGAATATATGTGTACCCATGTAATATGTCTAACAATTTGTAGGAGAATGTGGAATGCTGAAGTGGTGGCCACCTTTGAAAACTTGTACCTACAAAAGGGATTTTACATATTGGAAAATATGACACACAAAAAAACAAGCAACAATATAAACAATAACAAAAATAACAATGATAACAATAAGAGCAGTACTAATAGAAACAACGTAGATGTAGTAGAACAAGCAAAAAGACACAATAATAGTCAAGTGAGAAAATAGAAGCAATAACATTAAGAAAAGATTCACACCAAGGCATAAAGACACAAACATGGGACATTCAAGGTGTCACAAGACGACCAAGGTACTTCGGCCACACAAAAGAGAATCAATGTCACACAATAAAGACATAGATCCATAAACATGAGACACCCACAGTCTCACAAGCCAATCAAGGCACTCAAGCGACATACAATGAAGCAAACAACAAGTAGAAAACATGTATAGCAATCAACGATGTAAAATATTGATAAAAACATTATATGTAATAAAGAAGCACATAGAGAAAATACGCCAATGTTGCACTAGACATGTGTTACTCCTGTTAGCTGAAAATATACCATGTACACCATAAATATAATCAACTGTGATGAGGAAATAGAAAGGAACTATAATGAAATAATAACACATGTATAAAAGGTATAGGAGATGACCTCAAATGATCCTCATAACCGACATATGTTAGCGTGTAATGATATGTGTATCTTGCATGAAGCTCAATATACCTCGTGAATGTGTATAAACAATATTTCAAAAATTTATGCTATCTATTAAACCATAGTGAAAAACAACATATGTAATGTAAAGTGATAACAAATCAAGCTGTGTATAGGTCATGGTTTTGTATTTTTGTAAATATTTGAAAATTTTGGTATTTTTGAATTTAGCTATGTATAAGGAAAGAGGTAGCACAAGAGCTACCCAATGAGAGCCTCATGAAGAGGAAAATAAGATTTGAAAGAAGTGGGAGGCTTGGTTCTCCATTGTGCCAAATAATGATGCTCATGTGCGAGTGGTACATAAGCGGTAATATGTACCATAGAAGTCCTAAGAGGATAAATAGGTAGACTAGATACACGTGAAGTAGCATGTGATGGAATAGAACTCCAAGGAGGACTAGAAAAGTGAGATTCACTAGAGATAACATGTACACTAGAATACCTATGAGGAATACTAGGAGGGTGAGAGCCATTAGAGGTAGCAGGGAAAGTAGAAGGCCTATCTGGAGACATAGGAAGGCGAGAGCCACTAGAGATAACATGTGCACTATAAGACCTGAAAGGAATCCTACAAGGGAGAAATCCATTATGGATATCAAGTGAAGTAGAAGGTCTATTTGGAGACCTAGGATTAGAAATTATGGGAGGGTGAAGAGACAACAAAGGAAGAAAAGCTTTAAAAGGAATATCCCAAATTATGACAACTTAATATTGGTGAAATCGAAGAGGATTTACTTCTAAAGGTTCTTAAGGAGGAGGAAAATCTCTCCCATCTGGGGCTCATATGCAGATTTCACAAATTTTGGCCTAAGCTTTCTCAGCTTCATGACTGGATAGCCCAGAGATGGAGAGAAAAAAATACAAGGTAAGATTGAGCTTTATCCTTGTGCTAAAGCTTACTTCATTGCTGTGTTTGAAACCCCTGAAGATAGGGATTTAATTTTTAGTCAACATTGGGTTTGGGGGGAACATGGGCTTATGTCCAAACCATGGTATCCATCTTTCGACCCATTAAAGGAGTCTTTTGATACCTACCCGATTTGGGTTCGTCTACCAGGACTCCCATTTGCAGCTTTGGAACAGATCTTGTCTCATTGCTATAGGGGATACTTTAGGCTCATGTGTAGCAGTTGATGATAAGACCTCCATTCAAACCCATACTACTTATGCTCGAATCCTGGTTGATCTCGATACCTCCAAATGTTTACCAGCAGAAATCAATCTTCAGATTGGAGCCAGGCTCTGGGTGCAGAGGATAGACTATGAGAGACTTGCCTTCAGATGTAGGCGTTGCTTCCAAACTGGTCATGTTACAGATGACTGTGAACACTCCAAACGTAAGTCCAAAACAGCCTGGTGGAGGGATTCTCTACCTGAACATCTTACAATCGACCTCAAATCCAGCTAAGGATTCGAGTGCCCCCCTGCAAGCTAACTCACCCATCATGGTTGATTCACAGACCAATACAGAGAAGCCTCCAGATTATTCTTTACAGGCTGCTGATTCAGTGATTAAAGATATTCCGACCTCCCATTTGGGTCACTCCCCCATCAAACCTATTGCAGTTTTTCCGACTGTAGTGGATGTGGGAAATCAGGAATGGACAGTGGTGGATCGGAAAAAGAAGGGGTAATGCCAAATCTAAATCCCCCCACCATATCGGACAAGATTTGATTCTTGTCTTTTTGGGCGCTATCATTGCTACATTTTGGCTTATGGCCTGCTACGCAGTTGCTAGGCAGCTGTGTTGTTGTTTTGTTGCTGTTTTGTTGCAGCTGGTTTGCTTTTGTTGGTTCCTTCCTTGACAGTTTTTGTTGGGCTCTTTTGTGATGTTCGTCTGGTTGTTTTCTCCGTTAGTGGTCGGCCGGAGTACATTGTTATCATTTTTGTGGCCGGGACCACTGCGTGTTTGCTGTTTGATCACTGTCCAGCAGGTGTTTATTTGCTGTTGTGTTGCTGTTGATTGTTTCTTTGCAGACTGCGTTCTGCACTTGGTCCTTATTGTTATATCAGGATGTTGATCCTTTTTTTCGAGCTTTATTTTCCTATTCTGGCTTCTGAGCCTTGCTGTACAAGGGTATAGTCCCTTTCAAAAAACTATTTGCCAATAATAAAAAAATAATAATCTCGATGCATTAGTAAAAGATAGATGGAATAACCCTAATAGCATGCAACCAAGTAAGACCTAAACACATGTCACATGAGCTAAGAGTAGAGACCACCAGGAATGGGACTTATGTAGTAACATATCCAAGGGTAATAGGTAGAATAATATGTCCATAGTTGGGACTATAACCAGTTGTGATTTTATTTTTAGAATAACTAAGAGAACAAACTGGCTTGAGAGTACATAAATTATGATTGTTATGTGGATAAACCAAAACACTATGTATATGTGCTTGATTAATATATGCAAAAATATATAAGTATCTATCATCCATGTCAAAATCATTAAAAGTAATAACCGGTGGAGAAGGTGGTGTAAGAACAACAATGCCTATTATTGCATCCAATGGGTGATCATAAGAAGAAAAAAGTGGTACCACATGATGAACATTGTGCATCGATGAAGTGGATTTGTCAGTGTTATGAATAGGAAGCGGTGTTAGTGTAGGATTTATTTTTCATGCTTTATTTGTACTATCCTACTCGAGATATCCCACCTCACTTGGAGTTTCCTTACACTTATGGGATATGCTTGCTTAGGTGTACACTTGACTACACTATTCTAGGTGTTGGTTACTATTAATGAAAAATTATAGCAACCCTGATCGCTTGTGATTTGTGTGTGATGAAATCAATGTAACCTGCATAACATGGGATTATCTTGTAGTGTTGGACCTCACAAGTAGGATAATCCTATGAAGAAAGCCGACTTCTTCTCCTAACCTAGTGTCAAGTTCTCCAAAGTGCAGGGAATGGAAAAACCTAAGGAGACACGGATAGAAAAATTCATAAAAATAAACCTACTCTAAGGGAAGGTGATGCACCAAGAAAGGGTGAAATAGTTTAAGTGAGTGAAAAATAGGGAGCAAACAAGGTAAGAGAGGGTAGGCGGAGGTGCCACAGTCTAAGAAAATATTTAATCCCCTATATTCATAAAGCACAACAAATTAAAAGGTCTTGCAAAGAGATATGAACATGCATAATATACTTGCAAACATAATGGAAGGAAAAAGATGCAATACAACTTGAATTAGGGCAAGAAAAGCCACGAAATACCAATTTTATTGCTCACAAACATGCAAAATCCATTACAATGTAGGCACAAGGAAAAATCCTTTAGAATATGCCCAAATTTGAGGCCGTTAGCTCACAACAACTTTGGAACAATTTTGATAGAGTTCCTTTGCTTTTCAGAAAATCTCCCCTCAAAATGAGGCAGATTTTACAATATATAGACCAATTTGGGTCACCAACTGATAGGGTGTATTAAAGAGGTATGGGAGCCATAAAATTTAGTACTTTTCTTGCACGGGCAGTCATGGACACCATGCCTCATTAACTTTGGTTGTTGAGATGTCATTCGCCCACCTACCTTCGCCTGACCTGTGACTTGTCCAACCGTGTTGGTTGTCTAACCATATGGGTTGGACGTCGTCCATCCTCATTGGGCCGTACAACCTCCTTTGAGAAAATTTCCTGGTAAATGAGCTCTTCTATATATCTAGGTTGGATGGTCATCTAACCATGATACATATAATTTGTGAGTAGGCCGTCTAACCTCATTTTCGCCCAACATGGGAAGATTAGTTGGTGTCAAAATTCTAGGCCATACATTCTTCTAGTCGTTTACCAACCTGGGAGTTGCCATCTTCACACCATGGGCCATCCAACCACAGAGGATGGATGTCTGTCTATCTCTTAATTGTAGCCGATGGGGTTGTATGACCGTCCAACCTTGCACCGTACAATGCTTCACCTAAGCATACTGATGGGACGTCTATCTCTATGCCATCAAACTAGGGGTTGGACGATGTCTAACCCTATGACGTCAAACCTAACAGGGTTTGATGACATCCATATTTTCTGTACACCTCTGACCCTTCCAACCATAAGCTTGTCACTACGCTGCCACAATATTCGGCTGACCAACCCATCTGCCCATCTCAACCGACCAACCCAACCGACACACCCGTCTGACCAACCTAGCCGACTAGCCTCTTCTATATAAAACATCACTGCCCAACCCTTGGGCCGTCCATCTCGCTCGACTAACCCAGGCGTCCAACCTAGTGAAATTTTTAATTTCCATAATGAGCCTAACCACCAACTTAAACATTCACCATGATTCTCCATCTCGTCGCGAGTAAAGACCAACTCGACTGAGACAAAACATGAGCTACCCAGAAGCTGCGAAGTATTTCCTTTTTTCCATCAACTGCTAATGATCTGACCTGCTAAGTTGTCCATTTTGTAGGGGGTGCACAAAATGGATAATAATTACCACTACTCTAGGTGGAGATTTCCATGATTTTAGGAGGAGGTTATACATTCACCACCTATATGTACATATTTTGCATTATTCTATTTGATCATATTGAGTTAGAGCTATTTATGTGTTATTGTAATTATCTCTCTTGTATTTTCATAATTTGTAGTCTTGTATGCATGGTTTTTTTTGTCTTCGAACAATTAACGTCTCACATCATTCACTTGTGTAGTCTTTGAACCATCAGATCCATGACGCTTATCTGATATGGTATTAGAGCCGAGATGGTATTGAGATTTTTTGGTTATTATTTTGCAAGTTTATTTTCATTTGAGGTTATTATTTACAAAGTATTTGGGTGTTTTTTGGTGATGGTGTTGCCTAGTTTGTGGGTATATAGCCTATTTTCATGCTTATGAGGTTTACAGGCGCACATAGTGCATATACAGTTTTGGAGATTGTTTTCTGCAGGATTTTGAGGTATTTTGTAGGCCCAAAGAATTATTGTAGGTTCTCTAGAATATTTATCTAGATCTCCTTCACTTGTAGACCCATGAAGGGAATTTTCACATGTGGTAGTGATTTGCATGAATGTTCAAACTTACAAAGGGAATTTTTATGTTCAAGAAGCATTTTAGACCTGCAACAGAGTTTCCAACAACCCATACATGCATTGAAGATCCAACTCGAGTTATTGTTTTAAGTCTCACGATAGAGCTATTCACTACACGTAAATCTATGGACATTTAAGGGATGTAGTACAAATTTTCTTGATCAAACGTGGCCAAATCCTGTGTATGGATGAAAAAAAAAATCCTTCTTGGCCTAACAACCTCACCAGAGAAACCTCCGAATGTGGCAAGGGGGCTACGCTAACCCCCTGCATCCCTATGGCATTTTGGCCTTGGTCATGCTTGATGCACACAAATATGAGAAAAAGATGCTAATTATTGGATTCATCAAAACCCACCTCCTTTTTCTAAAACTATATTTTAGTAAAAAAAGTGCATTTCAAGTTTGTGCAAATTCATTTAAAAAAGGGCTTATTTATCATAATTTATTATTGTAAAACTTTTGATTTGTAGCTTGATATTGAGTGTCATTTTTCAAAAAAGTTAAATATTTTTCATTTCCCAAAGCATTTAACCTATTTATTTTGTAAAACACACTAAGTTATAAAGTTCCAAAACTATGGGGGGGGGGGGCTTCCTGATATAGTTTCTCGGGGGGATGTACAACATGTTTTCTCTTTTGTTCGGAGCTTATTTCTTTCTGCACATTTCTTTGTTTTCTGTAACAACTAACACAACTTTACTTTCTACACTAATGAATCTAAGAAAAATTAACCCACTTACACCTTTTAACTAGCATGAATGGAAATAAAAAATGACCATTGCACTTAGGAGTAAAGGGTTGTATTGTATCACAATGGGGTTAGAACCTGAGCCTAGTGAAGCCGCAAATAAAGTTAAGTGGCTTCATAAGTGTGATGAAGATTTTGGTATTTTGTGTCTTTCTGTTTCTCTCAAAATCCTTTTTCACATAGATTTTTTCACATAGAGTCAATCAAATCTCCCAACCAGATATGGAAAACCTTAGAAACCTTGTTTGGAAAAGTTGATACTACGAGGGGTCATGAGCTAGAAATAGAAATTATCATCTTAAGTCCTTGCAACTTTGACACTTTGGAAGATTTATTTACCAATATCAAGTCCTTACGATTGTAGTTGAAGGAATGTGGAATAGAAAATAAGGATGAACAACTAGTTATTTCAGTACTTGCCAAACTAGGTCCCAAATACTCTATCTTTGTTTCTACATTTTATGCTACCAAGAGGGCTCTTGGAGCCACATGGTATATGCCATATTTAGATTAATTTATTGTGAGCAAGGAAAGTTAATCCAAATGGGTACCTTGACGTTGTCCAAACCTCAATCCCTTATTGTCATAGATGGGAAACATAAATCTTCTAATAACCAATAGAAGAAGCAAAAGATCAAGGATCTAGAAAAGAAGAAAAAATACAAAATTCACTACATCTTCCTAGTCTACCATTGAAACCTCTAATTTAAATAGGAAACCTAAGAAGGAAAAGGTTAAGTGTGCTTATTTCAAGAAACTTGGGCACAATGAGCACAAATGTATGAAGAAGCAAAATGACCACCTCAGTCATCTCCTTGAGAAGAAAAACATAGGGGTCCATGAATCTATCAAACAATCTTCATCAACCCAAGAATATACTAAGGAAAAGGAAAAAAGATAAAGAGAAACATAAGGGAAAAACACTAGTTGCAGTTACATATTGATCTACTCCGTCATGGGTCATCGACTATGGTGCTTCACACTACATGGGCTCATCACAGGTTGAATTTTATTCCTTAGAGCTGTGGAACATGTCCTCCATCGATTTGGGAAATGATACTCTAGCCGTAGTTTCAGGGAGAGGGTCTGTTGAAGTTGAAGGTGGAACATTCAAAAATTTTCTCAGTGTACCTTCACTTTCAACTAATCTCCTATTAGTTTATCAGATGACTCATATAGGGAATGAAATGAGATTCCTATTTGATCTAGATTCAGTTGAGATCAGGGATTTGCATAATGACACTATAGTAGCAGTAGGAAGGGTAGATCACCATGATAGGTTATATTCCTTCTCAAACTTTGCACCTAATGTTTCCCCTACTGCATTTATCACACATTTAGATGGAGTTAACAGATTATGGCATGAATGGTTTGGCCATCTTAACTACCGCTATCTTGAGCAGCTAAATCAACATGAAATGGTTATAGGATTTCCTAGAGTTCATTTCTCAAAGGGACTTTACGAGGGTTTTGCTCTTGGAAAAAAACTTGAAGAGAAATTTGAAAAAGGCAAAGCTTGGAGAGATTCAACACATTTAGAGTTGATTCAAAATGATGTCACATGGGATTTTTCCCATCCTTCTTTCACTAGGGCCAAATATTCTCTCACCTTCATAGATGAATTTTATAGACATACATGGGTCTACTTTCTTAGGAAAATGTCTAAATGTTTGATTACTTTCAAGACTTCAAGGAACTCGCTGAGAAACAATCTAGGAAATGCATCCAAGTTCTTCAAACAGATAATGAGGGGGAGTATGTTAGAAACATATTTGTGTATTTTTGCACCACAAAGGGTATTGATATACATCAGACAACGCTTTACACTCCTTAGTAAAATGACATGGAAGAACGTAAAAATAGGTCCTTAAAAGAGATGAAAACCATATGATCCACTCTAAATATTTGACTCTATAGTTTTGGGAAAAATCCATCAATTGTGCCAGTTATATAAAAAATCGAGTTCCCCACAAATATTTGAAAGGTATAAATCATTTTAAAGCTTGACATAATAGGAAACTGGAAGTTAAGCACTTCAAGGTCTTTGGATCACTAGTAATTACACACATCCCCAAAAATAAATGCAAGGAAATGGAACCTCAATCCAAACCTTGCATATTTTTTGGGTATTTAGAGGGGTTCAAGGGATATATAATTATCCATCATACTACTCATGAGTTATTCATTGAGAGAAGTGTTAAGTTTCAGGAGAGTCCCACTGACTCTTTACTTGACACTTATCCATCTACTTTGGCTTCACTCAGTTTTGATGAGTAGTCCGAGGATACAGATCATCCACAAAAGGTTCCTGAGACAGAGTCTTCTATTTCTTCCAGTTGTGATAGTGGTTGTGACAACGAGAAAAGTAATGGGGAGTCATCCTCATCTACATCTATCCATATTTTAGAGGATGAGGATTTAACACATGACTCACCCAACTTTGGATCTCTTTGGGCTAGGAAAACACTTCAGAGTGTAGGTACTTAGGTAGGGGATCCAGAGGATGACAAACATACTCAGGAAGACTATCAAAGTAGGCCATGTGCCTTCTATGCTTGAGTGACATATCCAAAGACATTTCAAGAGGCATCAAACATACCTGAGTGGGATAGTGTTATACACAAGGAATATAATTCCTTAATCAACAATCAAACTTGGGATTCGACTTCACTTCCTAAGGGAAGGAAGATGGTTCAATGTCAATGGATGTATTAGACCAAATTTTTAGTAGATGGGTAATTTTATAACTACAAGGATAGTTTGTTAGCCAAGGGTTTCTACTAGGTAACTAGAATATACCACTCAGAGACCTTTGCGCCTGTAGCCAAGATGACTTCAATTAGAATCACACTTGCTTTAACCGCAACACATGGTTGGAGTGTGCACCAAATGTATGTGAAGAGTGATTTTCTTCATGGAGACCTACATGAGGATATATACATGGAGAAACAACTTGGGTTTGTTCAAGATTCATCCTTAGTTTATAGACTTAAGAAATCCATCTATGGCCTCAAGAAGGCCCCTAGGGCTTGGTATTCTAAGATGGATTCCTTGCTTCTAGCTTCTGGTTTCACTCAATGCCATCTAGATCCCAATGTATATCTATTGCAATGGGATGATTAATTACCTATACTGGTACTTTATGTTGATAAAATTTTGATAGCTGGGAGTACTTCATTGGCTATCTTAACAGTGAAGAAAACTCTTTAGGATATATTTACCATGACTAACTTGGGTCTACTGCACTAATTCCTTGGCATTGAGATCATATAGTCTGATTTAGGGATTTCAATTACACAACCAAAGTACTCTCTCGATATTCTGGCTCAGTTTTACATGGATGACTACAAGCCATATCCAACTTCATTCTTATCTAGAGTCAAGATTGAGGGTGTTTGTTCCACACCCTTGGTTGATGCTACTTTGTATCGACAACTTATTGAAAACCTTATTTACTTGACTCACACAAAACCTGATATCTCCTATGCTATTGGTATTGTTTTGAGGTTCATGCAAGAACCCTATGAGGTGCATTGGAAAATAGCTAAGAGGATTTTACACTACATTTAGGGCTCACATAAATATGGGAATTACTACAGGGTTGGTTTAGAAATTGACTTGGTTGGCTACATAGACTCAGATTGGGTTGGCGACATTGATTATCGTAAGTCCACTTTAGGCTACAATTTCTCATTGGGTTCTATTCCTATTAGTTGGTCGAGCAAGAAGCAAAATGTTATTACTCTATCATCCACAAAGGCTTAGTACATGGGAGCTGTTAACACAACTACTAAGCCTATTTTTCTTCAGGGGATTCTTTCTGAGCTTGGTATCCTAAACAAGAAGCCTACAATCATATTTTGTGACAACTAGAGCACCATCTAGATACACAAGATTCCAATCCTTCATCAAAGGAATAACACATTGATATTCACATGTAATTCCTTCGAGAGCTCATTCATGAGCACTTCATCAATTTGATATTCTGCTAGTCTTCAGAGTAGGTTGCTGACATCTTCACTAAACCTTTCACTGAGAGCACATTCATTCATCTATGAGTTATTCTTGGGGCATGGTCTACATTAGAAGCTTCATCATCCTCAAGGGGGCCTTCTATCCTCTTCACTTATTCATGTATCTCATTTGAGGGGAAATTTTCCCATTTGGTTTTCTCCTTTTAATCTATCTTATGAGATAATTCATTGTACGTGGATACCTCATCAGGCCTTATTTTCGGGACCCACTTTCCTTTTTCAATAGCCACCTAAGCTATTATTATGGGGGGTGTTAGTGTAGAATTTATTTTCCTTACTTTATTTTTATTATCCTACTCAGGATATTCCACCTCACTTATAGTTTCCCTACACTTATGGGATATGTTTGCTTAGGTGTAAACTTGACTACACTATTCTAGGTGTTGGTTACCACTACTCTAGGTGGATGTTTCCACGATTCTAGGAGGGGGTTACACATTCACCTTCTATATGTACATATTTTGCATTATTCTATTTGATCATATTGAGTTGGAGCTATTTTTGTGTTATTGTAATGATATCTCTTTTATTTTCGTAATTTGCAGTGTTTCATGTGTGCTTTGTTTTGTCTTGGAATAATTCATGTCTCACATTGTTCACATGTGTATTATTTGAACTAGTACGTCTGTGGCGCTTATCTGATAAGTGGATCATTGAATATATTCAAATTTTCATTATCATGAATAGGTGTAGAGGATTCAATGGGCTCATCTCATTCAGTTGCATTTGTATCAATAAGATCCTTTATAACATGTCAAATCTTGATACATTGATTAGTGAGGTGACTAATGCATCTCTGATAGTCACAATAAGCATTAGCAATGAAAATTTTACCATGAGGATCACTCACATAAACCTTAAGTAGGGTAAATTTTAGTGGTGAATCTTTGTTAATTCATGAATATTTACATTTTCAAAATTTACATTTGGCAATTTTAAGAAGTCGTACGAAGTGACATTTCACCTAAAATTTATGAGTACAAGTTAATTTTTCAGGTCGGATTACCTAATGTTTAAAATTTATTTCATACTTATACATGTAAATTTCCATAACCTCGAAACACCAATCATGTACATTATCTAGTATATACCAGACGCCCGGTTATATAGCTCTGAGTTAGATGCCCAACTACAAAATCCAGATGCTCGAATGCATATTATAGATGCTCAAATGTAGTTAGGGTTAAGGTTTGAAAATCAAAGGCTAGGGTTTTCTCAAGGGTTGTAAAGGAGTTAACTGGGGTTTGAGCTTCCCTTGCCTTCTTCGCTTGAATGTGTTGCGCTATTTTTTATAGAAGTAAAAAGGTTATAATTCTTCTCTTGAATGTGTTACATTGTAATAGAATAACTTCCCTTGCCTTCCAAACAAGGGAAGCTTCTCTATTAAAATGCAAAAAATTCAACCAAAGAAGTACATGGTATGAATAAAAATGGTTAAAATTATTTCTTCATTCATGAAAATAATTTATCTCATTTTTGTTTTCTTCATTATAGTATGAAATTAATGTAATGTCGAATCTGTCATGCATAGTTTAGATTCATGTTTATTTTCTCTGCAAAGTATTATAACATTTGATATGGTGATTGTATGTTACTATCGTTCATATTTGGGAAGTTTCAATTGAATATTTTTTGTGGTTACTGTCTCCCGGTAGTTAATGCAGATGTGCGTTTGTAGGAAAAGCCGCTTAGTTGCATATGAAGATGGGTGTCTGCATGTGTAGGTGTATACCGTTTAGGCATTTTTACAAACAAATGAATGGTTATTGGTCTTCTGTACAACTGATGTGTCTATGATTTTTTTGTGGACTCTCCCATACAACCATCCTCATCATGCCTTTTCATGGATAAATTATTTGCTTGCATCACTAGATGTACATTTTTCTCATATTCACAATCAACATAAAATCCATTTTTTACAAATTCACCAAAAAAATTCAAGTTGGATTTTCGTAAGGGGTCTTAAAATTTTCCCTAGCCTTAAGTGGTAAAGGGAGAGACATGAGATTACACTCAAGTAAATTTTTAAGCATGATAGGTGGAGCACAAGGTAATTACATAAATTGCCTTCATATAGGTTTAATTGTAGCTTAGTAGATTGAGCTATGACTTTAATAATGTCTTTAGTAATAACCTTATTTTCACTAGTCTTGCCTTTGGTTGTATATTTTCTTGAAGATTTTAATTTATAGGTTGTGTAAGAGCTAGTGACATACTTAAGCTTATTCAAATGTAGTAACTTGGCCTCACGTTCTTTCAGTGTATGACATAGATGATCAAATGAGGATAACTTATCAAATATAACTAGTCCTAGCAAAGGAGAAAAAAACTTTGTGTGAAGAGATCTCGACGTTCACTATGAGCTAGAATATTATTCATTTTTTAAAGTACACTCTCATAATGTAAATAATAATCACTATTGTGCTACTTAGACCCTTGTTGTATTTTAGACATTCGAGCATAATAATTTTTTTCCATAATATCGATAGAAAATTATGCAAGAAACAAAATGTGTTCAAAGATCATAGAATGTGTTCAGAGATCATAAAACAATATCACACAGAATGCATTCAAAGATCATAGAAAAATTGTAAATAAAAGTACTTGAAAGATATAGGAAAAATATTGGTAAGTATGACATCGTTAGATGCATATTAAAAGAAAGAAACATGAAACAATCCAAGGTGTTCTATATAGTCACTCTTTCCATCACAAATAGGAATTTTAGGAGCAACGAAACCAAGAGGCAAGGGATAAGAATCCACTTCGGGTACAAGCGGATTATGAAGAAATTGATTAGAATCCATAACATGAGAAGAAATGGATGCACCTTGTAGTTGAAAAATGTGATTTTTTAAATTATGTACGAGGGTTTCAAGATACCACATGCTAGAAGAAGAATCATGTGAACCACTATGATTGCATGTAGGAAAATTAATAGTTGTAGGAATGGACATAGAGCCATTAGGTGTGGGAATATTAGGTGCCCCCACTAATGTAGGAATAGTAGATGTTAATATAGGAGAAGAAGGTGGAGACTTCTCAAAAAGGGATTCTTAATTGGATTTTTTGATCACGAGTGAGTTTGGAAACGAGAATAATCTTAATAATAGGATCTATTTGATGAGGATTTTCATGAAGGTGTGTACGAAAGTAAGATGAAAGTTTAACTTATTCTTGGTCCATAGTGTTGTTCTCTTCATGGTCATAATTATAAGAATGTTCACTGTTTGTTTATGTGTCATGCAATGGTACCTTAATAGCAACATCAAGTATAGATGAAATTTTGAAGATAGGAAATGAAGAAGAATCCATGTGGATATGACACTTGAGAGTAGGAAGAGATAACTCAATATGATCAATGGATTGATTGTTAATCCAATTCCTATGTCTAAAGGGAATACAATGGAAGCATGTGCAAACTAAGATACGAAAAGAATCATAAAACAAATTTTTACAGCCTTAATTGATTTTACGGTGTTATGGGTATGTACAACACATAATGATGTAAGGTTTTTTATAAGGGGATTATTTTGATTAATTAATTTCCAACATTATCATGCAATATCAGAATAATACATTAATACTTGCAACTATTGATAATGATATGTTATAAGCTCAAAAACATAAGAGGAGAGATGCACTTAGCTATGCATAATACAAGAGAGATTTGAATGCAAAAACTAGAGAATATGGGATTAATAAACCTGAAGATGCTTCATTTATGAGATTATAATAGGAAAATTCCTAGGTTTAGAAATATATAGCTCTACCAGGATCGATTATATGACCTTGTACTTGCTATACAATCTTGGAATTTCTTAGAGCGGGGTTATATAACTTTGTATGATTTTAAGGTTCTTGGAAATGTGTGTCACTACTTAACCCTAAGTGTTGCATAGTACCGAAACCATCTAAATAAGATGGATTGAACCCAAACCCTAACCATGGGTGGAAAAATAAAGAAATTACTTAGATATATACAAATATAAACATCAATATAACACCAAAGAACACCAATATATATATATATATAAATGATCATAATATGCAAGTAGAATGACTAATCCAGTTCAAGGGGGAAACCTCAAAATTATACAGTAAATATCAAATGCAAGATAAGATGTTCATATACTAGCTACTAACTTCTATATATACCCTATTATTCTATGTAAAGCACCAAGACCAACCAACTATGCATACCAAAACATAAATGAATGTGATATGACATGGAAAGAGATTATGTTAGCCATAATTTGACCATCCATATCCCAATACATGACCTAGAATTAAGGGCATAATATGCCGATACCCTTCAAATAAACATTGTCACCAATGTTGGTAATATCTGGATGCTGCTACTGAAATGCTTCATCTTCGTATGTTGCATATTCATTGTAACTCCTCATCAAGTTTTGGTAATATTGATTGAGAAGAAACCTTCTGACCGACAACCTTATTTAAACAAGAAACATGGAAAATTGGATGTTTTTTAGTTAATTGAGGCAGCTCTAGTTTATATGCCACACTACCACGTTTTTTGCAATGCTAGATAAGGACCATAATATTTATGTGAAAGCTTGTTATGTTTTTTTTGTTGTTTCAAGTATAGTTGCTTATATAGCTATAATCATACAAAAAATATTATCCAACTTCAAAGCTTCACTCACTACGGTGTTGATCAAATCATTGCTTCATGCACTTTTGTGCCATCACAAATTCTCTTTAAGGCTCGAGAGCACCTCATGGTAGTGCTGAATGTGATCTTCAAATTCTCTTACTTTAGACTAGACCCTCAAGTTGTAGGTTAGGGATGGTGGATGGTAACCATACAATGTGTAGACACAAAATCACACACTTTCTACTTACACCACTCTAAGTATTTCCTTTTTTGCATGATTCCTAAGTAGGAAAACTAGACATTAATAACACTTATTTTACTTTTAGATTACCTTTATCATTTTGATACTCTTATCATTTACTTTTATCGAATGATTACTTTACTTTTGGACATTTGAAAACATATAATATAGCTCTATATTTTTTACTATATCATCCGAGCATCCTAGACTATACCTCCCATTAGGGACATGAGTTCCCAAGTGCTACTTTCTCCCTTTGGGTGCTTCTATCCCTTTCCCTCCTTTTCTCAAATTTGAAATTCCACATTAGTTGTTATCTTTTCTAAATTACTACCCATCAATTTGGGTCGGCATTTTTGGTTGTTAATGATGAAATTCAAACAAGGAAATAATAAATATACTTGAATCACTCACTATTATTGGGTTGTGGACAATTTTTGGCTATTACTTACTATCTACAACTTAGGAAAAGAACAATATTCAAGGAATACATTTGGGATGCATTATTCACTGTAGAGGAGGGGCTATTACTAAATTCCATCTCACACATTCATCTAGGGGAAAAAGTAGTTATATCCCACTATCTTTGTGTGACTGACACAATGGAAACCTAGCTTCAAGGGACTTATGTATGGTGGGCCAAGAATGTGTCTCAATAAATTTCACTCCTAAATCATCTGTTCTAAAAGGGTATCGAGGTAACAAGTGATAAAAACACATGAACAAACATATAATGGATATATTTAAAGGGGCTACAATGAGCGCTAGTGTCACATATCTAGAGGGCAGTAATCCCTACACTAGGTCAACCTAGGGTTTCCAAGGCCCCTTTTCAAGATAAAGGAGAGAACCCTACTAAGATATTTGTGATTGGGTGAGGAGAGGTATGGATCAATTATAGATAGGATAAACATGCATGATATAATTGAAATGAAAGTAACATAGAGCTAAGGAGTTGACCGTGAATAAGATTACTATGCTAACTAACATCCAAACATATGTAACACTAATCTAACATAACACAATGAGGGAAGGGGATGAAATTATCTATGAAAAATGACAAAATATGGGTAGAGAAATCACCTTGTACATGTAGGGTGGTCAGTGATGCATCTATCTCTCTAAAGAAGCAAAACATCGAGAGAGAATAACTATTAGGTGGAGAAGGGGAACACTGTTCTTGTCCTAGACTCACTATAGATGACATAATAGTGAAAACAAACCAAACAAGAAGAACACTGTTCAATCCAATCCAAGCTAAGTGCAAGATGAACCAAGAGATAAGAGAGTAGATTTAAAGATGACACAAAATAGAAGAGTAGATGGTAGTTACTAAGGTCTGAGCTTCCTTTCTTTTGAATGTCAAACTGAGGTGATTTTATATAGGATGTCATCACCTTTGAGTGATGGCGTCGACTAAGAGAAACATAACACCGAAACCATCACCCACTGGTAATGGTGTCAACCAAGGGTGATAAAAATAGGTGATGTGTCATGCAAAGTGAAAATAAGGTGTTGTTGATCATTGATATGGATAAATAAGGTGCCAAATGGTGAGAAACAAGTAAGAATTTGGGAGTTTAATGTGTGTGAGACCTAAGGGGAAGAGGATCACCAGTGTAGGGACAAATAAGGCCAAATTCAAATAATGAAACTCTCTATGTACTATCTCTAACCCATAATGGTTACAAAAATAAACATTCACCATTCCTGATAGGCTCGTTAAGGCATGCACTCAAGAAATAAATGCATCAATGAACCTTATTTGCACAAAGGAAATTGTTAGTAATAGGTATGAAAGACGAGACATGAAAAATTAAGTGTATATATATGCCCCAACCGTTTATCACCACATGTTGTAATAACGAAACATGGGGTGGTCAAAGAGCAGTGATTAACGGTAAGAAACAATCTATAACACTGATACTGAAAGTATGAAAGGACTAGCTGAAATGAAATATACCCACTAATGCATACCTGAGAGTGTTGCTCATCCTACCATGCACGGGCACAATTAATGATGTAAGAACCTGAGGAAGAAAACATGAAAGGAAACACTAGAGGATCATCAGTAAAAGAAGACATAAATCACATAGAGGACAATGGGACAAATGTCGTGATGTTGTAATGGTGTCAAAAATAGGCCAATATCGAAGATCTTCAAAAATAGTCGTGTAATAGTTTGAAATAAATGACATGAGATCATATTTGACACGCAACAAATGATGTATGTTACAGAGTTTGGGAGTGAAAATGATGGTTAATTGAATATTTAGGTTGATCACGATAGCATTTGAATAGAAATTTGAGTTTTATATAGTGATTTTTATTTTTATTTGGTTATTACTACTTTTGGATTTGAGAGAACCGAGATCTGGAAATCAAAATTTGAGGTGTATTTTGACGTCATGGCACAAGTACGAGGCGGTGATGGAGGATGATGAGGCATAACACATGATGGGGTGTTACCATGGGTAGGTCATTTCATTTAATTTCATTAAGTATATTAGGTGTTATTTATTTGTTTTACTTTTTCAGAGTTGTTAACGCACCATTTTTGTCATTTGGGAGGGTTTTAATTTTCATTTTGTCATTTTTTCAGATTTTGAACGTCAATTTTTAAAAGTCGTGGGAGATTTTTGGCCAGACGCCATTGACCCCTTTGCAAAATGAGGTCCAATGACATCTAGATGGGGTAAATTTAGAGCCAAGAGCCATTCACATATGCCAGAGGGCCGATGGCATAGAGAAAGTTTTTCAGGGGCCGATGGCCTAGGAAATATATAGGTATATGTTACATGCTTTGATTTTTTGCTCCAAATTGATATTTCAAAGTTATAATGTTTGTTTGTTGTTTATTTTTTGATTTAGATAGAGCACATGATCCACCTATGGTAGAGTGTAGACATATTTTTGTTGAGTGCTATGATTTTTGGATTAACATAGGTAAAGGTTGTCCAGTTTTAAGGTTAGGGTTTTGGGGGAATCATTCAGATTCCTAGGATACCATTGGATGTCGATTTACTACAGATGTTCTTGACCGCATGGGAGATAAGATCAAACATGTTTCAGTGGTGGAAAAGATACGATACTATGGAGATACTGTTGACTTTGGAGGATGTACATGGTATTTTGCGGTTATCGATTAGAGGCACTCGCATGTATATTGTGATCTTAGTTTAGATGCTATAGAGAGATGATCATTAACCAAATGGGATATTAGGAATGACACATATGAAGAGAGCATGTTGTGTGTGTAACTCAATGTAGTGCAGGTTGAAGGGGTTCATGATATTCGGAAGGTAGTGATAGGTATTGTGGTGGCAGATATAGTGTTTCATAAGGTAGATGGATCCATCTCATTGTTTTTTATTGTAGTATGTATCGATTTTGTCGAGCATGGAGTTTTTTTTAGCTGGGGAACCACCATATTGGTGCAGTTGGTTCATGATTTGTAAAGGATTCAACAAAGATGTTAGAGGGTTGTAGGACCCATGATTTTGTTGATGGCATGGGTACATGAGAGGTTCATATGAAAGAAAATCAACACGTGACCTTCTTCGTACTTGAATTCCTGAGGCTGTGTCTAGACAACCAGTGCATAATAGAAATGGATGTGTATGTGTGGTGATGAGGGATAAGATAACAAGGTAACCTTATATCTTTGACATGCAATATCGGGATCCATGAGTCTAAGGTAAATAATTCTCTCCTAACCTAAAGTGGTGTGATGGATCGATATGATATAATAGCTTCTCAAAGACTCCAGTCAATATAAAGCTTTGATGAGATTCTATTCACTGGTTTTTGAACATGTAGAAAGTGACCTGTGGGTGCCTCATATAGATTTAAAGTTAAGGTCATAGAAGTGATAATGAGAGGCATAATGAAACCACAAGGACTATGGGTGATTTTTTGGTGTAGTCCAGAAAGTCTTAGCCTAATCGACTACTATGTTCAATAATGAAAGTTGTGAGATGATATCAGGTGGAAGTGGTGATGATCTAAATACCGATGCACACAAACTAGTGTCAATATCTAATTGGTCGACAGGCTCATTGGGTTATGGGACCTTGAGGATCATAACTAAACACTCATGGGGGTTGTGGTCCTTCTATGGTCATGCGTGTAATCAAACCCTGTTGCTAGAAGTAATCCAATAATCGTAGGCTTGATTAGCTGTAATGTTTAATGTGTTTAATTTGTTCTATTTTCTCATAGAACCTAGCAGGTGTGCGTAAAACTAACAAGTGTAAACCCGTATCAATGTCAGTTACAATTCTGGCTCGTTGGGTTGTGGGACCAAAGGATCACAACTGAATGTCTTTTCTTATTGTGGACCTTTGATGGTCATGCAGATTGAATTGAATTGATTTTGATAAAACAAAATAACTATCAAAGGAAATTTAATCTATGTTTTTTGGTATTTTCACAATATATCTGAACAAAAAATGAAAGAAAAATAATCTAATAAAAGTAAATATTTTTTTATCTTTTCTAGATTTTAAGCAATGCTTCTAATCTAATAAAAAAACTAAATACAAGTATCATTTGGTTGTATCTAATTACTTGTGCAAATATGTGAATCTAGATCTAAAATAACTAATCTAATTTAATCAAAACCCTTCAAACCCTACCTCAAAGGTGAAGAACAAATCATAACCCTAAAAGAGTTATTGTTCCCCACAACTTCCCTGGTAATGTCAAAGAGCAAGCTTTCTAATGATTTGATCTACTTGTAATTGCTTAATCAATTGAAATGAAAATTTTACTACTCTATTTGATATGTAATTGAAATTAATGACTCAGAATTAATAGTTTGGCAAATGAAGCAAACAAACAAGTAATTCCAACCTGGATAAGCAAGAGCTTTGGAAAATTTGGTTGTATCTGTATCTATCCCTTCATTTTGTTCCTTTCTTTCTCTGTGTGTCCATATGAGTCCAAGGAATTGGGAATGCAAGAACAACAGCAAGAGAAGACGTTTTAGCAATGGAAACTTGAAGGAATTCTAGTTGTAATGCAAGTAGAAGAGAGATAACACAAGAGATCTGAGCTTGGATATGTAATTCCTAGTAGGATTGTGGCAGAAATACTATGCAAGATACACAAATTTCTCAGGCCATTTGCTTGAATACAAGCATGGAATATATAGGAATTGGCTGGGATGTGCCTTCATGCACAAGGCAAGAAGAGGTAGTTTCAACTAACTAAATCTATTTAAAAATAGACGAGGGAAGGAAAACCAAACAAAAAAACTATTTTTAGGAAATTTGGTTCACAAACGCATCCTAAAAGTCAAGTTAAGTGAATCGTCATATGTTAAAAACACGCATGACAAATTCTGGAAAACGCAGGCAGGACCGACGCCCAAGCATGGCAGTGGTCCTGGCATTAAAGGCCAAAACATGCATAGAATGATGCATGAAGCTGTAAGAAAACATGAAAAGGCCAAGTAAGGATGTCTAGGCTACAAATATACACTGTGAATGGGTTTAGGAACTCGAACACCTTCTAAAAGGACATGAATCATCATTGGGGACTTTTGTAACCATTTTTCCGACAATGTAGCACATGTAATTTTGGGTGCGTACATATTTCCCCCTCGAAGAAGCGTCTTAGCCATGAAGAGGCGTAAAATGTAGAGTCTGAGTATGGTGTTCCTAAAATGGGGAGTTAGAAGCTATACCTGACACATGCCCGTGTGTCAAAATGTCATCGTCCAAGCTCCTGCTACCTGCAAGACGAAGAGAAGACTCAAGTGTAGATAGATAAAATATCGAAAAATAAACACTAAATTAAAATGACAAGAGGACTTACCATTTGTGCAGGGATATAGAGATATACATGTGCCAACGCTCTAGCCCTATGAACACATGCACTCAAAATGAATTTATAACAACATATATATATATACAATATATATATATATATCAAAACAAACTCATTTTTCAATTCATTTGCACATATTTGATTTGGTGATTTTGGAGCTCTAGACCCACGGTGACAATTTTGATGAGAGTACAACCACAACATTTTTTGTGAGATCGTGATCATGCCTCCACGAGTGGGAGATCGACCCGTGCAGTCTAAGGTTGGTTTTTTTCACTTTTGTGTTTTTAAACCTAAAATGTAAAAAATGTTGAAAATTTTACCTAGGAGGGATCATTTTCAAAATTTCTTGTTTTGAATGAGTCTCTAGGGGGGCCATAAGGTAGTCTTTTATTTTGTCTAAAATGGTCTTTTTTGCATTTTTGGACATTTTCTAGGGTTAAAACACATTTGGAAAATCGGTCCAGGATGGCTGCCCTAAGCAAGTCCCAGGCGGTCCTATCAGGGCATTAAATTGCCACTTTACACTGTGCAGTGGTTCTGAACAGAATGACCAAAATGTGTGCTAACTTGATTTTTTTTGGATTTTTGATGTTTTGTCATGTTTTTGGTGAGCTTATCCTTTGATATACGTTACTAACTTACTATTTTTCTATGTTTTGGTGGATATAGAAGAACGAGGGATACATCCGTTGGAGTCATGAGAGGGAGTGTGATTGGAGTCCCGAAGATTTTGGACCAACTGACTCAGGATGAGATGGATACCCTCTAGAGGGCAGGTATTTGGAGGATTGCACAAATGCCTCATGTCACTCCTACTAGTTACATATTGTGTGACTTTTTTTCATATTGGGATGCAGACCGGAACACTTTCCAGTTTCCAGGTGCAAGTGGTGAGTGGATATCACCCTGGAGGATGTGTATCGTATTCTTTGGCTTCCAATACTTAGGAGGAGATTTACTTTGGAGACAGTAGGATCTAGGTCTACGATGACTCAGTGGGCCACTTACATGGGGGATTTCATTGTATCATTATGTTTGAAGAAGGGGATAAAGGTATAATAGATTAAAACTTCTCTTATTCCCATCAGTCATAGAGCTATCATAGGTATCTTGGCCTCATGTTTGATATGGGACAAGGGAGGTGACACTCTTCTTTTTGTTGGGCTCCCATCATTGCAAAGATTGAGGGACATGGCCACATCTATGCTTGGGGAGTAGACATTCTTTGGAACACCTAACGTGACCTATATAGGTTCTTCAGGTTACAGTGATAGTCATTGAGCCATCCCATGTTAGTCATGAGCTGGGTATATGAGTGTATTACCCCTTATGGGAGGGGATTACCAGTTCAGGACCTGGGGGTTGTCCAGGTAGTTAGGTGGATAGTGATATCAGTTCTTAGGACACCACATTAGCCAGTGGTTTCTTTAACTATGATGGACATGGTTTCTGCACCCTATTAGGATATGGAAGGGATATGGGGGTAGAGGGTGACCACAGTGGTAGCTTGCTCCACTACTAGTCAGTTAGTGGACAGGGCAAGGAGATTCGAGATTCACCTATTCAATCGGGTTCCTCGGTAGTTTGGCCTCCCTTATATTGATATGTTTCCTCTAGTGGCACTTGTATATAGGACCATTCAAGAGGCACAGAAGGGTCCTAGAGGAGATCCTAGCTAGACAATTTTAACTCCAAGGATTCCTATTACAGTTAGGCGAGTGGTTCCTACCCAACGGGTAGCTGGTGCCCCTCGAGCACCTTTACTTCGGATTGAGGATGTTCCTACTCATAGTGGAGAGGAGGATGAGCTCATTAACATATACTTTGACTTCGAGGAGTACACATGATATGAGACTTAGGAGGAGTTGGTTGGAGAGGAGACAAAGGATGAGGGGTTAGGTGGTGAGGCAGGGCAGCTAGGAGGAGGAGGAGAGATTACATGGAGGAGCATGAGAGTTAGTCCATAGGTTGAGGGAAAAATATTGGATCAGGAAAACCCCACACCGAAAGAACCTTAGAAATCATGTTCGATTCCTGCAAACATATTGCAAGGGGAATCTATAATGGAAGTGGCAGGGCCTGCGAAGATCAAATAGCCTCTGGTACAGGATTAGGGAGACATCCACAGTCCAGCGATAGCCGGGCCTTAAATCCATTCTATGGGTTACATTTGATTCCTGAAGATCAAAAATAGAGTAGTAGGCTAGGAGAAGGAGCTTCACATAGTTCGAATTGTTAGCTTGAATTTCTTTAAATGGAGAAGATTTGAAGTTTTCGGGATCAAAACAGTTCAGTAACTCGTTGTTTCTCTTCTTAAGTATAGATGAGGTAACAATGAGAGACACAACATGTCGTAACGGAGCTTTCTAAGGGTGAATCCAAGAATGGGTGTGCGTCAAACAAGTGCCAAGACTTCCATGCATCCAAGGCCCCCAGGAAGAGTTACAAGCCATTGAAAGTCTTCAGGACTAGGAAGGTAAGGTGTTAGGTGTTAGCTGTGTAAATTCCATCTGATGTGGAACCAAAGGTGAAGACTCAAACTGTGCTAGAAACATCCATAGTAAATGGTCAATAGAGGTCAAAAGGTGGCAAGGTATGAGCCTTAACTAGAGGCTTGTATATAATTACTGGCGGGGACTGCCACATGTCTAAGCGGCGCATCTCCAAAGTTGAATACAAATGTGGAGGCTCAAATAAGCGCCAATTCGCCACGTAGCCCAAGGTCCGAAAAGGTAAGGTAGAGGTCATTGAAAATTCCATAGACCTATGGATGCTTCCAAGTGTCAATTCAATGCTCCTTCAAAGGAAAATCTTGATCAGGGATTGACAGGCGAGCGTGGAGCCTTCTACATCCAATCTTTCAATCTACAGATTCGATGTTGATTTTAGTCAATACATAGTGCCAGGCCGGTGGAGAGTGCCAAGTGTCCAAATGGCGCTAACTCAAGGGTTGAATAGAGAGAGGGTTCTCAAACAAGTGCCAAACTGCCACATGTCCCTGGTCAAGAGATATGCCCCTATTGAGTAAAGGACTTAGCCGAGAAACATAGAAATTGAGTAGGCTAGTGGAGGAAACCACGTGTCAATACCACGCTTTTCCAAAAGAAAGATACAGAGGTCGCCCTCAGACATGCGCCAGCCAACCATGTGTTCCATATTAAAAAGGGGGGCCATTTTTCAAAAAGGTTTTCCCACTCTGATGTATGGACCCGATACAAACTTCAAAGGGGCATATCTTTTGACTCAGGGCTCAAAATATTACAAATCTGACACTATTGGAAAGATCTCGGCTTCACCCATACCATGGAGATCTAAAAATTTAAGTTTGTGGAGGTTAGGTAAAGTAAAATAGAGAAAATGTCTTCAAGGCCATTAATACAGGATCTATCTGCCTCAACAACAAGATCGGATTCAATCTACTCTATCGTTTCCTCCTTATGTAAGGCACTGAACTAGTGGTTGATGTAGTCAAGGCATATTTGGGGACAAATTTTGTAGGAGGAATTAATAGCAGTGGTTGAGCTTCAGACCTACTTTTCCAGCCACATCATCTCTTTCTTTACTAATGGTAGACTCTGGATTGAATCTATAAATACAGGGGCGGGTTCATTGTAAAGTACCAAAGTGGCCATTCTTCTATTTTGCAAGCTCCCCTTTCGAGATTCTGGCAAAGGAACTCATGGATTTTTAGACCTCCCCTCAAAGTTGTAATGTGTTTCTTAGAGCCTTTCTAGCCAGTTGTAAGCATTGTATCAATCTGCAGAGCAATAAAATGGGTTCATGATCAATCCTAGATCCTTTCTTGTCTCATTTTCTCTCATGGTTTAGTCTTTCATTATGGGTTATCTATGCTTGGTTATCAATTATTTTTGTGGTTTGTGTCTATCAACAAAACTAATGTTCATCATTCCTAGTGATGCATCACCTTGTAGATTATTTTTTATTTCTTGTATTCATTTTATCCATGTCTCCTTGGTAAAACTTATATTAGGTTTAGGAACAGGTCCTCTGCAAGTTTCCACTTATGCACCTAAACAGAGGAATAAGAAGGATCTGGAGAGTTGATTTCCATTTGTAAAGACATTTTGGAGGAAAACACTTAGGATGTCATGTAAATCACACCGAGGATGATTCATCTGGATTTAAGGAGACAAATTATATCTAACAACTCATTTGGGGTGTGCTGTGATTTTGCACATGGTAGAGAGGAGGAGAGTGACCCTAAGTGGCATGACACTTAGGATATGCTGAGAGTGGCATGGGAGGAGGTGAGTGGGAGAGAGGAAATTGATATCAGAGGGACCACTTCCTCGAGATGAAGAGGGAGATGATGAGTCTGTGATATGAAAGCGTCTCACCTCTGGCTTTGGGGAGGCCCCATAGCCACCCAGTAGCAAATCAGCAACAATAACTGACCCTACTTGGATGCCTGGAGATCTGAGTATGTTGATACTCTTCTCTTGAACCTTGTTAGTTGGAAATTTTAATTTCTTTTTCATTATTTTTTTTGTAATTTTCTAACTCATTCATTTCTTTTTCTTTTCTTTCTTGCAACGATTACACAGGAGTGGCGGGAGATTATTTTATGGGTTTGCGTGGACACCCTGTTAATCCCCCTAGGGAGGACCCAAGCTGAGTTAACTAATTGATTCAAGCCATCCACTAGCATTCGGAAGACACACTACATGTGTTTGTACCCATCTAGAGGATAGCAGAGGTGGTGACTTCTCTTCGTACTCATGTGGTTGGGTATGAGATAGCCAAGTGATTGATGAGGCGGAGTCGTTCTCATAGTAAGACTACATCCAATGGCCACACCATGTTAGCACTCCCACCATTTGGTTCGTTCTCATCATCGTAGCTACAGTAGGATTCTTGGACATGGTGGTGCACCATATGAGGGATCTCATAGGGATTGACAGGCCATTAGGCCTTTTATTGCTTTGTTGAGATTTTTCTGAGAATTATATAATTTTTTTGTATGTTTTGGGCTCATTGCGAATGTTTTGACCATGCCTAGCGCGTGATGGCATTGTACACAAACTTGACTTATTATGATATATACAGACTCTTCTTTTTGGTTCGGTAATCTTTGTATCTGAGTTGACTTCCTCTTGGTTTACTTCACATGTGTACTCTAGATGTTTAGAATTTACACTTTTCTATGCCTTTCAGAATGCGTGCAGTGGACATGAATGCAAACAGAATGATTTCTTTTTTTATTTTATAATGCTAATATATGATAATGCAAACACAATGTGATGCTGAACTTTAGTTTCTTTAAGAAATATTTGGTACTTTGTATTGTTTTGGAAAAACGTAATGGTGATACAGTGATATGATAAGTGAATGAACTTGCCCCACCTAACTCCACGCAACTAGTAAGATGCGAGGGATCAACACCAAGAGCCAGATTGGGCACAAGTTATGGAAATTTGTTGAATGGTAATGATGAGATAAAGACAAGGATTTGAAAAACCAAATTGAGACACTAAAACCTCATTCTACTCAAGGTTGCTTCATAGTTTATAATGTGAATTGCTTTCTAGTTTATCTAGACTTAGATATGTAGATGACCACTTGGTTGTAAAATCTAGTTTTGAGGTTTTAATCTCTTTTGGAATTTTAGACATCTAACTCACTTTGTTTTGATTTATTATTTCACAATATTTGAATGAATTGTTTCTAACTTTCAAGTTTGTCAAAGATACCCCCTACACCTTTCCCCATGCTACCAGTAGGAATTATGTGCTCATGATCGTGGAAAAGGCATAGGCGAGTAAGGGCATTTCTCTCCTTTCCCAACCCTACATCAATATCAAGATATGCAGGCTCAACACCAAAGGTTGGTAGGGAAAAGAAACGTGTAAAATAAATTTTTTTGTGGATTTGCATTTGACTTATTTATCTAGGCAAAATGTTTAGAATGTTCTTATTTCCAAAGAGATGTATATGGGATAGATGTGACACCATGAAGCTTCTAGAACAAACTATAGGCAAAGACACCTAATCTAGAAAGAGACTATAAGTAGAACCAAGTATGCAGGCCTTGGTATGGTTACTGTCAAAGCTTTGCTTTATCATGTTTGGATTGATGCAATGATTCAGAAACAATTGATGACATTGTGAAGATTTGTAGAGACGTGATTTGAATGTTTTTGCCAATGTTTTAAGAAGTTTTTAGGAATTGCTATAAGAATAGATCCCTTGATCACAAATTTTATAAAATGAACTAGCAGATGAAAATGTAATGCAGATGCAGTAATGTACATATGAAAATGCTAATGGATCATGTGTAATACCTCTTTAGGTGAAGAGAGTTCACAGATTCACTAAAATCCTCACCCTCTAGTGTACATAGGTGAAATGCCCCATTTTTTTAGTCTTCTATTACTCAATATGGACCCAACCACCTGGGTCTAAATTTCCTTCCTTCGTCGGTATTTTTGTCTAATTCAAGTCTTAAAACCAAATCTCCCTCATATATTTCACTGCTCATAGACTTTCTTATTGTATTATCGAGCCATCCAATCAGTGTAAATTTTATGTCATTGTTCAGCATTGAGTCTAGCCTCATCAAGACTTTCTAACTAAGAGATTTGCACTTCTCGATAGCCTTCTTCTCCCATAATTGCTTGCAATGATATACAAAGACTAGGTATTTCAAATTTGAGTGGTAAAACCACTTCTACACCAAATACACAAAGAAAAGGGGGTTGCCCCCATCAACATTCTTACTAATGTCCAATAGGCCCACAAGGTCAGAAAAAGCTTTAAATGCCAATCTCATTTGTTCTCCTTGATGGTCTTAAGGAGAATAGATTTCAATGTCTTGTTTGTAGCCTCAGCCTGTCCATTGGCCTGAGGGTAATAGAGAGAAGCCGTGTGGTGACTTATTTTGAAATTTTCACACAATTCATGTACCTTCCTCATTTTTGAAAGATGTGTCATTATCTGAGATAATGACTTATGGGACCCCGTACCTATAAATGATTCGGTTCAGAATGAACTTTTTGATTACATATCTAGGCAGGGTAGTAAGAGGCATGGCTTCTACCCACTTAGTAAAGTATAATGTGGTAGTGATTATAAAGTTATGGCCATCTATTGATGAGGGAGAGAACTTCCCTATAAAATCTAGGCCCCATGTGGAAAAGGGCCATGGTGTTGCAATTGGTTGCATAGAGCCTATGTGCCAGTATGTGGATCTCATGGGAGAACTCTAGACATTTATGGCATTTGTGCACATACTCTACCATGTCATGTTCTAGTGTGGGTCAAAAGTATCCCATCCAATGTATCTTCTAAGAAGTGTTGTGGCCTTCAAAGTGACCTCCACATACTCCGCTATGTGATTCATAAAGAATATTTTTGGATTCTTCTTCTTCTACACACCTTAACAACATTCCATCAAAGGATCCATGATAGAGCACTTGTTCCAAGATAACATACTTGGCAGTTATAATACGCAACTATCTTCTTTGTTGTGATTTTTCCCCTTCTAGATATGTATGGTCCATTATGAATTCAATGATGTCGATGTACCATGGACACGTAGAAATGGGAGGCTTAGTTTCAACAAAATACACACACTCGTCAGGGAAGTCTAAATTTACTAGATCACCTCCATCTAACGGGTTGTTAGCAAACTAGTCCACAATGACTTTTCCTTTGACAGATTTCTGATTAACAAATGTTAACTCAAACTCACCCATCAGAGTTATGAAGCATTCCAACCTTCTTAGATAAGGATCCTTGTGTGAGAAATGTCCGCAGGTGATCTGATTTAACAATAACCCTTGTTTCTTGGTTTAACATGTAATGTCTTAAGAACTTTGTTGTGAAGACTATAACAAGGCATTCCTTCTCTGCTTGTGTGTAACGTGTTTCATAATAAAGCAATATCTAGACTAATAAAATAGAATGCACGTTCTCATTTATTATCATCTTCTTGAGCTAACATGTAGGCTAATGTGACATTTGTAGCTCGTGAATACAGGATTAAGGGGTGATCTGACCTAGGTGACATGAGTGTCGGAGGAGATAACAAGAACCATTTAACCCAACTCAAATTCCTCATTGCATTATTTTGTCCAATCAATAAAGCAATCCTTTTTCAACAAATTTTTGATTGGGTGAATAGAAAAGGTCAAATCAGGGATAAACCTTCGGATTGCACCAAGTTTCCCAAGAAAAGATCTGATGCCAGACTCATCTTATGGTGGAGTCATTTCCAATATAGCTCATATTTTGGTTGGGTCTACATCAATCCCTCATGAGGATATAATGTATCCCAAAATCTTGGCTCCCGTTACACTGAACATGCATTTTTCTAGACTCAACATGATGTCGTATTCAATTAAGAAAGAAAGGATGATGCGAAAGAACCTTTGGGTGATCGCAGAAATTTTTGGCCTTAGGCAGAATATCATCTATGTAAGATTCTGTAATATTATGTATAAGATCATGAAATACATAATTCACCACCTCGTTGGTACATGGCACTAGCATTTCTTAAGCCCAAATGACATGATAGCATAACAGTAGGTTCCTCAAGGAGTTATGAACATAGTTGTTGGCCTGATCCTCCTCAGATATTCTGACTTGATTGTACCTAGAAAACCCATCCATGAGAGACAACAACTCAAAACCAATTGTTGTGTCAACAATAACATCGGTGGATGGTAATAGGAAATCATCTTTCGGACAAGCTTTGTTGATACCCTGAAATTCTATGAAAATGTAGATTTTTCCATTCTTCTTGATAACGGGGACGATATTAGATACCCGTTATGAGTAGTCAACTTAGCTTGATGAACTCTACCTGCAAGAGTTTCATCACTTCTTCCTTCACCATGAGAGCCACCTTTAGCTTCATGGGCCTTAAATTTTGCTCAATTGGCTTAGCATCTGGCTTGGTGATGAGGTTGTGAACTGTAATGTGTGGTGTAGTTCCTGTCATTTCCTTGTAGCTAAATGTGAAATTTTTTTTATGCTCTTTGAGGATACAAGTATGTATTTCAACTTCCTCATGAGTTAGAGAGGATCCCAGTTTCAATATTTTTGGTTCCTTCTCTGTCCCAATGTTTATATCAATTATTCCCTCATTTAAGGAGTCATTTCCTTCCTCAAACTCAGGTGGGGATGGAGGTAACTCTAAATCCCCCTCTTCTCCTACCTCATAAATTTCGAGTTCCTTCCCAGGGAATATTTTATCATAGGATTTCCAAAATAGGAAGAAGAGTGTGGGATTAGGGAAAGATCAACCTCGTGATGAGTAAGATGTAATTCTGAAAAATCGTTTAGATATCCCAGAATTTCTTTATCAATGTCAACGTGATTTGAAATGACAAACTCGCTCTCAGTTTCTATGGATGTCAGCATTGGAGTTATCAGTGTTTTACAAACCAATGGTTTAGCACGAACCAAGATCGTGAAGTTTGTATCTTCCAACTCACTGCTTGGAGTGAAGCAAGAAGTAGAAGTTGTTATTGAGTCTACGATGACGTTCTGTTCTTGTGGAATTGATTCAATCGATATGAAGTCAAACCCCTTTGTTATCTTTAACACTATTGTTTTGTAGAGTTATAGATGCTTAGCTCTAGTCTCATATACCTCAGATATCTGATTAGTGCAACAAGTTGTGAATCACCCAGCACCCTAATATTAAGATCACCCCATTCTTTTGGCTACAATGAGGACCAAGTAGATAGGGCTTCGTATTCAGCCCCATTATTTGTAAATTCAAAGTTTAACTTGAAGGCAAAAGGCAAAATCCTTCCCTCATGAGAGGTAAGGATCACACCTAGCCCCGGCATGCCAAAACGACACTTGGCTCCATCAAAATGGAGATTCCAACAGTTACTTGGAAAAATGGATGTTGGATTATCCTTTGTGTCTTCTTCCTTTACCTTATCGATTACTTCAAGCCATACAAACTTCATCTAGTTGAATCCATCTGGTAGTCTCAGAGTGGAAAGGACTTTACCCATGAGAATCAAATGGGAGTCGGGCATAGGTAAATCCTTCTGATCCATTTATAGCTTCGACAATCTTCTTCTGTGAGCTTGGCCTAATGACACTTTGGATCTATGGTGATGGTCTCTTGCTTGACTGTTGACATATGTTCTTCTGAACTCAAGTCTGCTGATCTGCTAATTCCATAAGAAGTGAAACCCAATTTGGAGAAAGCGCATGTCAGCTGTCTAATTTTCCATTTGACTAATGCTGTACAGAAGATAAGAGTTAGTAATGGACCCTTGGGGCTCTTCTTTAAGTTACGCATAGGCGCATGTCGAAGCATTTTGGATCACCCTGTGCCAGAATGACCAGGGCTAAATGTAGGTAAGGTGCATTTCCTAGGAAACAGGGTGTTGCAAGGGTTAAATCAGCGCTTAAAGCGATGAATGCATGGATGACTATGGAATACTATTATAGTTGCATTTTGCTGATCTGTAGTATACAAGTGCGCTTAGCACCCTGTGTATTTAGGTTTATAGAAGGGCTGACAGATTATTTTCATGTTACACGGGTACTGATGTCACCAAAGGGCGCATGCTATAACCTGCATGTAACATCATATGTTCATGCACTGTAGGGGAAACTTGGAGCGGCACATGGAAGGTCTGCACAACATGATGTTGTTGCGAAATAGAAGGGGACTATGTTAACGCACTGTGCCGTATTATGAAGCTTTGCACATTGGCGCATAGTTGTTATAAATCTAGACTTGTAAAAACATGGATACTGGGTGCACCTCTAAGAGCTATTTCAGGAATTTGTGGGCATGTTGCACTCAAGTTTGATGCAAATCCAAGAGGGCGCTTTGAGAAAGCATTTGCAGAAAAGACGAGGGAAGTGCGCACATGAGGGCGCAACTTTTCATGATGTAGCTAGTGCATTCTAATAGCACGCGAATATGTGCGCAGGCTGCTCTTTGTGTAACAGGGTCGACAGAATGCACCATGTGAGCGTAAGGTCTATTCTTAGATGACTCATGCAGAGTGCGCCAATGCACCGACTGGATTTCCTAACGGATCACAATATAGTCATCACTTTTCAAGGTCTTGCATTCATGACTGTAGACCCTGATGGGATTTGCAATACAAATTTAGTTCCTAATCTGCAAGGTTCATTTGGGTTGCACCTTGAAGAGGCTCTTAAATTATGATTAGGGGTCCAAGTTGCTAGTTGTTGTAGTTGAAATTTGGGAACAGAGCTTGCCTCTACCAACAAATCTGGAAAGAGGGGGGGATAGATGCATGGGTATTGGATTAGACGGCAGGGGGGGAGCATTTTTCATGATTGTTCAGGTTGTTGTTGTCAATCCGATTCATGACCCACAAGCAGCTAAAAACCTCAAATACAACAACGCACTAAAAGAAAGAAGGCCACTTATTTCTCTAGATTATAAACAAAGAAATGCGCAAACGGGTCCACAAAGCGTATTGGGAGAAGTAAAAACAGGTTGGTGTTTCTGATAGGCTCAGAGAAAAAAAAAAATCAACTGTGATCCCATGCGTTGGTGATTAATGACAGTACAGACGCTTGATTACTATTTTCATAGGCGGAGTAACTAGGGGTATTTTGCAATAGGATGCGCCACTAACTTTTCAAGTGGCGCACCAAAAGAGCCGTACGACCACGAGAAAAACATGCGCCCCTTTGGTCGCATTCAAAGAGCACTTGTCTAACACGAAGATCATGTGCGCCCTTGGTGCACGAAAAGTGGTGTTGAACAGAGGAATATGTGCGCCCTATTGAGGGAGTGCACCAAAAAGTGGCGCAACAAATGATCTGTCTGATCCAGGAAGGCGCACGCGCCTTGGTGCACAGCAGGAAAGAATTTTTCACCATCATAGAATGAAGTGCGTTACCAAAATTCGTTGTTGACACAAGAAAGCATGCGCCAAAGGAATTCTAAAGGGGGCTGTCATCAAAAATTTGATGTTGCATAGTCATTATATGCGCCCACGGCCAAAATATGATACAATTTAAATGACTAGGAGTGTATTGAAAACTATTGTATCCTATATTTCCATTCGGGAAGGGATGCCTTCTAGCAATGTTAGGGAAATTCTTCACAACTGGATCCCTAACGCGAGTAGATCTCGAATGGCCATTGCATAAGATTTTATGTGAGGGTTATCTGATAAAATTTCCCTTTGCCAATTTTACGGAATAACATTACGCTAAAATTCTTGGGAGCATAACTTTTTAGATGGACCTTTTGTCATCTCATTTCCAGGCCCCTTAAGACCTTACGACCCAGTCAGGTCCCAAACCAAAATTTTTTGACGATACTCAAAAATTTAAGCACCTACCATCGTGTGCCAGGACAGGATGTAGAAAATTGCATAAGGCTCTAAAAAAACATAACTTCTCCAACATTTTTTCCCTCCTGAACAAAACTTTGACTGATGGATGATCTTCATAGACGATGACCCATGGGTCCACCTGTCACCTATCACTCACACACCCTCATCTCTATACCTATCCATGTGTACCTTCATCTCCACCTCGACAACCCATTGATATGGAGTCAATGGAAACAAGCTTGAGAATGTTGCATGGTCCAGCTAGTAAGAGAGTTTGAGAACACACTTCCGGATGCTACCCAAATGTAGATATGCACTGATATGGCTTTGCAGGGGGCATACACCAATATATGCCCGTCCTCATTCAGAAAATTTCCATGGTCTTGGATCACTACACTATAAACTGGATGACTCAACGTACTCCCTCACACCCCCATAACTCTACATATGGTTAGCATTCTCTTTCTTACTTGTGCCCAGATAAATTCGAGCATTTAAGGAAATGATCTAAAACTTTGAACTAGCCCATCTAACACTGATCCGGTGTCACCAATATATGGGATGGTGCAACCGTACCAAGAATTACCATGTTGGGGACCCACATACCCTATTTGAGGTTGATGGGGTATGCCCCATCATACAACTGATAAAATAATGGTTCACTATGCTATCACCCTTCATTGGAATTTTTTTCTGTTGTACGAGGGGTTGTTCCAAACTTCTGAAATGGGACATCAACAGGCCCTCATGCAAGGTATCTGCAAGCCCAGTTGAGGTATTTTGGAAGTGTTAATAACCCTATGCCCGTGGCCTCGTTATAAGTAATCACGCCTCTACCATGCAAGAACTGGTCTCACCACATTCTATTCCCTTGTCATTACACTCGTTACCCAAGGAGATCAAGTAGCTTCGCACTCAATGAAATCTAACGATGAGATTGTACTTCTCTACTTAGATGATCAGTATCCCACCCTGATTTGGTCAATCTTCACAATACATTGATAATATACCATGATTTGATGCGTAATGATCAGTGGATGGTGCCAACAGTTCAACATCATAACTTCCCATATATACAGACCAAATGTCTGTCCCCATCAATTGCATGCATAATAACCCATTGTATGATACATTCATTCAATGATGCCATAACCTTTGACCCTTGGTCGACCATACTCATCATCTCCTGACATTTTCGTGGGCCCCCGTATAACCATACCCATAATTGTTCTAAGTCTTAGAGGGGGATTTATAGTGGACAACCTGTTACTTGGCTGACCTTGGATCTGCATGTCATGGGTTTTGTCCAATTTGTATGAAAGAAAATCAACACGTAACATTCTTCACACTTGACTTCCTAAGGTCGTGCCGAGACAAGTTGGTGTAGAATAGAAATGGATGTGTGTGTATGGTGATAGATGGATAAGCTAATGAGGAAATATTATATATTTGACACGTAATATCGGGATCTGCAAGTTTAAGGAAAAAAATTCTCTCCTAACCATGAAGTGGTGTGATGGATGGATCTGATATAATAGTCTGTTGGGAGACTCTAGTCAATATCAGAGATCTTTCAAGATTCTATTCACTGGTTGTTGAACACATGCGGAAAGTGACTTGTGGGTGCCTCGTATAGATTTCCAGAAAATTTCATGGAATGTAAGAACGAGAGCCGTAATGAAACCACAATGGACTATGGATGATTTTTCTATGGTCTAATCCAGAAAGTCTTAGCCTGATCAGTTGTCTATGTTCAATAATGAAATTTGTGCAATAATATCAGGTGGAAGTGGTGCCATGATCTAAATATTGATGCATGCAAACCAGTTGTCGATATCTAATTAGTTAGCAGGCCCATTGGGTTACGGGACCTAAGGATCACAACCCCTAAAAACTCGTGAAGGATGTGGTCCGTATTATGGTTATGTGCGTAATCAAACCATGTTTCCAGGAGCAGTCTAATAATCATAGGCTTGATTAGCTATGCGATGTTTAGCGTGTTTATTTGTTCTATTTTCTCATGAAAACCTAGTGGGTGTGTGTAAAACTTGTACAAGCATAAACCCGTATCAATGTTTGGTTAACAATTCTGGTCTGTTGGGTTGTGGGACTCAAAGGATCACAACCATACATATTTTCTTTTTTGTGGGGCTCATTGATGGTCATGTAGAATGAATTGAAATGATATTAGTAAAACAAGATAACTATAAAAGGAGATCTAATCTATGTTTTTGGTGTTTTTACAGTATATCAAAGCAAAATAATGAAAGCAAACTAATCTAAAAAAACTAAATGTTTTTGATATTTTCTAGTTTTTTAAGACAATATTTCTAATCTCATAAACAAACTAAATACAAGTAGTTATTCTAGATGTAGCTAATTACTTATGCAAACATGTAAATTTAAATCTAAAACAAATAACCTAAATTTAAATAAAAAACCCTTCAAACCCTACCTCAGAGGTGAAGAACAAATCATAACCCCTAAAAGAGCTATTGTTCCCACATAACTTCCCTAGTAATGTGCAAAGTGACAAGCTTTCTAATGATTTGATCTACTTGTAATTACCTAATCAATTGAAATGAACAATTTTTACTACTCTATTTGATATATAATTGAAACCAATGATTCAAAATTGAAAATTTGATAAATGAAGGAAACAAACAAGTAATTCTAACCTGGATAAGCAAGAGCTTTGGAAAATCTTATTATATCTGTATCTGTCACCTCAGTTTGTTCCTTTCTTTCTTTGTGTGTCCATATGAGTCCAAGGGATTGGGAATGCAAGAACAACAATAGAAGAAGACACTTGAGAAATGGTAGCTTGAATGTAGTCTGGTTACAATGCAAGTAAAAGAGAGATAACACAAGGGATCTAATCTTGGCTATGCAATTCCTAGCAAGATTATGGCAGCAATACTATGTAAGATACACAAAAATTCTCAGGCCATTTGCTTGAATACAAGCATTGATTATATAGGAATTGGAGTTGGAATGTGCTTCATGCAAAAGGTAAGAAGAGGCGGTTCCAACTAACTAAATCTATTTAAAAATAGAAGAGGGAATGAGAACTAAGTAATCAAAACTATTTTTAGACAATTTGGTTCAGAAATGCATCCTAAAGGTGAAGTTAAGTGAAGCATTGCATGTTAAAAAAATGCATGACGGATTCTTGAAAAATCTCTTAGGACCACTACCCTGCGCAAGGCGGTGGTTCTGGAACTAAAGGCCAAAAATGCACAAAATGAAGTGGGAAGCTAGAAAAAAAGTGTGAAAAAACTAAGTAAGAATGTCTAGGCTACAAATATACATTACAGATGGGTTTAGGAGCTCGAACATCTTCTGAAAGGACATGAATACTTATTGGCAACTTTTGTAATCATTTTATGACAATGTAGCACATATAATTTTGGGTGCGTACATATTTCTCCCTCGGAGAAGCATTTTAGCCATGAAGAGGTGTTGAATGTAGAGTACAAGTATGGAATTCCTGAAATGGGGAGTTAGAAGCTATACCTGACATGCCCGTGTGTCGAAATGTCATCATCTAAGCTCCCGCTATCTGTAAGAGGAAGAGAAGACTCAAGTGCAGATAGATAAAATATCAAAAAATAAACACTAGATCAAAATGACAAGAGGAATTACCATTTGTGATGGGATATATAGATATACCTGCGCCAATGCTCCATCCTCGTGAACACATACACTCAAAATGAGGTCAAAACAACATATATATATGTGTGTGTGTGTGTGTGTGTGTGTGTGTGTGTGTGTGTGTGTGTGTGTGTGTGTGTGTGTGTGTGTGTGTGTGTGTATGTATGTATGTATGTATGTATGTATCAAAACAAACTCATTTCCCAATTCAATTGCACTTATTTGATTTGGTGATTTTAGAGCTTTGGACTCACGGTGACCATTTTTGACGAGAGTACAATCGAAATGACCATTATGAGACCATGATCATGCCTCCAAAAGTGGGAGATTGACCTGCACATTCTAAGGTTGGGTTTTTTCAGTTTTGCATTTTTAAACCTAAAATGTAATTTTTTTGAAAAGTTTACCCAGTGTTGGGTTCTTAAAATGATCCTTTTAACAAAACACAGTCAGGGGACAACAATTCCCTACTCTTTAATGGGAGAGGTTCCCTTATTAAAAGAAAACAACAAACTTATATACAAATGTACAACTTTCAAAGTGTGGATTCCTGATCCTTTGAATTTTTTTATGCCCAAAGATCATCAATACAAAAGGATGGAAGAATTAAGGAGATGAGGAAAGAAGAACTTAACAATTCCTTCAGGAGATATAGATGGCAGAGTATCACCTTATATGTATTGAACTAGGGAGATGTAGAATAAAATCATTCACTTTCATAACCAGTATAATTCTAAAGACACAAAGTTCCAGAAATCATATAAACAAGAACAAAAAGTTTCTTATCATAAAAGATTGATGATTCCCAAGTTTCAGAAATGGAAAGAAGAAAAGCAAAGGAAGAAAGGGGAAAAATTATGTATAGATTACTTGAAATCTATTGCTTTACAGAGTACCAGGATCTAACTTGAAAAACAACATGGAGAAGACATTAAATAGTTTCAAAGAATGGTTACATTCGGTTACAAAAAATATGAAAACCGATTCAAGAAACTGATATATGAGTCTCTCCAATTCCTCAGCTGTTTCCATGTTTGGAAGCAAAACTAGATGCATTGAATCACATCCGTTCAATCTACCCCTATAAAATTTGAATATGATCCATCCACGTGGGAGAGATTTAAACTGAAGCGGGCCTGTCGACACCTTTTGCATTTTGTGCCCTTTAGAGAAATAGCACTTTGGAACATTTTGGCCTGCCCACCTGATTTTGATATGGTCTTGACATGTGGCCTTACTTAAGCGGGGATAGAGTCATGGTTTACTTTTATAATTTTACTTCTTTTCAATGTGGGTTGAAAAACACAAATTACTCCACCGGCCCGCTTCCCGCTTTGACCTTTGATGTGGGCTTAATATTTGACTTTTTCCCTTGGCGTGGGCGGGGCTGCGGGTCATTTTTTAACTTTAAGATCCTTTAATGAAAACAAGGCTCAAATTCTCAAATATCCCTGATGGCCCACTTTCCCGCTTTGAATTTCTATACAGGCTTAATATTTGACTCTTGACACATGGAGAGCTGGCGCTCATTTGAGTTTCCGCTTTGGATATGCCTCCTGAAATTGTGCCAAGCTGACGTGTGGTTCCTTCCGCCGGTCTTGGAATTTTCAATGGCCAAATCTATCTCTCATTTGACTTTGACCACATGGTGATTTGGCACTCATTTGGAGATTGGCCCTTTGGTTTCAGTTCTAAAATTACGCCGTTGAGGCATGTGGAGGCTTCCGGTGACTTGCTCATACTCAGTCAATTTAAACGATTGGATCCTTCTCTTTTTTGGACCTGAGACACGATGAAGCATGGCGTAAGTTTGAGAACTACCCCTGGCTTCAAACCTTGAAGTTTCACTGATGAGGCACGTGGCGCCGTCCACTGAACCTTCCATACTTAGCCGATTTAGGCTTGTTCTGTCTTCATTTTGGACCTGGGGCATGCATAAATTCTGTGCTTATTTGAGTACTGTCCCGTGGGCCCTACCCTTGGAGTTACACCATTTTGACATGTGGAGGATTCCACTATTGCTTGAAACATGGCCATGCCAGATCCAATCAGAGATATGTATGTACTACCCATGGATGCTGGGGAAAAAATTAATAGGGAAGATATGCCCGTCATTCCTGACAGTGTGAAAAATAAAAAGAAGGGAAAAAACTCCACCATTATGCCTAAATTTGAAACTATTCTCCATGGAATGGAAAACTACAAACAATACCAGGCTCGACGCGATCCATTACTTGAAGGAACTAACTCAAAATTTTCAAAACTTGACTTCAAAAACAAGGGGAATTTTGAGTGCGACAACACTTAGGGGCACCATTTTCAAAATTTATTTTCTTAAATGAGGCTCTAGGGGGGGCGCCCATAGGGAAGTCTTTTATTTTGTCCAAAATGGTCTTTTTTTTTGTTTTTGAACATTTTCTAAGGTTAAAACATGTTTGGAAAATTGGTCATGAACTGCCGCCCTGCACTGGGTGGTGGTTCTACACAGAATGACCAAAATGTGTGATATTTTGATTTTTTTTGGATTTTTGATGCTTTGTCATGTTTTTGGTGAGCTTATCCTTTGATATATGTTAGTAACTTGCTCTTTTTCTATGTTTTTGTGGATGCATAAGGAGGAATACATCCGATGGAGTTGTGAGAGGGAGTGTGATTGGCTCCCGAAGATTCTAGACCAGTTGACTGAGGATGAGACAAATATTCTCTAGAGGGTAGGGATTTTGAGGATTACATAGGTGTCCCATGTCACTCCTATTAATCACATACTGTGTGATTTATTTTCTTACTGGGATGCCGACTAGAACAATTTCTGGTTGCCGAGTGCCAGGGGTGAGTGAAATATCACCTTGGAGGACATATACCACATTATTGGGCTTTTAATACCGGAAGGAGAGTGACCTTTGAGACAACAAGATATAGGTCTACAATGACTTAGTGTTCCACATATATGGGGGATTCCGTTGTTTCATTTGGCTCAAAGAAGGGGATAAAGATCCTATCTATTGCCACTAGTCCTATCCCCATCATTTGCGGAGCCATCATGGGTATCTTGTCCTTGCGATTGATTGGGGATAAGGGAGGTGACACTCTTCTCTAATGCTTGGCTCCTATTATTACATAGATTGAGGGACATGGCCACGTATATGCCTAGGGAGAAGACATCATGGGGACTACCTATCATGACCTATACAGGGTCGTTAGGTTACATAGATAGTCGTTAAGCCATCCCATGCTAGTTACGAGCTAGGTATATGAATGTATTACCCCCTATGGGAGGGGAATACCAATGCAAGACCTGAGGACTATCCAATTAGCGAGGTGGACAACTGTGTCAGTTATTAAAATGCCACATCTGCCAGTGACTTCTTTGACTATGTCAGACATGGTTGCCACACCCTACCAGGATATGACAGGGTTGTGGGGGCAAGAGGTGACCACAGTGGTAGCTTGCTCTACCATAGGGAATTTATTTGATAGGTTAGGGAGAGTCGAGATTCATCCATTCAACCAGGTTCCTTATCAATTTTGCCTCCCTCATGTAGATTTTTTTCCTCTAGTGGCACCAGTATACAAGACTATACAGGAGGCCCTAAAGTGCCCTAGAGGGGATCCTGATTGGACTGTGGTTACTCTAGGTGTGCCTATTGTAGTTAGGTGTGTGGTCTATGCCTGACGGGGAGATGGTGTCCCTTGAGTTCCTTTACTTCGGATTGCGGTCGCTCCCGCTAACAATGGAGAGGAGGATGGGCCCATTGATATAGACTCCGACTCTGAGGAGCACATAGGAGATGACACTGAGGAGTAGTTAGTTGGAGAGGAGATGAGGGATGATGGGTTAGGTGGTGAGGCTGGTGAGGAAACCCATATGGAGGAGGAAGAGAGCAACCCTGAGTGGTATAAAACTCAGGTTGTGCTGAGAGTGACATGAGAGGAAGCGAGTGCGGAGAGAGAGACCTTTGTCTCGGAGGGACCACTTCCTCAAGATGAAGAGGGATATGATGATTTTGTGATAGGACAATGTCTCAAGTTTGTCTTTAGGGAGGCTCCACAGCTAGCAATAGTAGAGGCAACAACCATTGACCCAAATTGGATGCCTGGAGATCCAAGTATGTTGATAGTCTTCCCTTGACTTTGTTAGCTGGAAATGTTAGTTGGTATTTTTTTTGATTTTGTAATTTTCTAACTCACCATTTCTTCTTCTCTACTTGCTTTACAACCAGACTACATTCAAGCTACCATTGCTCAAGTGCCTTCTTCTACTATTGTTCTTGCATTCCTAATACCTTGGAATCATATTGACACACAAAGAAAGAAAGGAAAAAACTTAGGGGACAGATATAGATACAACTAGATTTTCCAAAGATCTTTCTTATCCAGGTTGGAATTACTTGTTTATTTGCTTCATTTGTCAAATTTTCAATTTTGAATCATTAGTTTCAATTACGTATCGAATAAAGTAGCAAAATTGTTCATTTTAATTGATTAGGAAATTACAAGTAGATCAAATCATTAGAAAGCTTGCTCTTTGACATTACCAGGGAATTTGTGGGGAAAAATAGCTCTTCTAGGGTTATGATTTTTTCTTCACCTCTGAGGTGGGGTTTGAAGGGTTTTGATTAAATTAGGTTATCTATTTTAGATTTAGATTTACATAGCTACACAATTAATTAGCTACATCCGACTAACTACTTGTATTTAGTTTGTTCATTAGATTAGAAGTATTGCTTGAAAAACAAAAAAAAATAAAAAAACATTTACTTTTGTTAGATTAGTTTTCTTTTAGTGTTTTGCTCTGATATACTATGAAAAAACCAAAAACATAGATTAAATTTATTTTGATAGTTAGTTTATTTTACTAATATCATTTTAATTCATTCTATCTGACCATCAACAAACCACAATAAGAAAAGACATACAGTTGTGATCGTTTGGTCCCATAACCTAACGAGCCAAAATTCTTGACCAACATTAATATGGGTTTACATTTACAAGTTTTACGTACACCTGCTAGGTTTTATGAGAAAATAGAACAACTGAACATGCTAAACATCACATCTAATCAAGCCTATGGTTATTGGACCACACTTGACAACAGGGTTTGATTACATGCATGACCATAATAGGACCATAACCTCCATGAGTTTTTGGTTGTGATCCCCAGATCCCAAAACCTAACGGGCCTACTAACCAATTACATATTTACAATGGTTTGTGTGCATAAATATTTAGATCATCACCACTTCCACCTTATAGCATCACACAACTTCATTATTGAACATATCATCCGATAAGGCTAAGAATTTCTATCCTAGATCAGAAAATCACCCATAGTCCCTGTAGTTTCATCACGCCTCTCGTTCTCACTTTCATGACCTTGCTTGGAAATCTATATAAGGCACCCGCAAGTCACTTTCCACATGTTTAACAACTAGTGAATAGAATCTCAACAAAGATCAATATTGACTTATATAGTCATTTATATACTTAGGGCACTTAGCCATGCAATTACAATCAATTGATATATTTTAATGTTAAAAATAGATCTAATTCTCGAGAGTTAATTGAAACATCCTTGCACAGGTAAATGACGTCAGTTCTCCCTAACCGATATTAGTTCCTCCTTGCCTAACCGATGCCAGTTCCCCCCTAACCAATGACAATTATGGTATTTTCCAGCAAGTTTCACATTATATTGTAAACCAAAGTAATTGAGCTCCACAACTCAACAAAAGTGTCCTAGTTGGCCCAGGGAAGATTATTTTGACACCATCACATAGGTGACATGGTACTATGTTTACTGGGTAGAGACTCATGTAGTGAGTAAGGTACTGAGATAATTTGTGTGACTGAAACCTATGGTGATACCACCATTCCCACCCTACTAGCATCATCATACTAGAGAGGATATCGGAATAGAGGTTAGGGTACCAACACTTTGACCCTACAGGATATGGGTAGTGTCCACACATGGTTAGAGACAATGGAGGTATGGAGGGGATGCTTAGGGCCCACCATAGATTATAATAGTTAGTGGTTTAGAGAATGGATTCATTAGAGGATACCTGAATACAGGACCACATGATGGAGGTATATGAAGATATGGTCCTAGTACAAAAGGAGGAGGAGCCAACCAACCACCACCATGGATTATAGAACACAAAATGTGATAACTAGGTAGAGAATACTTGACATCATTCAAGGTTCAGATGGCCATGCATCCAAGGTAGATGCATAAAATATAGTGGAGAGGAGATATGATCTTGGTTCCCCAAGATAGGTGGGCATAATACGTAGGAGCTAGACCTCATCATGATGATGAGGTAGTAGAGGTGTTAGATGGACGTGGAGATGATGAGACTATCGTGGAGAGGATGAGGGAACCAAGTATGTGATATGATGTTATTTAGATGATTTTTAAAAATAGGTTTGTGTCATATTGATATTGTGAGTAACATTTGTCGATTTTTAGTATTATAGAACAAAGAGTGGAGGAGTGGTACTCCCTGATTGAGAGTGCCCACCATGATATCCTAGATTTAGTGTTATATGTCTAAGATACTGCAGTGATGGTGGATCCAATAACATCATTTCTCAGAGATTGAGTGAGCACATTTCATTTTTTGGGTGAGGTATCTAAAGCATTACTGATATATTGGGATGTGTAAGCATTAGAAGCTACCATAAGCATAAACATAATGTTGTAGAGCTTATTACAGACACATGCGACACTTATAAAGTAGTAGGAAGCTTTCCTTTCATATGCCCAAAGAGACACAAAGTAGATTAATTTGTTGGATACCTACCCAGTGAGAGTACAGTGAGAGGCTTCATGAGCACGATCTAGGGAAAAGTCCGTAGCCCACACAACCAGAGCCAATAACATGGACCATTGGCCCAAAGCATCTAGAGACCTCCCATAGGGGGAGAGGGTGATTGATCCATATTGTAGATGGTCTAGAACCATTTTGTATGATTTTATTGATGTATAAAAATGATGCAATATATATGATGATTTTTTATGGTATTTGGAATTTATTGTTGATTTTCTTATCATTTCCCTACTTTCCACATGTATGTATGTGATGATACCCATGGTAATTAGGAACAATGATAATGTAATTAGATAGGTAAATATGGTGAGAAAGGAATCGATAAGATAACCCAACACACACAATGAGAGAAAGGAAAGTGGTGGAACAAGGCCAAGACATCCAATGGTAGGATATGAGGGTGCGATTGGATAACTAAATCCAAGTAAGGCCATAGAGCTAAAAAAGGATGTAAAAAATACCATGGCTGTCCAATAGGAAAGACTAGAGTGAATTAGATCTAAAATAGGTAGAGTTAGGACCAAGGTGCTCCAATAGTAGGAGAAACCAAGGCGTACATGGTATAAGTGGAGCGAATAGATCAAGCAAGGATGTAACGAAATATTTTAGATAGTGTGAAAAAAACAAGGGGGTCGAGAGCCCAAGTAAAGGCAGAAGGTGTTATGTAAAAAAACCAAGTGGGGGCTAAGATCCCAAGCAAAGGAAAGGGGTCAGGAGAAAGGAGGAAAGTAGTAATCAAGGTACTAAATATAACTAGCCATGAGGGAAAAAAGATCATAATGTATCAATGATGATGTTGTCAATTTGATTCAAAATGTGGCTTCTAACATGAGTCATTAGGTCCTTAGTGACATGCTATGTGATAGTGACATGTCAATGAACTTCAGACCACATGACAAATAAGGTGTCATTTATTCGATCCTCTAATCGGGTGATAATGTTATGCCAAACATCATCAATAATGAGATGAGGATTAGGGTGATGTAGTGGTCTGTAGGTATGTTGTGGTCTAGTTGGTCTAGGGGAAGGTGGTTAGTTCTCAGAAGAACCAAATCCATGCTTTTGATTTTGGGAATAGGTTTTAGGAATGATATTCTTGCTATGCAAAACCCAAAATTTAGACTCGGCATACATGCGATCTCCATGATGAGAGAAAAATAAGGGAGCTAATGCAGAAGTTTGTGTAGCATTTTTGGTTTGGTCACGTTTGACCTCAGCTTCAAGATTATTCATGTAGCATCTATAGGATATATAGTCAGAAACATCATGCCATAGACCCTCATACCATGTTCAATACACCTCAGTCATAGAGGAATAAGGAGCCATAAGGGCAATAGGTAAGGGGAGAGGTCTCATAGGGTGTAGAGGGCTAGTGAGAGTATTTGATGATGGTAGTGATGTAATGGGTGAAGATGTGAATGATGGAGAAATGTGTCACCCAGTCATTGAGGCACAATAGATATGATTTTCACCCATGAGATCATCAGCTTCGTAGTCAAAACCAATGACGCGATCACCCAATTATGTAAGGAAAAATGGCTTGGTTGGGTTGATGGAAATATGTGGAGGTGTAGATGATGGAACAATATGATACTTAAACACTAGCTAGGAAGAGACATAAACTATGTTCAAAGGTTCCTCTTGTACTAGGATGACATTCACTTCATGTGCAAATTTTGTATGAAGGGTTTATTGGTAATGCAATACTCCCAGATCACGAATCTGGTCATAACTAGCCAGGTGATGATAATCTAAAGAATAACCATAATCATAATATGATGTGGAAGAATCCACCACACAAGAATTGAATATGGTCTCAAGGCAGACCACATGCTGTAGTGGGGGATATGGAGTACATGAGATGACTGTGGGAATCAAAGACTCCTTACAAGGCCTCAAGAAAGCAAGTAGTTGAGATAGGATAAGTTTAAGAAGATCAAAAGTATTGATTCTAAGCATGAATTTATTAGGCTCATCATCATCTGACTCCAAGATATTGGGAGCATGCACTTGAATAATTAGGGATGAGTGATATTTGTGCAAAGAGTCTCTATATGATAATTAAAATGTTGATATTCTCAGAACGAGATAGGTGATAGTTTATCGAGTGTTGGGAGCATATATGTTCTCTTTTACTGAAGCGCATAATAATTCCAAGGGTTAGTGTCCCCTTGAATCTTATAAATAGATCCTTGGTGAGTGAAATTCACACATTGACATGAAAAATAAGAAATGAAATGCATATGATGAGTCCAATGCTTCCCTAGGAGAATATTATAAGATAGAGGAAAATTGAAGACCATAAATTTGATGCAACAGTCCTAGGGGGAACGGTGATGGTTAACCAAAGACAACCTATAGGAGACATTTGTTGGCGATCGTATCCCTGACAAGTGATTTGTTTAGAATTTAAGTTACCTATAGAATATCCAAGAGACTTAATGAAGTATAATGAGACCACACATGTGAGTGCTCCCTCATTAATGATAATAGGCTTGATCTTAGTGTGACTAATATGAACTGAAATGAAAAGAGGTAGACTGTAAGCAAAAATCAAGAGTTCATATGGGATCATAGAAGTGATAGGAAAACAAATGCAGGAATGATAATCTTTGGTGAGATTAATATGTATGGATATCTCCTCACATTACTAGAAAATTATTTCCTTTGAGACATTTAATGCAAGACTCCACCCTAAAGAGGGAGAAAAAGGAATGTTCATGTCAAACAACACAGTCATGAGACACTTATGATGGCTAGATGATGTATGCTTGATATCTAAGAAGGAAACTGGACTAGGAACTTGGGAAAGTGCTTCAAAAGGATCCTATTCATCATGAATAGAATGTGTAGTAGGATGAGAGTCCTCAAAAATAGATCTAGAAGGAACACACATGATTAAGGATATTTTTAAAACTTATTTTTTCTTAGTTATTATGCCATCAATTATGTAAGTTTCATTTTCATAGGAGCTAATGGTGTATATGGATAGAAATACAGATCTAGACACCATCAAACTTGTAGGAGAATTTCCACATGGGCCAATGGCATCTGGAGGAGGTAGAGTTTTAATTTTAGGAACCTAATTTTGGGGTATAGAGGGATATATGAACCCATGAGTCTAGGTTTGGAATGCTACAAGATATTTTGGTTTTATATAAGCTATGACATGTTTTATGTCATTAATCATAACTATATTTTCGGGCGGGTAATCTATGTCAACTACATTAGTTGTAGCATTTTCTTTATTCTTAGAAATTTCAGCAACATCATGATTAGGCACATGATTAGAGAATATGTTTAGCTTCTCATTAACCTGGTTGATAAATTCATGATGATCCATTTGTTGAACCACATCAACATATTTGACCACTTCGATAAGATGTTAAAAAGTGAAACAAGTGATGACATCATAATCAAATTGGGGACCTAGGAAGAAGCTGATGGAAACCATTCGTAGTGCATGAAAGTTCTCATGGGAGTGACCCCATTTAACATGCCACTAAAAAAATTACTCTCATCATGCCAATGAGGAACATGTCAAGAAAGATATGAGATTGTGGTAAACATCTTAGGTAAGCAACATTTCGACTCTTCCTTAATCAATGGTTGATGATAGTTTGGATGATTCTCGTTGTTATTAAGTTATTGGTCAATGTTAAAAATAGTCCTATTTGAAGAGGTGATAAGAAGAAGAGTATCAAAGAATCCATAGTCTATTGTATTCTTGTTCTTAGAATGTTGAAGGATTTGGAATTTATTGTTAGTTTGTGCCTTAGGATGAGGTTTCTAAAATTCCATCATGAGATAGTCTTAACTTTTGGATTTTTTAAAGGTTTCTTCTAGTGAAGTAGGAGAAAAGGGCCTCACCTTGTATTGAAGGATGGGTTCAAGAGCTTGTAAGAAAATTTTGAAGAGGAGATCATTGGGCATGTTATTTTATTCCCGTGTGGATAGGGTATTCCAATGCTTGATGAAATATTACATTGATTCATTTTCATAGTGTTGGAAATTCATGAAGGCATTGATATTATTCTTAGGTAGATCGTGATATACAAATTCGTTCACTAGGGATGTTACTAGGGACTCTAGCTCAACTATGCAATCAAGAGGAAAAGTGTGATACCATTCCAAAGCATCTATAATGAATGTCTTAGCTAGGATTTTTCTGGCAGTGTATGAATTGGTTTTGATCCACTCCTTGTAAATATTACCAAAGTATTTGATGTGAAGGGTGGGATTAATAGACCTGTCATAAGAGATAGAAAGAACAATGTTACAAATATCAATGCTAGCTATGTAAGGTGCTAAAGGATCTTGTTGGAATATCTCAAGAATTTTTGTATATAAGTGGTTATGTTATGGGATCCCCATTAGGATCATTTGGGAAAGGAGAGGGCATGGTGCCCCAAGATCCCAATGTAGGGAGGTTAAGGTATGTCAGATTTCATTTAAAGGAATTGAGCTATAATAGAAGATTGTTGTTGGCTCATCTTATCAATGAGACCGAGAATGATTGTTAGGTTGTGGAGCTGAATTACTTCACAAAGGCATGCATTAGATGTTTACTAGTTTACACAATAACTAGTGTTGGTTAGGGAACTGACATCGGTCACCTGGGAGTAACTGACATTGGTAAGGGAATCAACACCGGCTACCTGTGCATTTATGTTTTTATTTTCGATGTAGGATTTGATCTGACAATTTATTGTAAAAGTGATCAGATGGTTGTAAATGAATAACTAAGGTGCCCTAAGTTTGTCTAAGTTTATATAAGCTAGAAAACTAGGGTTAGAACAAAAGGATAGAGGAAGAATGTTAATTATCCTTGGTTGAATATGAAGAAGAAGAAAATGAAGAAAAAGGTTGCATGAAGAGAAAGCTTCAATGGAGAGACGCTGGACAAAAGGAAATAATAGGTACATTTGAATGATGAGAAGAGTGTTATGTCTTCTACTATATTTAATTTTTATTATCTTGTCTCAATGTAATGGCTTACATAGTGTGTAAAGTACATGGTATTTCATCTTGTATATCCACAGGCTGTTTTGAGATCTTGTATTACAGATCCATGAGACCATGTTGTATTGTTGGTCTATAGGATATCTAGTATTGTAGCTCGTTGGAGAGCTTGTGGGTAGAAATAGTATCTAGATATAGTAGAGGAGGCTGTCTTCTTGTATGCACATGTTGATGTAGTGAGATGGAGGAGAGACTTACTTCTTGGTGTACATATATGGTTGCACATTAGTAGACCCTTGTGAGAGGTCTTTTTGCAGATCCATACAAGAGATTAGTGTACAATGGTAGATGCAATAGTTCCTAGTTATGAGATCTTCTAGTGGTTTGGAGGCATGGTTGTAGTGCATTCATGTAGATTCGTTTAGAGATTTGGATGAGAAGAGATACTCTTGGAGAGATGCATTATACTCTTGTATTAAAGAGTTATTTTATACTCTTTTTATATTATATATATATATATATATATATATATATATATATATATATATGAGATCTCTATCTTTGGTGGACGTAGCCCACATTGGGTGAACCAAGGTAGATGGTATGTTATGTGTGTGTACTTTGTTTTGATTTGGATTGTTCTAGTTTATACTTCCATTGCTGTAGATTTGGTGAATTTTTTAGATCCTTTGTGCATAATTTTGTTTGTTATTGAATCATAACACTATTCCACAGTCTTGAATTCCCAAAAAATGGTATAAGAGATTGGTTATTTCAAAGCAATGTTTTGCTTCAATATATTGTTAGTGTTTTACTGACAGGTGTATGAGAGAAGGGTTTGTTTTTCCTAATGTGAAAATCACAGGAAGAGATTTAAATCTTAAGTGGAAGCTAGAAATGTGAGGTCCCTAGAGAATACATTGACCGATGTCGATTGGGTGGAAATTGGTGTCGACAGTGTGACCATGGTCAATTACAGGGTGATTGTGATCAGTTATAGGGTGGCCATGGTTAGTTCCTGGGGAACTTTGTTTTAAATAGAAAATCACAGATCTGAAGAAATTGAGAGATGCATGAAATGTGTCTTATTTGTTGAGGTGTCTCTGGTTCTTGGAGGTAAAAATATGTTGGTCATATTACAGATCCAGGTTACATAGGTATGGTTTTATATTGGTATTGCAGTGCTTGTATGTTTTGGTTGCACATGCATGGTTTGGGATTGTAGATCTCAATATGAGATAGAGGAGAAATTATGCATCCTTGGTGCAGTTAGATGCACATGCTTTGGTAGAGAGGTAGTAGCACAAAATGAAGATGAGGATTCCATTAGAGAAGCATGTACTTCAGTTGAAGATGCGGTTGTGTATCTTGGTACTGGTAAGGTGATGTATTTCATCTTGATGTAATTTTATTGCATGGATTTTTGCTGTAATATTTTTTGTATGAGATTTGGGTGCTTCTTGAAATGAATATCTCAACAAAGTTATTGTATTTGGTTGGAGTAGGCAATTTTTTTGGTGTATTATTCCAAATTTTTTTCATTGTTTTTGTTCCAGTGGCACCGAAGTCAGTCAGGGAACCAACGTCAGTCACAAAGGAACTGGTATTGGTCAGGCGACCGAGGTCAATCTCTATGGTAGTGAATCTATACTAGTTTTTTTGTAGTAGGAGAGGGTATGGATGGTTTAGTGTATTGTTTTGGAGGATCTAGTTTCTTGCATAGAGTGTACATACAAGAGACGGTGTAGATCAATTCAATGTTTGAATCAGAAAAGAGGATAGAGTTGGCTTGGTTAGTCCAGTGAGACTTTGGGTCAGGTATCTGTATATGGTTCATGTTTTATTTCTTTCCTTTGAATGAACTGGTATTATGTTTGGATTGTGTGCACAAGTAAAATTTATCACCATAGATATTTGGTGGGCTTGAATTTTATTTCTAGGATGTGTTTGAATATTGAGGATAAGGGTAACGAGAGATGTTATGTACATCTGAATGGTGAGAAGAGTGTTATGTATTCTACTGTATTTCCTTTGTATTTTCTTATCTCAATATAATGGCTTGCATAGTATACAAAGCACATAGTATTTCATTTTGTATCTCCAATGGTTATTTTGAGATCTTGTATTGTAGATCATTGAGATCATGTTCTATTGTAGGTCCATAGAAGATCTAGTATTATATCTCTTTAGAGAGCTTCTGGGTATAGATATAATCCAAATATAGTAGAGGAGGTTGATGGAGTGAGATGGAGGAGATAATTACTTCTTGGTGCACAAATATGGTTGCACATTGGTAGACCCTTATGAGAGGTCTTGTTTGCATATCTACAATAGAGCTTGGTGCACAGTGGTAGATGCAGTAGTTCATGGTTATGAGATCTTCTAGTGGTTTGGAGGAATGGTTGTAGTGCACTCATGTAGATCTATTTAGAGATATTGAGGAGAGGAGATACTCTTCGAGAGATGCATCATACTCTTGTTATATTATATATATGAGATCTCTATCTTTGGTGGACGTAGCCCACATTGGGTGAACCACGGTACATGCTGTGTTATGTGTGTGTACTTTGTTTTGATTTGGATTGTTGTAGTTTATACTTCCATTGTTCTAGATTATGGGGAATTGTTTAGATCCTGTGTGCATGATTTTTTTTGTTCTTGAATCATAACACTATTCCACAGTCCCGAATTCCCAACAATGATATATGCAGGGTCAGATTTAGAGGAATTTTTAGATGAACATACTTTAGTATCTTTCCCCTTTGCTGCCCTATGATCAAGTTGTTTGAAAATAAAATCAAGAAGACATTTGCTAAGCATTTATTCTAATTATTTTTTGTATTGAGGAAACTAAGATAAAAAATTCTGAATCTCAAGAGGATGATCAAATGTAGATCATCATTATTATTTTCTTTTTCATCCTCAGGTGGGCCATTACGGTGGGTAGAATGATTATTTCTAGGTGCTCCTATGAAAAAACAATCCATACAAAAGGGAAACTCATCTTCAGGATGATAAGATTAAGGAAATGTATGCATAATAGAGTTAGAGGATCCCATGCCTAGGTAATCCATGATGGAGTGATGATATGTCCAAGAATAGGTCTAAAAATAAAGGCTATAGAAACAGTCATCCATATAGAAGAGTGTACATATGTTTTGAAGGTGTTTAGAGGAAGATATGGGAAGATAGATATGCTCGGCAATGCAAAAAAGTCTACACACGGGCCGATGATGTTTAAGGATGAATAAATAGGAACATATAGGATTTCCCATAGGCGATGGTGTCTGTGATGACACATTTTTTAAATTTTGTGGGTTTTTGGATGATGTAACTAAAATGAAAGTAATGTAGAGTTAACGAGATGATCGTGAATAAGAGTACTATGTTAAATTTCATCCAAACATATGTAACGCTAAGCTAACATAGCAAAATGAGGGAACGGGATGAACTTATCTATGCAAAATGATAAAATATGGTTAGATCACTCATCTTGTACCTGTAGGGTGGTCAATATTGCATCTATCTCTCCAAAAAAGTAGCACACTGAGAGAGAATCACTATTAGGTGGAGAAAGGGGACACTGTTCCTGTCCCAGACTCACTATAAATGAACCAATAGTTTAGGAAAACTAACAAAGAAGAAGAGTGTCCAATCCAATCCAAGCCAAGTGTAAGATGAACCAATAGCTAAGTGAGCATATGTGAAGATGGCACAAGAGAACAAAGTAGATGGAAATTTCTAAGGTTCGAGTTTACTTTATTTTAAATTTCAAACTAAGGAGAGTATTTATAGTATGTCATTGTCTACGGATGATATCATTGGCCAAGATAAACATAAAACCAAAACCATCACCCACAACAGATGGCATCGGCCAAGGGTGATAAAAAAAGGTGATGTGTTATGCAAAGTGAAAATAAGGTGTTGTAGATCATGGACATGGATAAATAATGCACCAAATGGTGAGAAACAAGAAAGAAGTTGGGATTCAAATGCATGTGAGACCTAAGGGAACAATGATAACTAGTACATGGACAACTAAGACCAAGAAAAAATAGTGACACTCTCTCTATGTATTATCTCTAATCCATAATGGTGACATGATTAACCATTACCCATTCTCAGAAGGCCCTTTAAAGTACCCACTCAAGAAATAGATGCATTAGTAACCCTTATCTGCACAAAGGAAATTGTTAGTAATAGGTATGAAAGATGAAAATTGAAAAATTAGGTGTATATAACACAATTCAAGGAATGGTGGGGATTATAAGTGGAAGGCACAAAACAATACAAATTTATTCAAAAGCTAAAAAATGTCAAAAAGAAAGTAAAGATCTGGAATAAAACCATTTTTGGAAATATATTCAATCAAAAGAAACAGGTTAAAGAGGAGCTTGTCTTCTTAGAAGAAATGGTTTCTGATGTAGGCATGTCTCAGGAGGATTACATTATTGAAAAATGTCTTTTGTCTAAATTTCATACTCTCTGTGCTAGAGAAGAATCCATCTGGAGACACAAGTCTAGGGCTTTATGGCTTAAAGAAGGAGACAATAATACCGAGTTTTTTTATATGACAACACTCAATCATAAAGCTCACAACAGGATTTCGGAAGTTTCTTTATCTGATGGTATAGTTACTTTTGACCATAATGTCATCAAAGATGAAGCTAAGAGTTTTTTACAAAAATCTACTAAATGATGAAACTACTTTCTCTGCAGAGGAAACAAATGATCTTTTTGATTCTATTCCCAATAATATTATTGATCATGGGGAATTAAAAAATCTCAACAAACTTGATACCATGGAGGAATTACAAAAATATATCTTCTCTTTAAAGGGAGACAAATCCTCGGGGTCTCATGGGTTTTCAACCAACTTCTACTAGAAATTTTGGGGCATTTTCTTTGGAGACCTTATTAAAGTAGCCAATGAAAATTTCAAAACTGGTATGCTGCTTAAGGAGATCAATAACACTTTCATAGTGTTGGTTCCTAAGAAACTTGGATCTAATGATTTTAAAATTTGACGGGCCATAAGCCTTGTAAATGTGTTATATAAGATCTTCAATTTTTTTTTGACAATCCGTATGTAGTCGCTCCTTCCTAATTTGATCTCAAAATGGAAGGGAGGTTTTATCAAAGGCATAATCATCTAGGATGGTATTGTGATGGTTCATGAAACCATTCATTTGATGGAAAAGGAAAAAAAAACTGGTATGATAATTAAGTTGGATATGAATAAATCCTTTGATAGAGTCTCTTAGATCTTCGTTGACAAAGTTTTGGAAAAATTCAGGTTCACTGCTCACTTCAGGAAGATCATTAGTTATTGCATATCTACTCCTAGATTATCAATCATTTTTAATGGCACACTGGTGGGTTTATTTACCAACAATAGAGGTATTAGGCAAGGAGACCCCATTTCTCCCCTCCTTTTCATCATCATGGATGACAGTCTCATTGATACCATAACTAGAGAAATTTCTTTGGGATATCTAAAATTCTACAAATCCAATTCTCTAGAAATCATTTTTTCGCATCAACAATCTGTTGATGATACCATACTTATTCTTCTAGCTTCTCTCCTTGAAGCTAAGATGATGAATTTTATTCTAAAAACTTATGAGGATTATTCAAGGAAACATATTAATTTTGATAAAATATCCATTTATTTCTTCAATACCCCTCCCAACAGGCAAAGAAAAATTTCTGTCATCTTGGGGTGTGAGATAAAATATCTCCCCACTACTTACCTTGGTTTTCCTTTGGGTACTAAGAACATTTCAATAAATGTCTGGAATTCTCTTCTTGACAGGTTCAGAAAGAAATTAGTGGATTGGAAGGGAGCTATTATCTCCAATGCAAGAAAATGTCTTCTTATTAAGAGCATCCTATAAAACCTCCATATATATATCATGTCTACGCTCTTCATTCCTACTACTGTGGTTGATAGAGTTGATAGAATTCAGAAGAACTTATTTTGGATAGGTATAAAGGAGAAAAATAGGTTCCATTTAGTGGCTTGGGACAAGGCTTGCAAGAATAAGATAATGGGGGGTTTATGGATTAAAAACATCAGAACAATGATCACTTCCCTCATATCCAAAATGAGCCAGAGGCTCGTCAAAGAATACCACCCATGGAATGACCTGATCAGATCTAAATATCTTGATCAAGGGAAATCTAATAATTTCTTAAAGTTTGAAACTCTTCCTTATGGCTCCATATTTTGGAAAAATATGGTCAAGACCAAAATGGTCCTGGAAAAATGATGCAAATGGAATCTAGGAAATGGGGAAGACATACTCTTTAGGGAAGACAAACGATCTGATTTTCAAAGTCTTAAGAACAATAAATCCTGGGTGTAGCTCTAAAACAACCTCACAAAAATAGTTGGACAAAAATTCAGTGATTACATATGTTGCATTAATGGGAGATATCAATGGAAGAACCTTAATGCTGAATTCCCCCGCATTGATGCTCTAATTGAAGATATCCAAAAAAATATCAGACACATCCCAATTAGTTAGATTCAATCTAAAGATGAGTTCACTTGGGTTTACTCATTTGATGGGGAATATTCAGTAAAAACTGGATATGAATTGTTTACAGGTGAAACTTCTTCTGACTTTGACTAGAGAAAAATATTTTATAAAGAGCTTGCTCCTAAGATAAATCATTTCCTTTGGATGGTTTTAAACAAAATAATTATCACCATAGAAAACCTCATCAATAAAGACTCTAAATCCCTAATAGATTATGACATTTTAAGAAGGATGCTAAGATTATCCACCACCTTTTGTTGCACTGTCCTGCTACTTCTTGTCCATGGGAACTGATTTTTGCTAGGTTTGGTGTTAAATGGATATTCTCGAAAGATATTGTTTATGCCTGGGAATAATGAAAACCTCCATTCAAGCATAGAATTCTAAGTAAGCTTTGGAGACTTATTTTCCCTCATGTCATCTTAAGAACCTGGAAGTCTTGAAACTCCATCATTTTCAGAGATCTTAAGAAATTGAGCAAGAGAATCCTCAATGAGATTAATATTGAAGACAAGGATAACATTTTGAAATTCAATCCCCTCAAGAATTCAAAGCATCCCAAGGAAGAAGAGAGAATTATGATTGAATGGAACATTGATATTGAGAAGGTATAAATAAAAACTCCCTATATTGATAGATCTCTCGTTCAATGGATTCCCCCCTGAAGGTTGGCATAAGTTAAATTTTGATGGTGTCTCAAAGGGAAACCCTAGAGCTTTGGGAGGTGGAGGCATAATCAATAATCATCTAGGTCACCCCCTTGCTACCTATGCAGGCCCTTTTGGCACCCAATCTAATCATTATACCGAGGCTCTTGTAGCTCTTTGGGGTATTAGAACTTATAGAGACCACAAGGTCAATAATTTAATTGTTGAGGGGATTAAATCAATATTATAAACAATCTTACAGGCACTCATGCCCCTAGTTGGACCATCACATATTTTATTAATGAGGCCATGAACATTTGTAAAAGGTTTGACAAGTTTACCATTTATCACACTTACCGTGAAGGGAATAGTTTAACTAATGGGTTTTCCAATGAAGGGGTCATCATTAATAATTTCAAAGTATGGATGGATTGCAATGAAATCCCTCATAATAAAAAGGAAATCATTATCCAAGATGCCAAGGCCAACTATCCACATTAATAACTCTTGTCAGTAGAAAATTCAAGAGAGGGACAATTACATCATGTACCTCACACATATGAAACTTATCTCTCTCAAATGTATCCTTTTTATCTACCTCTTGTTATCACAAAAAAGTAGCACCTTGAGATTTGGAAATGCAAATATCTACTTTTGCTAACATGGGTAGCACCTCTCAAGCTATGAGACTTGCATGCTTGAGGTGGACCTATGGAGAAGGCCAAATTCCTCTTCCTAAACCTACTACTACGAATACTCCTAATGCAATAAAACACCTAACTACACCCAGTTTAATGATTCTAAGGAGAGAGAGAGAGAGAGAGAGAGAGAGAGAGAGAGAGAGAGAGAGAGAGAGAGAGAGAGAGAGAGAGAGAGAGAGAGAGAGAGAGAGAGAGAGAGAGAGAGAGAGAGCATAATAAGGGAAATCCTATGTTAAGGGGTGGTGATAGCACTAGAAAAAGGGGTGTGTGCTAGATAATCTTCCCAACCTGTTAATGGAGAAGGATGAACCTGGAGAGGGTGGACATATGCACCACAGACAAAATCACATGCACTTCACAATCCTTAGTAAACACAACAACTTCCAAATCTTGCAATGAACACAAGAGTATACAAAAAACTTACAAGCATGAAAATATGCAAGTGAAAGCAACAAAAGAATGTAGAGGATAGACAAGTATCACAAAACACCATTTTTAATTACTCCAAAATTATGTACAATACATCATTGTAGCAAGAGAAGGAAAGAAATACCATTACAAAAATTTAAAAGGAAGGCTTGAAGCTCTAAATTCATAACAACTCAGCTGTGGAGAAGAGGGGAGCATGGGGAGGAAAAATGACCAATAACCTCACAATGATGCATCCCCTTACAATTTATAGAATTTTGAGAAAATAGAGAGAAACTTGAAAGACCTAAATGCATGTATTACTTAGCACTCAAAAATTAATTACTAATGTGAAGGAAACATGGGTGACTTGTAGGACCCATATCTCTTGTACCCTTGCTTACAAATGAATAAATTGACCTCCATGCCTCATTAATGATAGTAGTTGGCTTCTACTCTGTAATTAAGTGTAGCAGAATTAATGGAATTTTTTGACCCCATACACTTTCTAAATCTAAAATATGAAATTATTGGTGGATAGAGGGATTTGATACATTTTCAGAAAGTCCAAGTTTGTGCAAAAGAAAGCTCTGAGCTGAAAGTTATGGTGTTTTGAAGTTTGCAGCCCAGGGAGAAAACCAAGGGCCATTACTACTTCTTCTCCTTACATGCAGTGATCCGACCCCCTCTTACTACCTTTACCATCAGTCTTATCCATAATTTAATTTTTTTATTTCTATGAAGTAAAGTAGTTTGTATTTTCTAGACCACTTTACTTTGCATTTTATTAACTCCGTGGTGTTCATGAGTTGCATTACTTCACCTTACCCCTAGTTGTGTGACCTTTTTACATTACTTTACTTTTCTTAATTTTTAGGGAAGAAAAGTAATTCCCATTTTCCACATAACTCTCTTTTACATTGGAATTTTCTATGATAAATAAGGTGTGCATTACTTCCTTGCATGGGGTGGCGAGCCATCTCACCACCTAACTCACCCTCAACTCGGTTCGTGACTCGCTAGACAGCTGGGTTGGGCTCACTCAATGCATAGCTCGTGTATTGCTTTGGTGAGAGTTGGGCATCACGTTCACCAAATTTCACATTAATGACTTGGAGGTTCAAATTTAGTGTCCTTTAGAATATATTATGCATTTTTATCGGTGATTCACATTACTTGTGATTAGCTTGGTGAGCGAGCCAAACATTTAACTCACCAAACACTGCTTCGAACTATACTAGCTCGATCAACCTCATTCATTATGGAGATTCAAAATGATTCTACTTACTAGTTGCATCAGAATACCCACCTCCACTTCACCTCTTAACACACCCAAACAAAACTGCCTCTATGTGGTGAAAAAAAATACTTTTTCTTGGAATGAGCCACCCCTTTTATAAGAATTCACCTTTCTATTCACCGATTTGTATTAACTTGGCTCACCATGTTTTTCATTGAATGAGGATACTTGTGCTTCCCTTACATTGAATTAATTTTCTTTAGATTCACTCAGGGCCCAATATAGGACTTTGACCTCCAATTCATCGTAACACACATCGAGCTAGCCCACATGTTCCTTAGTGGTTGACCTCCCCTTTGCTCAGTGATCTCATTGTATTTTTCTTTGCTAAGTGGATCAACAACCAAAGAATTCGTCCCCCTATTTACCTCTTTGAACTATTAACTCACTCGACTATTCATTTTGGCAGTTTCATATTACTTTACTGGGTTTGTGCTAAATAGCTCGCCCTTTTCTCGTAAAGAAAAGGATCCTCTATTCACAAAAACACCTACACCTTGGCGAGTTACTCACTATCCACTATGTCACCAAATCACCCCCGTCGAGCTCTAGAGGAGCTCAGCCCTAGACTCTCACCTTCATTGATTCCTCCCCATTCACTCGTGAATTAGCTTGTATTTTCCATTACCTATCCACTATGAGATCAAGGACTTTGACTTTCTTAGGCCTTGAATAGATGCTAAGAGACCATCCCACCTTTATAGATTCATGCTCACACCCCAGACTGCAACAAATCCTTTAAGATCAATGATGGGATCCCTCTGTAACCCAACCTTCATCTTCTATCACCTAGGCTCTTTGTTGCATTGCCCCTTGATGCATTCTGTTTGGCTGAGCTCGGGAATCTCGGCCCTACCTTGTTACGGTCACTTTTCCATTCCATGAGATACCTTTGCAACCTTAGCTCCATCTGTACATACCATGTCTTTGCCCAAATCCTTCACAAGCTAGAAAACCATCCGTTGAGCCATTCATGAGTCAACAAGCTAGGAGAGCTCACCGAGCTCCCACTAGATGTGGCCTTTCAACACAACTCAACTCCATTGAACCCTGTCGTGTCACCCATGATATCAATGTTTCCTTGGTCTTATCCATCCTCACAAGCTCCATTGCTAACTCTCTTTGCTGAGTTATTTCCCCATAGTCTGGTTCCATGTTGAGCCCTTCAAGCTTGGACTCTATATCTACAACCCCATTCTAACTCCTCTGGACTGTGTTTAGCTTAATTCCAAGGTCTTCCACCTTGGCCATATGTCTCACCAAGGCCGGTTTGGATTCCACTCCATATTGACGTGCATAGAAACCCAACTCACTGAGTAGCTCGGTGAGGTACTCGGTGAGCTCACCTCTTATGCACACCTCCATGGCTCGATGTGATCTCTTCTAGCTCTCCCACTAGCTCGGCTGAGCTGGTTGGGCACCAGGCTAAATTTTAACTCTACAACTAGGTCCCTTTTCATTATTTTGCATTTTTAGGAAATTGAGACTTAGAGGGCTATAAAAATTGACATTGTACCATCCATGAGCTATTTTTTAGCCTTGGCCTATTTTTTCTTGTCTTAGCTGCCTGCGGGGCCTTCCTGGACTTCTTTTCTTATTTCAAACTGAGCTACTAAGGTCCAAAACCCAAAAGAGGAAAAATCCTCTTATGAACTCAACACCTCCAAAACACTAAAATTTCTCCCGAATGAATACCGTAAGCTCCTAGATCACCGAAACTTCCTGTAACTCAGGGAAATGCACTTAGTGTCCACATAAGTGTTTAACTCAAGGCCTCCTTGTTGTCTATTTCACCCTGGGGGTGAAAATATATAACACCTCATGCATTTCAACATTGACAATCATGCTATTATGAAGCCCAAGTTTAGCAGTAATCTACCTACAAGAACTCTACGGTTTCAAGATCCTTCGATCATGAACATCGAGCCTATGTGTGACCCCTCATGGAAATAAAATGTAACTTTTTAGAAGGCTATCAATTTGGATGGATTCATGACATTTGTGAAGAGTATTAAAGGGCATGACATATTCATTTCACTCACTTTTTCTCAGAAATGGAAGGACATGGTTATTACCTTCAAAGGTAAGGAATTCACTATAATAGAAAATTAAATTTCCTTTATCACTGGTTTGGGAATGAATGGAATTGAATTATATAAGAATAATTTTTATAAGGATGTAGAAGAGAAAACGTTTTTGGAAGGGGATGAAAACCTTAAGGCTGGAAAATTAGGCGTGCTATGTTATTCAATTCCTTCTCCATTTGATGAAGTGGCCAAGATGGTGGTCAGATACATAACCTTGGAGGGCCACTTCTCTACCTTTCCTCTCCACCACATGGTTCTATTGAACCATTTCCACTACACCCCTAAGGATAGAATTTATTACTACATCCTCCATTCACTAGAAAAATATGTCCTTGATATCCAAGCTCATCTCAGAGCCATCCTTATTCACCAAGGGGTTTTCTTCCTTTTGCTTCAGTATTTTCAGGATGAGGTTGCAAATGTCCCTGCTCAACCTTTAGTCCCTCCTCCACCATCATAGCACAGGGTCAAGAAAAAGTACCCTAACTTCAGACCTCCTCCACCAGTAAAAAGGGTGCTGCGTAGTAAAGAGAAGGGTAAAGATGTGGATAGTGTGGAAAGTCTTCTTGAAATTATCCAATCTACTCTTTCTCCTCAAGCCAAAAAATATTTGAGGGCTCAACTCAAGCTGTAGGATGATACTATCAAGGGCCTTGAAGATAATGTTTATTTTCTCCTTAATGAGGGTAGTAACGATGACTTAGACCCTGTTGAATACTCTAATCTTGTAGGAAAAATTAAGGATCTAGCCAAGAAGTAGCAGGTCATGGAGGGTAAATTGCAAAAAATTATCAGTAAACCGATTTATCAGTACTCTTTGCACATGACATTGCTGGACTTCATTAAGATACAGTTTAAGTAGATATGTGGCATCAACAACATCTTAGAAGATATCTAGAAGGAAGGAAAGGATAAGAAGAACACTTTAGCATCGAGCAACCAAGATCCTACCCAAAAAATGCTCTTAATATCTATAGGACCTTGGAGGATGCTCAAAATATCTTCAACAAATTTATGAAGTAGTTATCTTGAGCCCTCTATTTTATTTTTTGTCCACGTGTTTTTTCTATGCGGTTGTACAAATGTTGTAATGCTATTTTTTGAATTCTTACTGGTAGTGTGTCCTTGCCATGGTATTCTTTGTTCTATATAACTTTCTTAGGATATTATTTATAGGGTGTGGTCCCCACTTGTAAAAAACCACCACCCTATAATTGTGTTTCCAGGCTTTTGAGATCTTTTGTACCTTAGGGTATGGTCCCCTTTTTCAAAAAACCATTTATCAATAATAAAAAACACAATTCAATCACACACACTAGAACTACATAGAGTTTGAAATGTAGTGCATCGCTCAATGAAAATTTCATTGGGGTTATGAATGAGATTACTCTAACTCAAGCATATATAATATTTATTTCATGTAATGTTTGTTTGAGCCTTGTACAGATAGCTGGGGTTTGTTTTTTAGGTTCAAGTGTGATAGTGAAACCCTACAATGAAGCTAGAGTGACAAAAATTGAGAGAAAGAAGACAAGTTTAGACTCTAAAAATATCAGAAGCAGAGAATTTATTGGGATGATAGTGCCTAGATGGTTATATCCTTATCTGAGTGATTCTGTTTGAAGGAGTTTCAAAATCTAGTTTTCTATCCAAAACTTACTCAATCTAGTTCTAGCGTGTTCCACCTAGTTTCCAGGCTAGAATCAACCCAGATCTTCAAATAAAATCTAATTCACTCTTATATAACTATTGGTTACAATTTATTGTCTCTTGCACGATATATTTCTTACGACTGTTATATCCATTGGATTTTAGTCCCATGATTAAGCTTTAATTCTGTTAAATCACAATGCCGAGAATGGGGACATTTTGGGTGAGGTATGAAATGAAGTGTTATACAATTTCATATTAATTTCAGGGAAACCTCAATCCCATATCATAGTCATTGAATTTTATATTCCAATAATTCATAAACATTCAAATATTTACAAAAATAAAAAAATACCAGCTTAGATCTTGATTAGATGTATTCTTGATTGCTTATACCATTCTATGTTACATATTTCTTACCATGTTACCTTGATTCACATTATGCTCTATATTTTTTCCATACACACATGTGAATTCATAGGGTAATATTGAGGTGAATTTAGGATACTTACATGTTATCACACAATGTATGATGATTGAAACTATTCTCTACCAATCCCACCGAGGGTGCTGGGGGCATCTACCTTTCCCACTTCTCTATATTAAGGTTCTATCATTGCACACTCTACTAATTTAATTTCCTATTTTTATCTGTATAAATTATGTGATACTATCAATTTTTATGAACTTATAATGAGTGCTTTATGTGTAGAATTTGTCTTACAATCATACTTCCAACCATGGTTATCTAATTTGTTTGTATCTTGTATATGCTTATGTCTTGATTTTCATTGATTTCATATTTTAGTTCTATAGCCTTGAATGATTTGAGTATCTTGTAACATCCTAAGTGGTGTCCCATGTATACAACCAACAAATTTCCATCCTTTTCCATATTACTATGTGTTTTGAATAGTTTCTATTATATCATGCCATGATTGTTTATGACTAATACTTTTTTGCTATCCTTTCCCGTTTTTTACATGCACCATGGTTGTTACCATGAACATTCCATATCACCCCTACATGAGTTATATTTCAGATGTGCACATTAGTTTCATCTTTACTTGTTTGGATTGCACTCACCTTGGTTCATCTCACACACCCTAAACAAGTGGGGGCAATCATCAGGTTATTATTTCACCCTCTCAGCAGTTCAAAAACTAGACACAAACTAGTAAAAAGTAAAATCATAATAAACATGAGCTAAAAAATAGGTTCATAATCATAATTGGTCCAAAACCATAGCTGGGACATAAGCACCCAATATAGATAAGAATAATGGGTGTTAATGTCCCACCTAGGTAGTTCTATCTAGGGGGGAGAAACATGTATAATACATGATCAATAGGTTTCAAGTGATAGGTTTATCCAAAATTCAACTGATACTCATTTACAAGTATTAGGAAAATGATATTCCTTTGATGATGTGTCATCCATGACCAATTTCTATTGGGTTTGTGACCATTTGTAGTGGTACTTATCCATGGGGAAGCATTAATGGTTAGAGGGAAGATCCTACAGGTCTCCCAATACTCTTCCCTTGGTGAAAAGACACCTAAATCCTTAGTATAATGACATGAAACTTAAATCCCCAGTTTGGCGACATGATGTCTAAATCCTTAGTAATTTTCTAACCATATCTAAGAAAACAAACGCAGAGGAACAATTCTATCTTTTTTCTCATAGGATTCATGTGTATTATATCCTTGATTCACTTGTTTTTCAATAAGAATGTCTATTTTCACATTTACTAAGTTAGAGTTCACTTTCATTTATCATGAGCATTGACTAAATTTATTTTCTTTTGCATGTATGACCTTACTCTAAAAAAAGCAACACATAAATGAAACAAAAAGGAATCTTAAGAAAAGATGCTTAGACTAAGGTAGTATTCAAGGGAAAAACACAAGAATCATTTCTACTATTCACACAAGTTCTCCCCTAGGATCCTTAGCCATTCTTATATTCCATGATACACATTTCACAATCTCCATCTAACATGATATCAACTATAATCCTCATTTAACATGTTATCAATTACAACTGCATTTGGATTTCTACAAGGTATGTTCTTCTTATCTACTTTATGTTACCAAATATTCATTCAATAGCATAAATCGAGGGAAAATATAGACACAAAATCATGAAATTTCTATTTACATCACACCTCTAAGCATGTCATTATATGTATAATTCCTAAGAAAAAGAACTAGACATTAACAACACTAGTTTTGATTTTACATTGCTTTATCCTTTTGATACTCTTATCATTTGATTTTATCAAATAATTAATTTACTTTTAGACATTGGACAACATATGAACTAACTTTGTATTTTATTTTATATCCTCTAAGTGTCCTGGAAAATATCACCTATTAGGGACAAGAGCACCCATGCACTATTGTCATGTTTTGGGTGTTTTTGTCCTTTTCTCTTCTTTTCTCAAATTTGAAATAATACATTAATTGTTATCTTTTCTAAATTAATACCCATTGCTTTGGGTCAACATTTTTGGTTGTTAATGATGAAATTTAAACAAAGGAATTCTATATACATGAATTACTTACTATTATTGGGCCTTGAACAATTTTGGGCCATTGCTTACTATATACTACTTGAGAAAAGAATAACATTCAAGGACTACATTTGGGCTGCATTATTCACTGCATAGGAGGAGTTGTTTCTAAATTCCATATAACACATTCATCTTGGAGGAAAATTAGTTAGAGATTGCTATCTTGGTGTGACTGGCACAAGGGAAACCTAACTTTAGGGGATACAATTAAATCACACACACACACACACACCAGAACTACATAGAGTCTAAAAATGTAGTGCAATGCTTGGTGATAATCATATTGGGGTGACTCCCGAGGTTAGTACGACTCAAGAATATGCATTATTTATTTCATCTAATGTTTTATTGAGCCTTGTGGATGTAGTTAGGGTTTGTTTTGTAGGTTTAGGTGCCATAGTGAAACCATGAAACAAACATAGAGTGATATAAAGTGAGAGGAATAAAAAAAGTTAAAACCCTAAAAATATCATAGGAAGAACATTTACCAGGACACTAACACTCAGTTCAAACACTAGCACCCTAGAAGTCCAGTGCTTAACTGGGTGATTATGTCTAAAGGAGTTTTAAACTCTAATTTTCTAGATGAAGCTTATTCAGTAAAAATCTATCATGTTACACATAGTTTCCAACCCAAAATCATCCAAGGTATATGAACATAAGCTAAGTCATTCTTATCTCACTATTGTTTACACTTTCTTATCTCTTACATGATAGATATTTCTTATTACTGTTATATCCATTTTATATTAGTCCTTTGATTAAGATTTAATTAAGTTAAATCACAATTCCAAGAATAGGGACATTTTGAATGAGGTATGAAATGAAGTATCATACCAAAATTTTTCAAATGATAATCATTGAACCCATCTCTCTTTCCTATATGAAGAAAAGCATTGCAGATACATCTCCAAATATTTTTTTACCACCTTAGTTTTTGCATTATATTATGAATGATACGATGAAATACGTGCTATTTGATTACCCAAACATGAGAATAAATTAGTCAAAAAATTATAAGTAAATATATGACCATGATCACTTACTATAATCTTAGGCGTTTCATGTAACTTCTAAAATGTATGTAGAAAATATATGGTAACTTTACTCACTCTAGAAGTATGTGACAAGGCAGAAAAGTTAACATTTTTTGTGAGTTTATCCATGAAAACTATTATTACACTTTTCATTTTAGATTTTGGAAATCATATGATAAAATCCATGGAAATTTCTATCCACCATTAACTAGGAATAAATAAAGGATGCAAAAGGTTGGGTGACTTAATAGTTTCCCCTTACTACAATGACACACAAAGTATTTTGCCACAAATTTTTGCACACCCCCTTTCAATTATTCCTAAAATAAATCTTTATTAATTATGTGATAAGTTTTAAGGAGCCCAAAATGGCCACATATTGGAGAAACATGGAGCTATGAGTGAACCTAAATTTTAGGGTTAGAATTATTGCATAAGTACAACTGTTCCTTATACCACATTGCATTACCATTCCATTCATTTTTTATAAAATTCTTAGATCTTGTTGGATATTATTAATGAGAGTTAGGGTATATTTCTTATTTTTCCATTTTGATATTTCTTGATCTACTCAATCTATGTTTAATATAGACACGAAATCTAAAAATGCTTCTGTAGATTCATCTCTCTTGGATAGTGCATCAACTACCAAATTTTCTATTCCATTCTTATAAATGTTATCAAAATAATATCCCAAAATATTTATGACCAATTTCTATTTATATTCATATAATAAGCATTGCTCCAGAATTATTTTAAGTTATCATGATAAGTCTTCACCTTGAAGTGAAGACCCATGATATATGGTCTCCATTATTTAACTGCATGAAAAATAGCCATCATTTTCTTCTCATAAGTTGGTTTTAATAGGTTCTTACCTTTGAGTTTATGAATCTTGAATGAAATAGGGAATCCATATTCCATGATTACTGCATGTATGCCACATCTTGAAGCATCACATTCAACAATGAAGGTTTTAGAGAAATCTAGGGTACCTATAACTAGAATGGTACACACGGTTTTCTTCAGTGACTCAAATTCTTGGGTTTCTTCCTCATTTCATTGAAAAGAGTCTTTCTTCAATAATGTTTTGAGTCATGTTACAATTATACCATATTTTTTCATAGCTGTGTGATAGTGACCCATAAGCCCTAAGAATCCCCTAAGGATTTTGAGGATTATAGGAATATTTCACTCCCCATGGCCTGAATCTTATGAGGATCAAATTTTATACCTTCATGAGAAATTATATGACCCAAATATTCTACCTCATTAACTCTAAAAACAAAATTAGAGGTATCAACATATAGGTGATGTTGTTCAAGAGTGTCTAGAACCTTATTGACATGATGTAAATATTCCTCCCATGTCTTGATCTAGATGAATATATATATAGACACTAAATCATGCACTTTGGGTAATTATCTAGTCCTGTTTACATACTATGATTTATATGATTCCTAATTTTGAGAAGTAATGATCAACCCATGTCTTTGGCCATATTTCTTTCCTTTCTATTGGCACTTTAAGTCTTGCACTCCCACTTGATCAGTCTATATTTTTATCTTTCATTATTTGAAATCCCAGACACTAGTGCCTAGCTAGGATGCCAACTCTAGGTGCTCTCGTCCACTCTGGGAGTTATTGTACCCTTTATGTTTTACTCACACTTTTTGGATTATTCTAGCCATTTGAGAACTTCATATTTTAAGTAGTCAGATTTTTTGGGGTTAATTACAAAATTCAAAGAAAAGGAATCATCTAAATATAAAGTTATGTGACGATAATGAGGGACCAAGAACTAAGCATTACTAGCACCACCTAAGGTTGCATCCATCAAGGAATCTATAGCTCCATTTGTATCCATATAGCTCCATCACAAAGGGACAAATGATGGTTCATATACATCACACTTAATAGGAGGGTAGTCTATTGTTTCCTTACACACATTATTTACATTCTAAATCTAGCTACTTTCTCACTACTTCCAAGTGTGACATGTACAAGAGAAACCTAGGGCATAATTCCACACACACACACACCTAGAATTATATTGGGTATGAGATGTAGTGCATTACTCAGTGATAAGTCCATAAATTTGGTAACTGAGGACAATCTAACCCCTTCATATGTATATTTTTTTTAGGGTTTTGATGCTTTGTTTGAGGTTTTATAGGTGATTCCTTCATTCAAAATTTATAGTGACATCTGATGAAGTTCAACAGCATGCACATGACAAAATGTGAACAAGTGTAGAAATCTTGTGACCCTATAAATTTAGGTTTCTAACCATCTATGCATACCAGGGTGTCCATAAACAAGTACTAGAGAAACCTAAACACCCTTATCCCTCTCTAGGTTCCCCAGTATAGACAAATATGCCAAATCTATATTTTCTCAAGCTTCAGTGCGATAGTACTCCATCTCTATTCAACTGGTCTCCACTGTGACAAATTCCAACAAACTCTATGAATCAACTAAGGATATTCTAACCCTATTTACACATTAGGGTTTCATATTTTCATTGATTAGTTACTTGCATTAATTTCTGTATTTCATTTATCATTTATTTACTACTACTATAACATTAGATTAGGTTGCATTGCTACATTTTAGCTTAGTCAATATGATCAAATAATACCAATACAATTTTTTTTATAGAAATGGTCAAAATATTGAATTCATAGAACTATGGAATGTAGAGGGTGCATTTGTAAGGAAAAATACATTAACATAAATTCACAGTGTTCTTTATGTGTCCTAATTTTTTAATGAATATCTTCATCATGATTTTTGATTTGATGATGTCCCAATTAAAGATATAATTTTATAAAATAAACAACACCATGTAACACATATAGTAAATAATCAATGAAAATAATAGGAAACTTATCTTTTACTATGTATTTGTTGAGCTCCCTGTAGTCTGGACACATACACCAACCTTCATCCTTATCTTGTACCATCACTACTAGAAAAGAGTAAACACTTTGACTATGGAGAATAATTTTGGCCATTTTATGTTTGTGTTATCATTGATCTCAAGTAAATTTATGGAAAATTGTGTCATGAGGTCATGTGAGTCTCCATGAGTTGTCATTCAATGTCAAAGATGAAGGTTGATTGGTAGTGTCAGGATTTGGTGAGTTCTATGTTGTCCTGGAACATGGTTCAATGAGTATAGTCATGGTTTGAGTCCTTCCAAGTGGTTGAATGTTTTCATGAGGTTAAAAATGTTTGGTATGATGTTTAATGAGTGTTAAAGGGTCTACATGAGGTCAGAAAGGATAATTCATGGGTTGTATGTGTTGAGTCAGGTCATTCCAGGCCTATTCCTAGTCTTGGAGCATGTAGGATGAGATGGAGGTATGAGTTTTGGAGATGATAAGTCTTGTTAGAGAATTATAGAATCATGGTAATGTGGTATATGACATGTATGGTAAGTTTCAGGTTAGTTTGCAAAGGTTTAATAGTGTTTCAGGGTCCTTGGGAAGCAACCATGTGAGAAATAGACAAGTTCGAATAGGTAAGTCTTAATAGATAGAGAGTTTCAGACCTATTTGGGATATATGGTGAGTATGGTTAGTTAGAGGATGTTTTAATGATGCTTCATGACAATTTTAGGTCATTCTGAAGAAGTAATTGTAGGATAAGTCAGTTTTGGCAAAACCAGGTTTTCTAGAGTGAAGATTTGAAGCAAAAATGGACCTTCTGATGCTTGTTGTGAGCAGTGTGTTTTGCATGGGGACCTGAGATATTTTGAATATATTTTTAGGTCAGTTATTAAGGTTTTTAAAAAATTATTAGGTGGTTTTATTATGTGGGTTTTATGAACGAGCGTTAAGAAGATAAATTGCTTTGAAACCCTAGCTAAAAGTGACTGGGAGAAAGTTGATTATAGTGAGCTTGTTTTGATTCCTTTTGATAAATTAATGATTTTATGTTATATATGACTCTTCTAGATTTAAAGAAAGGTATGATATAGTATGTGGTGATGAGTGGACCCCACCTAAAAATGGTTATTTCTAAAGAAGTTCATTTTACGAAGAATTTTTTGAAAGAAGGAAAGAAATAAATTGATAGTGGTTTTAGCCCTAGAGTTGTTATATATTTTCATGATAGTTTCAGATAATGGTTGAGACTCTAAATGGAAAATTGTACCATATTTATGAAGACTAGTTTTTGGGGCAGTTCAGAGTTACTTTTGGTAAAAATAAAATTGCAAGAGCTACAAAAGGAGTTAGGACTCCATTATAGTTGTATTGTGATCTTGGTTAAGATATATTTCCATTGGAATATCAAAATTATGTTTTTGATATGGTATTAAGAAGTTATGACCTATTATTTGAGGGTGAAATATGGAGGATGTTTGATCTAGCAGGGTATTGAGTAGCTTAACGAGGTAACGTGATAGTTATGAGTTACTCATGCTTGGTGAAGTTTTTTGAGTGCTTAGACATCATGTATAAGGGTGTTACATAATTTTGTTAAGCTTGTAAATGATTTTGGAGGTGATGGAGCATGTTGAGCTCAAGGTCAGTTCTTGAGTCCTAGAAGGCTAAAGAAGTAATTTTTAGAGATGGGCTTGGTTAAAGGCCTTCCACTTGGATTTGGAAGGAAAAGTGATATGTTATGGAAAGGTAATTAAAATATATTTATAGTGGTATATGGTTTGTGTATTTTTGATGAGATTTTATGGTCATATAACTCATTTTATGATAAATAAGGTTTCTTGGTTTTGAGGAGATGATTGCCCAAACTGAAAGATTGAGGTAGATGGTGCATGTTTTGGATTGGATGATGCTTGATATCAGTTTGAGTGTGAAGAGGGATTAATTTTTTTCCTAGTGAAGGAATTTGGAGGTCTTGGAAATGATAGAAAGGGTACAAAAAAATTGAGTTTGTAAAACTGATTTTTGGGTAGTTGGATTTGGTGAAGAGGAAAGTTGGTGTGGTTTGCACATATGGATTTTTCATGAGATCTAACATGCATGTATGTGATCATAATGTCGTAAGGATTCCAATGACCTGTTAAATTCCATATTTGAGTTGTTATTTGGTATTATTGAGGCCCAAAGGTGAATACATAGTGCTGGAAACAATTGTTTTATGAATGATATGATCCTTTTTAGTTGTGTTATGAATAATTTGATTGGTGAAAGATAATAAACAACCATGGTTGGTGTTGATATGTTATATTTGACATGTGTGGTTAACTTTAATAATCATGCTTTTTGTTTTAGTGGTTTTAGCTCATCTAGGTGATGGGGTTTTTAGCTTGTTTTGTGCTATTTTGGTGTTTTTGGGCATGACCGACACGCATGGGTCCTTTGTGAACGTTTTTATGAGAATTATGTTATGTTTTTAACTTTTAATGGTCAAACCAAAGGAGGGAAATTGATTTTATTTGAGTTTTAAATACGAGAAGAATATTTATGTAAGGTTTTGAGTTTATTTTTGAACTAGTTGAACATATAGAGAAAATACAACCTAGGTGAGGCTTTGAAAGCTGATCAAGGGAATGAAATCAGATCTAAGGATGTTTGTAATTTTTTTAAGAATGTTAGAGAGAATTTATGAAAGATATTAAAGCCAAGACAAGTCATGAAAGTGAGAGATATACTGAGTTGAAGGAATGAAGGTTTGAACAAAGTGTATGAGATGATTTTGTGATCTCCATCAGTTATGGCAGAAACAAAATTTAGATATATTTATCTTCATATGGTTGAGTTGGATATTGATCATCTTAGGTGGTTGTATCCTCCTTTTGGAGTGGGCTCTTTAGTCAATTAGGGATTGGTGCTCCTTATAGGGTTGATGCTCCTTGTGAAGTTGGGCTTCACTAAATATCTTTGCTTTGAGTAATATAAGTAGAGTTTTAGTGGGTTTTATTCCCCTTGAGGGTTTCCCACTTATATGTGGTGATCATGTTTATTTTTATTTTCTTCATGTTCTTGTGAATGCTTAATACACACCTAATGTGCTCATATGGTTATAGATATTAAATGGTTGAATGAAATGATGAATGTTTGTGATGGTATATGAATTGAATTTTTTTAGGACTAATTCATCCTCCCTATCAGTCCATTGTGCTTCCAAAAACTAATACCCACTTCTAACATATCATATACCATATTTTCAATCTCAAAATTTTGTAGATAAGGGTATTGATAAGGTAAAATGTGTAGTGGTTGGCTACCTGATGCTAGATAAATAACATGATCATGATATATTTTGGGGGGTAACCCTTTTGGCATATACCAAAAAAAAATTGAGTTCCCATTAATAATTACTCATAGATATGATGGTATATTTCCCTTTGATGGTTGATCTTCTAGTTAAAATATTTGTTCCATGAACCCATATACACCTGTCTTAAGAGTATTTTACATTTGATGAGATCTAATCAACTGTGGATATTTTTCCTTCATCCCGCACAAATAAAAATCCTCCCTTTGTAATGGAACCACATGAAAAAATCCTTGAAGTTCATCACAATAGTTTGCAATATTGTATTCCATTGGACCCCTAACACAATATATTCGCCCCCATTGAAACGACGTACATATGACCTTATAACAGGTAATCTTCTATGTATAGCTTAATATTATTTCATTCTCTTAATGAACCAAATTTACCTCCACCTACTACCATGACCTAAAAATATAGGGATGGATAAAAAAATCAATTTAAGTAAAAAAAAACTTATGATTGATGAAGTTATGAACACTTCTAAATTCAATCAATAACATCACCCTTTGTTTCTTTATGAACACAACTATCTTAACAATTTGTGGGGTGCTAATGCTTGAACTTTTATGGAAAGATATAATTGGTTGAGATTCATCAACCTCGATCATAGTAATCTCTTCCTCTTCACTAGATGCTTCATCCCTTTCTTATTCCTCATTCAAAATTTCAATGTAGAATAATTTCTTCTCAACCCAATTATGTTACTTTCTCCTCTTTCTATCACAAATGAAACATATCCCTTTTGATTGTTTATGTTCAATTTATTGCAAAGTCCACCAAGTAGGATAAGGGAATTATGGTTCCGATATACTACGATACATAATGTGAGTTAAGGTATTCCTCTTCAAGGAAATGAATTTTTCCTCTACCCTAAATGCCATGATAATAGAATTAGAAACATTAACTGGATCAAAAATTCGTACCTCATGTTGGATGTGATATTTGAGACCACTCAAGAATAGATCATTTAGATTATCATATGTAATTGTATCCACATGCAATAAAAATATATGGAACTCTTAAATATAATCCTTTAATGATCCAATTTTTTAGCTTTTATAATTAGATAAAGTAGTTCTCAGAAACATTAGTACTATAGTGCATTTGCAGCTCCTTTGTAAAATATTACCAAGTGAAATTAATAATTTTATTCTTATTTTGAGTACATAGCCAATAACACTGAATGAATTATTATGGTTTTAGATACAAAGATGTTATTACCAACTTCTATCCACCTAGGACTTGATTCAGATCAAAAAAATTATCCATTTGGTTGATCCAGATGATCCTCTCATGCCCATTGAACTTGCACACTTCCAATTTTGGAATAATGTTACACCAGTGGTTAGAAGATCCACCATGTTGTACAGAGGATCCACCCTGGTTGGTGTAGTTTGAATCTGAGTGTGCACTTCTTAAGTAACCCATGTAACTTGAATGAAGATTATTTCTATACTTCATGTCAGAGCTAATCTACATAAAATCCTTCCTTAATGATTTAATTCCATCTTCATTTCACCTTACACTGTGTGAAATACATTTTCCAATTCTGTCATTTTTTCACCCTCCATTATGCTCAAGATAGTACCAAAATCAACCTGGAAATTGTTGAGGTCATCCTTATTCACCATGCTATTCACCTTGTCCTGAAGTTGGCTGACCATCTATTATATCTCATAAGATAAAAATACAAAATCTAAATCTTCCTTATTTAGAGTCATTCCTTGAGTGGATTGATCCTTTCCTTGGCCTCTAGTTAATATCTATGTCACGATGTAGGGTTTTTGTTTTAAGGTATAAAAATTTGGGTAGGAATTTATGGTTTGGGGTTTCACATGCTTATTATATGAATAAAGAGAATTAAAGAGAACAAGCACTAGAAATTTTTTTCCAAGATTTAAAAAAATATAATAAACTTAGAAAAATTTCAAAAATTATAGCCTATGTAGCAAATTTATGAAAAAACCTAAAATAAATTTAACTTTTTCCAAACAAGTAAAAAAATATTGAAATTTAAAGAGCACCTTAAATTATTTCCCAACTTAAATGAAAACATTCCAGGAAAATTCATCACCATTTTTTAGATATATCTTAATCTGAAAAAACACGGTTATGACCTAATTCTAGACCATATTAAATCTCTAATACCACTTGTAATTAAATTACTTATATAGATCCAAGTATTAACAAAAATATTACACCAAAGAACACAAATATATATATATATATATATAAATCACAATATGTAAGTAGAATGACTTATCCACTTTGAGAGGGGAACCTCCAAACCATACTATAAGACTCAAGCTATCAATAAGATGCTCATATGCTAGGTACTAAGTCATATATATGCCATAGTATGTTATGTAAAGAACCAAATATGACCTACTAAGCATATGAAAACATACATGAATATAATATGTCATGATAAGAGATAATGGTAGCCACAAGTCAACCATCCATATCTCGATATGTGACCTAGGATTTAAGGTGTAAAAAATACATTGTAAGAATGCTAGTGTTTGGGTTTAAGTACAATTAGTGCACCACCTGATGAACCCCATTTTGTTATGTTTAAGCTCTATTTAAACTCATACCATTTTGATATCATGATACATGATGAACAATGATTACTCTTTATATTTATTACTTTACTATGATTATGAAGGAATTATTGCGTATACTTGTGATGCTTTTATCTTGTTGATTATTTTGCATAAATGACTTGAATAAGATTATTTATAAACGTTAACTCCATTTTCAAAAAAATTATATGTTGACTTGTCACAGATATCACATGAATTAATTCATGCATTAGTGTAGGACTCTACTTGACATGTTAGCGCATGAATCTCATCTACGTTAACAGGGGTCTCAAAGCAACACATCTAAATTGTCCAAGTCACCAGTCCAAATTCTTCAAAACTTGGGGGAACTCACGTGCACATGAAGATAGCTCGGATATCTTAAATCACAACTGGCAACACTACATCCTATACAAAAATTATCACCATTAATTCAGTAGATATTCAAGCCACAATAAGATGAAATATGACCAACAATTGAAGACTTAACATCAGTTCAATTGTCTTCACTCATTTAATGATTTGAAGAATATTCTAGAGGTGATTTAATCCTTCTAAGGAGTAAATCATGGATCATTTATTCAGTTGTTGAGAGTATTTCAAGTTCAAACACTTTGCAAAATGATCTTGCGATTAATGGATTTCACAAAATAGATGGCATTGTTTAGTTAAACAGTTAGTTAAATTTAGACGTGGTCATTTAGAATAACTAGATCTCTTAGAGACAATAGGACTTCTCTTTTATAAAAGAGATGATGTAATTAGAATTATGGGTTCAATCTTTCAATTGTACAAACATATTTCCAATTCAAGAAAGAGAGCAGATTTAGGAGGAAGTTCAATTGTGTGAGTTTCGATTCAAATCATGATCAAAGGGTAGGAGAAAGGGTCACTCTTACCCAATGAGATGGGGATTCAAAATTGTTTCCTTTATATGTTCTTTATGATATTCTATTTTACTATTTATTCAATTCTTGAATATAATTCAGTTTCCATTATTAATGCTTTAGTGAATTTCCTAGTATAGCTTTCAATTCTAGTATTTCACTTCAAGCATTTTATTTTGTAATCATGACCAATTTGTTAATTTATAGTATTTTTTATTAAAACCCATGCTGATCCTGTGTTCCTACTATCCATTTTATTGTAAACAACCATGAACACTTCCATAGATTGACACGATAACTTGATTTAAGTATAAGCATTATCGAAACTCCTCAATTTTTGGCACTATTTCTATGGAGCACAATGTTATCAGATGAAGGTGCTAAGTAGAGGTACTGCTTGATTTTCTAGTAAGTTTCCATTCAAAAATTCTATTTCCTTAACTCTTTCTTTTTAAATAATCATAATACTTTGTACTGACAACAAGAATTCTCAGAGTTGGAGTATGTGGAACACACATAATTAAGTCTAGTATTTATAGTTAGGGAAACATTATCAGTATGATAGGATTGCATGTTTAGATCTGGAGACTATAGAGGTAGATTCATTAGATTAAACCCTCAAAACCCCCCATGAAACCAACCTGTGGAATAGCTTGCTGACAAAAGAAAAATGGTTGGCGAAGTACATAACCTCAATGGTACAAATAATGGAAATCCTATAATTGAAAGAACATTTACCTATCCTATTGAATTGGATCCTAATGAGGATGCTCCTATGAAAAATATATCCCCATCAATTCTTCCAACTCTCAGGGGATTAGTTTTAGAAGACCCTAACCAATTCCTTTTTGAGTTCAAGGTTTTATGCCAAACATATGATGACACTACTGATAACTAAAAGCTTAAACTATTTCCCTCTACTCTAAAAGAGGTAGAAATGAGGTTGGTTATGGGTTTGAGCCCAAATTCCACTCATAACTGGGAGGAAATGGAACAGGCCTTCCTGGACAAGTATCAAGATTACTGAAGGGTCAGAGATAGAAAAGATTTTTTTTTAGGATTCAACAAAAGGAAGATGAAAGTGTAGCGGATTATTTGGATTGGTTCCTCTTCCTTCACAGAAGATGTGGAATTGGCCTAGATATTAACCTACTCAAAAATTTATTATGAAAGGGTTGGACAAAGACACAAAGGAGGCATTCAACTTAATGGGAAAATGAGATATGAACAAGTTAAAGTTCATAGACATAATCGATCTCTGTCAAAATTAGTCATCAAGTTGCCACAATATTAGGAGACAAAAGGAAAATTGTCCAATGGGGTTCTATCAAAATTAAGAGAATAAATCACATACTTGAAAACTAATCTCTTAATTCAACATAACACTACTATGGATAGAGAAAAGGCTAGGAACAAAAAGATTTTGTTCATTCACTTCCCAATATGTAGAGCTAAACATGGACTTAAAGACAGTCCTTTGGATAAGACATAAATATATCTTCTCTGTGAATGTAAGCATGCCAAAGATCAATGTAGACTTCTTCCCTTGCTAAAGAATCACCTAAAATAAAGTAGCCAAGATGAATTTGAGCTGAACTATATAGATAAGAAGCAAGGAGAAAAATTTTAGTCCAAGTAAAATCAACCCTACAACCAAAAAACACAATGGCCCCCAAATCAATGGAATGCACCATGGCCATATCCTCCAATTGGGTTCAAAAATTTCCATAGGAGTTTATCCCATAGTATGCCCTACCAAATTAGTATAAAAAACCTTGAGCTCCACATCCAAACATTCCACCATAACCACAATATAATCCTCAATACCAAAAACATTGGAATGCACCTCAAGGGTCTGGATAACAATATTATAATAAAAAAAAGATCACAAGGTCAAAAATATTTGTTGGCTGGACCTAGTAATATTTCCCAACCTGAAAAACCTTCCTAGCCATAGATACATTCATAGAATGTGGCAAATACCAAAAATGTAAGGTAGGGAAAACCAACATATATGGTAGAAACAAAGAAGAACACCGCAGTGAATTCGCTGGATTACAAGAACATATTGCTGCATTTGGGAAAGGTTACATCAAAACCTTCCTCTCTTATTATTGAGGAGATTCTTGAAGAAAATGAAGAAGCAGAGAAACACAACCTAGTACTATTGAAGAAACTCCTCAACCAGACATTGACATTCCCTTCCCATCTAGGATCTCTGAGAAACAAAATGCAATAGTTCTTGAAAATACAGAGTCAAAATTAATCCAAGTATTGAGGAAGTTAAGTATTGGCATTCCCATGTTGCAAACTCTTAAAGATATCCCTTAACTAAATAAAAAAATTAATGAGCTCTATTTTAAGAATCCAGGGGGAAGGAATATTCAACCCAAGACCATTCAAGTTGATGGGAAACTTGCTAGCATTTTAGAATGAAATAATCCTCCTCATAAGTATCGAGATCCTGGAAGTCCCATTGTAACAGTGTGCATAGGAAATGTTTAGATTCCTAACGTCCTAATTGATTTAGGAGATATCATAAATGTCATGACCATAGAAAATCTATCCACATTGACACTCATTGAACCACAATCCACACATATAGTATTATAAATGGCAGACTAGTTAGTGAATAAACCTAAGGGAATAATAGAGTATCTTACCATTACAATCAAATATTTTGACTATGTAGTAGACTCATGATAATCAAAACAAAGAATAGAAAAATTGGTTACCCCATAATCTTGGGATGCCCTTGGTTAGATACAACTGCTACCCTTATTGACTACAGAACAGGAAACATGGTCATCACCAATGGTCAAGATTCAAATAAATTGTCATTATACCCTACAACCAAACCATTTGCTACAAACAACAAATAGTGGTCCAAAGATGACTCTGATGATTATGAAGATATCATTTCCTCTATTTCCATGGTAGTAATTTGAGAACACTCATATCAAATTCAATTTGACTAGCATGACACTGGTGTTGTACATAGCCTAAGTCTTGTGCTTGAGTCTTGAGCTAGGTTCAGTTCGAGTCTTTTTCTATTCCCATGCTTCGAATTACTGAGATAAGGAATGATTTCATGGATGAAGATAACACACCCATTATTTATCCTTTCACGAAGAACATAGATCTAACATAGTGCATCTTCCAAAACATAACATCTATGCATAGATTGCTACCACATAGGTGTCTATTAAATGAAATTTTAAGAAATTACCCCATGGTAAATTCAATTCATCCTGATACAAAAAATTTTCATGTTCTCCCTGGAAAGAAATTGACAATAAACAACTGGTTGATAGATCAAGAGGAAAATACATTGTTTAAAATTATATGCTTTCACCCCCAAGCCTTTGATTAGGAGTATAGTGATATGAAAGGTATACATCCTAGTATATGTACACATAGTATCTACACCATTGAGGTCAGACCAGTTAGGAAACCTCAAAGAAGGATAAACCCAACTCTGAGAGACATTATGAAAACCAAGATTGAAAAGTTTTTGAATGTTTTACCCAATCTCAGACAGCCAGTGGGTTTCCCCTTTGGTCATAGTGCCTAAAAAGAATGGAAAATGGAGAGTTTGTGTGGACTATAAAGAATTGAAAAAATCCACTCATAGGGATTAATTTCCATTACCTTTTATTGATAAGGTCTTAGAAAATTTGTTAGGTAAAAGATACTTTTCATTTCTTAATGGATTTAGTGGATACAATCAGATAACAATGGCTCATGAAGACCAAGATAAGACAATGTTCACCTTTCCTTGGTGGACATTTTCTTACAGAGCACTACCTTTTGGGTTATGTAGTACCCCTGCCAATTTCCAAAGAGCCATGTTGGTAATATTTTCTAATCTCACCCATGATTGTGTAGAAATATACATGAATTATTTTATGGTCTATGGGGAAACATTCCAAGACGCAATCAATAATCTGGATAAATTTCTTGCTCACTGTGAAAAATACCAACTATCCCTATATCATGAGAATTTTTTCTTCATGGTGGAAAAAGGTATAGTTTTAGGCCATCATGTTTTAATTGAGGGAATTAAAGTTGACCTAGACAAGGTGAGAATCATCGTAAAATTTCCATCACCCACCAATCAAACTGAGGTAATAATTTTTCACAGTCATTTTGGTCACTACCATAGGTTCGAATCAGATTTTAGTAAAATTACTTCTCCATTATTTTCTCTTCTGACTAAGGATTTTGAGTTTGAATGGACATAAGTATGTCAACAATCTTTTGATGCAATTAAGGATAAACTGATAAGTACACCAGTGTTGAGAGGTCCTAATTGAAAATTTCCCTTCCATATCCAAACATATGCCTCAAATGAAGTAGTAGGTTCTATCTTAGGACATCAAGAGGAGGGAAAACCCATGCATGAAATTTACTATATCAGTAGAAATATTTCCCTTATTGAGAGGAATTACACAACAACTCAGAAAGAATTTTTGGCAATAGTATATGTAATCAATAAGTTTAGACATTATATTATAGGTTATGAGGTGTTTATTCATTTTGACCATTCAACCATTAAATATATAATAAATAAACCTTTATTTAATGGTAGGATTGTAAGGTGGTTTTTGCTACTGCAGGTGTTTAATCTCAAAATCATTGACAAACCAGGGAATTACAAGATTGTAACTGACTTTCTTTCTAGGATTTCCAATTCAGAGGAAGATTAACAAGTCAATGATGAATTTCCAGATGAGATTTTGTTTACACTTTCCACTACCTCTCGTTGGTATGTAGACATGGCTAATTACTTAGCCACATGGAAGTTTCCAAATGTTTTCACACCAAAGCAAAGGAAGAAATTAATTAAACATAGTGTAATGTATACTTGGTTTAATGGAATCCTTTTTAAATGTGGGCTTGATCATGTCTTACGAAAGTGTGTAGCTGAAAATGCAGTATTTGACATACTTAGAGCATGCCATGATGAACCATCAGGAGGACACTATTTAGTGCGTAGAACCATCCAAAAAATCCTTGGATTTGGTTACTATTGGCCTTCCTTATTTAGGGATTTAAAGAAGTATGTATAAACGTGTGATCAATGCCAGAGAATGGGGAAACCAAAATTTACATCACAAATTCCCCTATAACCACAAATTTTCCTAGAACCATTTGAGAAATGGGGACTATATTTCATCGGGCCATTTGACCCAACCTCCCAAGGTAAGGAATACATCTTGGTTTGTACTGACTATGTTACTAAATGGGCTTAAGTGTAGGTAATGCCGCATGTAAGAGATGAGAAGGTTACAAAATTTCTCTATGAGCATATCTTTCAAAGGTTTAGAGCACCATGATCAATTGTGTTAGACTAAGGGCCACAGTTCATGTCAGGAGTAGTAAGCTCTTTTGTGGAGACATATTAGTTGAGGCATAAGAAGTCATCCCGCTATCACCCAAAATCAAATGGACAAGTAGAAGTGACTAATAAAGAATTGGAGAACATACTCATGAAGACTGTAGACATCTCAAGAAAGAATTGGGATCATAAACTACCAGAAGTGGTGTGGGCTTACAACACCACATGTAAAATAACAACATGGTTTACACCATATGAACTAGTCTATGGTAAGAAACCAATATTTCTCATAAAGTTTGAGATCTAAACATTAAAGACAACATATGAGGTGGGAATTGAATTTACAAAAGGACAATAGGAAATAATTGTTTAATTAAATGAACTGGATGAGATCAGGCTTCAGGCACTACACCATACTAAGATCATCTAACAATAAAGGAAAATTTGGTATGACAAATAGATAAAGCCAAGGAAATTTTAGAAAGGAGACTAGGCCTTACTATTTGATTCAAAGTATAAAGACTTCAAAGGAAAACTATAGATGAGGTGGATGGGCCCTATCAAATTATAGAAGTGTTCGATAATGGAATAGTCCAATTGGTTCTGATCGATGGTGAAAGGAAAGTAATGCTGGTTAATGGGCACAGACCGAGGATGTACCATAAACCAACATCTCAAAAAGAGTTTCAAAGATAAATTCAAGAATATTTAGATCTTAATTGTGTAGGTAAATTATATTTTCCTATCACAATCCTAACCTAAGCAATCACTTACTAAAAATAAGAGGGGATGGTTTAAAACCAAAAATGGCGGCCAATACTTCATGAATGTATATATATAATAATGTAGAAGATTGAGAACCAAAAATGACGGTATTTTCTCCTGAATCTGATAAAAAAAATATACTTGTATGTATGGAGCATGACATAAGCATGGAAATATTGACATATATTTGACAATATCAGATATCAAGGTATGCGCAATTGATTATTTTTAAAAGTAGGAAAGATTTAAACTTAATTTTTTAATTGTTACCATCATGTTTATTGATTGCGCTTCCTTTCCCAAGTCACTTGGCATGGTCCCAAAATCCCAATCAAATCCACAACCCATTATTTACCATCATGATCACACACATCCCATTACTCCCCTCATCACCTCATAATTTTAGCAGCACTTTCCAAATTCGGTTATATACCTTGCATGTTAAGTTTGTTCGAAATATGCTTTCTGAATTAGCCATATTCAATCCTGTGCCATTAGTATCTTGCACTATCAACTTGATACTGTTAAACTACCAGTTATGTGCTTTTCTATCTTTTATTAACCTGTTAAAATCTAGCATGGGGTGTAGACTACAACATGAACCCACCATTTCTATCAATCTCTTAGCAGACACAAAGTTAGTGGAGATATTTGAGAAGGTGGGATGGTTAAATTTTTTGTTGGCATACGAAGAGTTCAATGTCCTAATGACTAAATGATTTACAAGGAACATAGAATAGGGGTACACCAATGTAAATGTAAAGGAAATTACTTTCTCTCCACTCTAATCAGTCAGTTTTCTGGTATACCTAATGAGGGATTAACAATTAGCGACAAGATAATGTATCATGAGATAATCAAGAGATTTACAGTAGGGAAGAAAGAAAAATTACAGTTGGTAATTGAAAATAAGGGAAAGGAAAAATGAGTAAAGAGATTGAGCATACCAAAACCTTGGGCTGAAGTGGCCAAGTGGTTAATTAGGCATTTCACATGTGAATGCAAATATGAAATTATACTAGGTCTAATTTTAAGAATGCTCATTCATTTGTGACATGGAAAAAACAAGCCCCAGTATAAATTCAATTTACCCCAATTCCTTTATGAGTCTATTTATGTTGCTATACATAAATTTCACTGGGGGGATTCATATCTAAAATTTCAAGATTTAATTCACTTAATTTGTAAACAATTTTTTTTGAAAAAGAGGCACTGGACAAAGAAGTGGCTTAAATTCCAAAAATCATACTCCTTAAATCTTGAGACTGTTATGGAACAGACTCCATCCACTTTTGGTAGACCTAATAAATTCCTCCATACTTCTCAGTCTACCCTATTATTCATGAAACCCCAGTTAATAAGTCACTATCAAAAAAAGAACAAGAAGTAGCTGAAATTATGAAAACACTGGTTAAAACTCTGCTCAAGTCCCCACATAAGCCAATCTATTCATCTGTTCCTAAAGAGTCATTAAGTAAAGATAAGGGTAAGTCATAGTTTGAAGAAGGAGGACCTAGTTCTCCACCAAAACCTAATACCATTTTTCCTCAAGCCCTCTCCTTATCTAAAGTATAATTCAAGCTACATATAACTCAGGAGATAATTGGCCAACTACAATCACTTTTGGAGGCTAAGGATACTAGTTTCTACCAGCAACTATCTTCCAAGGACCAAGAAATTCAAAAGATGTAAGAAATGATAGTTTTCCATGAGGAATCCACTCTCTAGATGCAATAGACCTTACAAGAAAAAGAGAAGCAGATAAAATTACTGGAGGCTACGAATTTGGAGCTGAACACATCTATTACACTGCTGCAGGAAAACATAGGAGGGTAGGAACACGTGACCAAGAAATATCAGGTGGTGTAAACCAATTTTATTTTTCCCCAAATTATTGTGTTAAAACATATGGATAAATGGATGGAGGAATATTATAGGCTCAAAGCAGTGGAGGAAGAGAATAAAAATTTGAAGGAAGAAAATGAATTGTTGAAACAAAATGTGGTCATAGTCAGTAGGCTCTATGATCAGGTACTCTCTTGCAGAACCCCTTACAAATTTAATGCCCTATTTTTATAGGATTTTTTTTTAAATGGAAAATAACTAGATCTAGGGAAATGTTGGATATAGAATTTGAAGGTAACTGTCAGTTTGTAGGGGCGTATACTGTCACTAATGATATTGAGAATTTTTTTCTATGTGAGTTCTATGTTCATAAGTTTCTGCTTCCAGAGTAGACTGAAATCCCAATCAATTTGTATGTGGGGGAAGTTTAACTGAGAGAATTTATTTTTATGCCCAGATATTAGGGAGAGTGGTGGGATCAAAGAGTGATATGTGTGCAGTTAGAGTCCACCATTGGCCTCTTAATGAGGCATGATTTGTTAACACCTATTCAGTTTTTCGACCAATTTCATTCTCAAGTATACTATCTACGCATGGTAGATAGGTATGTTGATATCTTAAGAAATTGTGTTAGTAATTTCAGAGAACAAGTTATCCCCAGATTCAATGTCAACTTCTTGGCATCCCAGGTCCAATAACTGTTGCTTGTAGATCCATACAAGAGGAAGGAGGTTGTTTCAACAACAAACCCCTGTTGTTCATTGAAGAGAGCTAAGGATCTTTGCAAGTTAATATTGGAACTCAAAGAACAATGGATTGGGATGCAGTACATGCCCCCATTGGTCCTTGCACATATTCCATGATGGAATTCTATAGATGACCAACCAGAGGGCAGCTATAAAATTTGGCGGGATATTGTTGTTGCACACTTTAGATTTTTCTAATGTATCTCTTGATGAGACTTGACAAACCTTTACCAATGAGTATAACTATTATAGGATTTCTAAAAAACTTAATGCTAGGTAGCAGGAGGACCTGCTAAATCCTTAGTTCAAGGGAGTGATGAACCCCATTTTGCTATGTTTAAGCACTGTTTGAACTCATACCATTTTTATATAATGATAAATGATGAACAATGATTACTCTTTATATTTAACTCTTTACTATGATTATGAAAGAATTATTGCGTATACCTATAATGTTCTTATCTTGTTGATTATTTTGCATAAATGTCTTGAATAATATTGTTTATGAACATTAACTCCATTTTTGAAAGAAGTATATGTTGAGTTGTCATAGAGAGCACATGCCTTAATTCATGCATTGTCACAGGACTCTACTTGATGTGTTAGCACAGGAATATCATCTACATTAACAAAGGTCTCAAAGTAGCACATCCATATTGTCTAGGTCACCAGTCTAGATTCTTTGAAACTTGGGGGAACTCACGTGTGCACCCAGATAACTCAAATCTCTAAAATCACAGCTGGTAACACTAAATTCTAAACAGAAATTATTGACATTAATTCAGCAGACATTCAAGCCACAAGAAGATGAAATATGACCAACAATTGAAGACTCAACATCAGTTTGATTCTCTTCAATCAGTTAATGATTTGAAGAATTTTCTAGAGTTGATTGAGTTTCATACAATTTATGAACCACTCCCACCATTAATGTATGGCCAAAAATAGATGGCATTGTTTAGTTAAACAATCAGTTAAAATTAGACTTAGTCATTAGGAATAACTAGATCTCCTGGAGAGACTAGGACTTATCTTGTATAAAAGAGATGATGTAATTAGACTTAGGGGTTCAATCTTTCAATTATAAAAGCATATTTACAATTCAATAAAGATAAAAAATTCAAGAGGACTTTCAGTTGTGTGACTTTCAGTTCAAAGCCTAATCGAAGGGTAGGAGCAAGGGCCACTCCTACCCAATGAGATGGGGATTCAAAAATTTTTCATTTTTGTGTTCTTTATGAGTTTCAGTTTTACATTTTATTACATTCTTGAATGTAATTCAGTTTCCATTATTAATTCTTTAGTGAATTTCCCAGTCAAGATTTCAATTCCAATATTTCATTTTAAGCATTTCATTTTGTAATCATGACCAATTTATTAATTTATAGTTTTTATTATTAAAACCCATGCCAAGCCTGCATTCCTACTGTCCCCTTTGTTGCAAAAATCCATGGACACCACCTTGGATAAACATAATAACTTGGTTAAATTACAAGTATTAATGACACTCGTCACCACCTATGTAAACACTACTCCAAAGAGGCTTCAAACCACACATTTTTCTCCACTTAACATGTAGTATGTATATAAATGCGTATAGTTAACAATTTGAACCGATTTGATCACATTTGAGATTTGTTAAGACATTGAATTAGGATATTTGTGTGCTTGGAAATGAGGTAAGATGAAATACTTGAACTGGATGATTTCTTCATAATCGTAGTCATGACTTCCCTAATTTATATGCATCAACTCTAGGAATATTTAGGGAGAATTGAGTGATTTTTGTAGTCGTCTTTGTAATGAGAGCTCATAAGAGTGTGAAATGAGTGAATGTTGTGATATAAATTTATTATATAGGGTTTCAAAGTTAAATCATTATGACAAGGTCAACCAAAGAGGATAAAAAATACAAAAAATATAATTAACTTATAAGTAAACTTACAGGAAGTGTCAGTCCAAGACTATACATGTCATCCAGGGCCAGAAATTACATCCTAACTCTACTGTATGGTTTTGGAGAAGGTGACTGTGAGTGCAATATGAAAGTTTAATCATTATAAGAAGAGGTTAAGTGCTGATTTCATGAATTTACATTTAAAATGTGATGACATATCAATGTGTGGGAATAAGAAATTTAGGAGAGAGACAATAATATGTACTAATTGGGGATATAATGTGGATAAGTGTCTTAGGAAAGGTTCCTAATCACAACCAACAATGTCAAAAGGATAAATTTCCAAATTTTACTGTCTATACCACCCAAAACATCATACATTACTCATGCAAAATATATACCGTACATAAGATGGCTTAGAAGAAGTGGAGGAATATATTTCCTTCCTAACTGTATTTGACCTTGAAATTCATAACATTGAAACTTTAAATCCCCTCATCTTCCAAAACCTCTTTTTCTATAGCCATATATAGATTTCATGAGGATGACATGATTAACAATGAAGTATTATTCCATGTTTACAATCCTACCTTTATTATTGTATTGTCATCCAAAATTCCCAAGTAAGAAGAGTCTTGTTGGATGAGGGATTGAGAATAAATGTTGCTTCTTTCTCTCTCATTAAAAATCCCAATTTTTTCATTGATGACCTTAAGTATACTCGAATGAATTTTAATGGAATTGATATAACCATTTAGAAGTTGCTTCATTGTATTTACCTCATTATTTTTGCTATCCCAAATACCATCAATACCAAGCTCATGGTTCTTGATTAACTCCTTTCCTACAATTGCTTACTAGATAGGCCATATACACACTACATGCACATATTAACATCATCTAGATATTAATGCCTTAATTTTATCCAAAAGAAAAAATGATATAAACATGATTTTGACCCTGACATCTAGGATATACACGTCCCTTTTGTTAAAAAGTCCTTCCACATCCCCAAAAATCCTATGGTGCACATTGTATACACCATATTTTTGACATTTGTTAACTATTTATTTTATGCAGGGGTCGCTAATGCATTTTGTTGGTGCTCAAATTAGTCTCACCCCATTTATCCTTAAAATTCTTCAGTTTGTGGGATTTTTCATGTTTTTTATCACCCCGTATTGATGCATGAAATTTTTTTCCTCCATTTGGTTGTGATGATCAGTCCCTTCATTGGTCGAGGATCATTTAAAAATATAGAATTTGTTTTTCGTTCCTCTGTCCATGAAAAAGATCTGTAACTTGGGTGAAAAATAAGGTTTTTTCTCTTCCTTCCATTTTCAAAAGTCATGTTTTATTGTCCCTGTCATTTTTGTCCCAAATATTTGTGGAAAAATGATTGAATGCATCTCAAAGGATCATATTTGAGCCTTATAACATTTCCAAATTCTCTATCCTTAAAGAAGGAATCATTTCCGGGTGCAAATGGTGATTTTCCTGCATTTTATGGTTTGATGGGTGTATTTTTCCCAGTCAAATTCATATCTCAACATATGTGGAAACGTGGCTCTTTCTGGTTGGATGTGGCTCAACAGGGCACTTTTTAACTCTAAGACATACTTTAGACTCAAAACTTGTCCACTTGGAGGGCCGACGCTCATCTAAAAATTCACCTTTTGGTTTGACCTTGGAGTTGCGCTGGAGAGACACGTGGAGGTTTCCGCTACCTTTCCCAGACTTAGACAATTTTTTCATGCAGCTGGTACATTTTTGGCAGACCATGGACACATGGAGGCTAGACGTTCATTTGAGGATCTGCCTCAGGGTTCCACCTTAATAATTGCGACATGGCGACATGTGGAGGTTTCAGCTGGCTCCGCTCTATACTTAAAATTTTCAAAGTAATTTTGAAATGCTTGGGACACGTAGAGCAACCGCGCCTATTTGGGGATCGACCCCTAAGTTTTATATTGAAGAATCACTAGGAGGACACTTGGAGGCTTCTGCTCACTTTTCCCTTGCTTGGACTTTTCAATGAACAAGGAAAACTGTCTCGGACCCTAGACACATGAAGCCTTCCATTGATCCTTCATCTTTTTTAACAACTCTGCCAGAATGAGACACGTGGTGAGCCTGCGCTTGTTTAGGGTCTCTGCTTTTGAGGACCATACAAAAGGTGTGCTAAGGCAACATGTGGAGGCTTCCGCTGGCTCCTTTTCTACTGAGACTTTTTCAAAGGCCAAAAGGCATTTTTCTTGGGCCCAGGGCACGTGGAAGGCCCGCGATTGTTTAGAAACTTTCCCCTATACTTCTCCTTTGCATTTGTGCCAAGGAAACATGTGGATGGCTATGATATAAAGTAGAAAAGGGGAAGAATCAATGGTTGTTGTGTATTGCATCTATTTTTCTGCCATTTTTGCTCCAAGACTCCTGGAGATGCGAATACACACTATTTTTCATCATTTTTTGATGAAATTCCTTGTCATTTTTTTCCGAAAAGTGCCATTGAATGGATTCAAAAATTAATTTGTGAGTCTAAGGATGGTTAAGGTCGATATTTTGAATTTAGAATTTCTCGGGCACTTGAAAAAATAGGAATTACCAGAGAAGATGGATGCAGGGCAGAGTTACGGAGGAAAGAGAGGGAAAAGGATGAAATGATGAAGGTTACAAACACAAAAGATGAAAAATGTGTTTCCTCGAGAGAAAAAAAGGATTACCTGTCAGATCCAGCTATGTAAAGCCTTCAGAAAATGATTAAAAAGGGTATTTCTTGCATGAAAGAATCAAAATGATTAGGAGGACTACTAAAAAGTTGTGGTATGGCTTCCTAGTCATTATTTGATGGCCCAAGAAACGTGATCAATTCATAATCGGTCCACCTGGTAGCTTTTGGATCTGAATTTGTTAAACATCACTTTTTGAGACAAATTGGTAACAATCAAAGGTCCCTCAAATATTCTTATTTTTTTGGGGGAAAATTTTGGATGAGTGAGTGAGTGAAATGTATAAATGCAATGAGAATACTCTTACAAAGGGTCAAGGGTTGAATTCTTAAGAGAGAATTTGAGAAAGTCATCTTCCTGAGAGACTAATACGAGATACCTGGTTAATTATTTCTATGTTAAATTTTCTATCATGTCAAGTTGGTTGCAGATGTATAGCCATTGATGAGCACTAAGATTTTTTTAAAAGCTTTCCCCTTCTGATGAATCTAAGCAATTTTGAAATTAATTTGCTTCAATCTTGGAGTAATTAGTGTCTGCTTTATTTTAGAATTTCTACAAGTAGTTTTTCTTGTTCCTATTGTAGTCTTACATTGAAATATTTGTGAAATCACAAAAGATCTCGTCCCTGTGACAGTTTAGTGGCATTTGTAATTTCATTTCAAGAAGAGCCTTCATCTTGTGATGAGATAATCAAATTTAAAATCAATTCACTGTCATTTGTAGATAAAGATTGTTTGTAAGTCTTTGGGTGTACCTTAAGCATGATTGATAAGAGATTTTGGTGTTTAATTGAGTCTTTTAACTCAAGCCTTTGTGTTAGAGTCTCAAAGATTGTGTGAAAATGTGTTGATTTGGGCCTCCATTGAAGCACACCTTCTGGTTGAAAGAATGTCTTAACTATCCTGAAGCTTTCTGTTGTTGAGTTGTCCATTTTTGTGAAGTCCCTCAAAGATATGGTATAATCAAATTTATCCTACTTAATCTCCCACCAAAATTATTCAAAAACCATGAATCCATCCTGAACTACCCCTGTTTTCCCTGTATATCAAAAAAGGAACAAAATCTATTTACTAAAATATGCAGAACAATGAGGATTTCCTAATGTCTTTAGTAACCTTAGCCTTGTGTTGAAAGTATCTCCATATTTTAGAAGTGACAACTCTTGAGAGTTAGATTATGGAGTATTGACCGTATTTTCCCAAGGATTTCTTCATAAAATTTGTGCAAAAGAAGGATATCTCCATCTCCTTCATCAAAAAAAGGTTACACTAAGGGTCCTCTCACCCTAGTCGAAAGGCACGACCTAAAGTAGTGAGGATAGGTCAAATCCTCTTGAAGGTGCTATCCATCTCTCCACAAATCTGAGTGACAAAGGATTAGTTAGATCTCATCCCCGGGTACAAAATGACACACATCATGATCTATCTATCTGTAAGCTCCATGCCAAATCTATGATGTTGCTCATTGAAAGGGAGAACAAATTTGGATACTAACACTCATGGCACCATTACCGGGGACTCTTTGAAGTATTTTACAAATGAAGTACATACAGATATTGGTAATGTCTCTAACATGATCTAAGTGCTAATACATTTCTGAAACATCATTATCTGTTCAGATCTATAAGAATTGTTCAAAGTTGTGAGTTATGAGTGCAATATTTCTAGCTTATACAGTTACTGCACTAAATTTTGTATCATAATTGGTAAATTTAGGTAAAAGAAGAGCAGATATTGTAAGATTTGCATGAATCTAGTATTGAGATAGACATCTGATAGGTATTTCATAGTGCATTTGTAGAAACTAAGCTGAAAATACTTAGTGGCAACTCCATGCTATTTAAATTATTAATAAATACCAGTGTCTTAACATATATCAAGTAATATTTTTCATTAATCTCTACAAAGTTCGAAGGAAGAAGATCTGTCTTCATTAGGGACCCTAGTAGAAGGTTGTTTTCAGAGTTGGGAAAGTCTAATTCAGAAGGAAGAATAATTTGGAAGGTTGTTGGAGATCAAGCATCAAGACAAGAGATCTCCATTAGTGAAACTGATGAATCTGTGATTGAATATTGCAATACTTCTTAAAGTGCTTTTGAATCAGGTAGTCTCTTTATTGAATTGAATTCTCCATCTAGAGAGGGTCCTTCTTTTGTATTTGAAAATTTTTCTTCTCAATCTACCCCGGTGTTTTCCAAATCTGATAGAGTTTTCCAAGAAAAAGAGCCTTTAGAGGGCAGTCATTCTGAAAATTACATCCCTGTACCACACATACCCCTCACTCCTCATCATTCTATTTCTCTTGTAAGATCACCTCGTCAAAATAATATGGCTCAACCTCCACCCAGACCTCCATTTGTTAATACTTTTGGTCCCATCAATTTTAGAGGTATGGCTGGCTATCCAAATGTTGTGCCACAAGATTTAATAAAAAAATTGCCTAAGTTTCAAGGAAATAATGCAATCACTGTTGATCAGCACTTGAAGCTCTTTGTCAATATGATGGAGGACTTCGAAATAGAATTTGAGGATATATACATTAAATTATTTATCCATACTCTAGAAGAAGATACAAGGGACTGGTATAAATATTTTCCAGATAATTCCATTGACTCCTGGATAGAGATGAAGAATGATTTTAAAATACAGTATGGTGATAAAATAGACCTTAGGTTTCTTTTATCAGAATTTGAAAATATAAAAAAGAATCTTAATGAATCAGTGGATGATTTCAATACAATATTTAACAAAACATTGAGAAGAATACTTGTTAATTTGAGGCCATGTGATGAATCATGTCTGATAAAGTATTAAGATGCATTTGATTAAAAAGATGCTTACTATTTGAGGGATAAGAACCCTAGAAATTTAAGGTAGGCCTTTACCATGGCTCTGAAAATTGAGAACAACATTAAAGCAGTTGGAAAACCTCCTAAGAGGGAGGGTGTTAAATTGATCAACCTTGAGAAGCCTCAATCAAGTAAGGTTGTGGATCTTGAGGAAGTTATACAGACTTTGGCTAGGGCTGTCAAAGAAATCTTTTACAAGCTAGCTAGGGTAGAGAAAAGAATTGGACAATATTCTCAAGGTCAGCATAGGAAAAAAGGACAAGATAGATTCACAAATCATCTTAGAAATGATCAGAGATATGATGATAGAGGTAAAGGACCCATGGGAACTAGACAACCCCAAGCTAGGGAGAATAGAGTAGTGCCTGATCCTCTAAATGCCATAGTTACTGTTGTTGAAGAGACAAATCAAATTGATTGGTGTGACAATTTTTTCTTACCCTACCTGCCATTAGAAGTAGATCAACAAGTTTAAGAAGATGATGATGATGACAACACTGATGATGATGCATGCATGATGGACTGCTCTACAAGCTCATAGCAAGGAGCAACTTCAACTGAAGTAATAAGTGTAAGAACTTCTACAAGTTTTTGGGACTACATTCACCAGGTACCTCTTCTTCCTCCCTCTCATGATTTAGAAATAGATATGGTACAAGCTTTTGAACTTCCTAATAATGATTTTGAGTACCTAAGAGCTCTAATGATTAAGAAGTATGATGGGGGAATCCCATCAGAAGAGGATAGACATCTGTTAATGAATGCTCTTTTTGTCCAAGAAAAAGAGTATAACACAAGAAGTAAAGTTGTCAAAGGAGTAGGGCCTCAAGCCAAACAAAAAACCCTAGTCCTCACTAATGTCCCAAAATAAACTCCAAAGAAAGATGCATCTAGCAAAGGCCTTGTTGTCTTAGGTAGATATGGTGTTCCCACCCATGCCCAAAATGTGAAAAATCTTGTGCCATCTGATGAGTTTGTCAATCTTTCTCCAAATGCTGCTTTGCCCAAATACATTCCTTATGACATTACCCAAGTCTTGAGTCAAATCAAGATTTCTGTCCCAATTATTGAACTACTTAGGATTCCTGAGCATAAGAAGAGGGCTTTTGAGTATTTGGGATTGGAAGAAGATAGGAGTACCCAAGGTAAAAATATAAATAATGTAAACACTCCTCCTCCAACCATTGCAGACCTTGAAAAACCATCAACATTAGAGGAGATAGGTGAACCACCTAAAGTTTACTTGGGAACATCTTTGGTTGAGTCTCAATTAAATGTTGATCCATTTTTTACAACACTAATTATTAAGGAAAGACTGCTACACAATTGTATGTTTGATTCTAGAGCTTCATGTAATGTTATGCCTCTAGAAGTCATGAATGAATTCAACATTAAAGTGACAGAAACTTATGGCAAGTGTACTACAATGGATTCTAGAGAGGTGCCAGTTGTAGGGTGTGTAAAAGGTTTGGTGGTATAACTTGCAGCTTATCTAGGTAAGAACTTGAAACTTGATGTTGTTATTGTTGATTGCCTTGCCAAATGGGGCATGTTATTGTCAAGAAAGTGGGCTGCAAGTGTTGGTGGAAGTGTTCAGATGGATATGTATTTTGCCACCATTCCAATTGAAGGAATCCTTGTAAAGTTGTATGGAGAGAAGAAGATGTTGCACCTCATTGAAGATTTCAATAATGCCTCTTATGAAGTGTTGTATGCTGATGTAGATGCATGATAAATTTGTGGGGTTTTGCTGATGGACAAGGAGCACAATATTGATCAATGTAAATGTCTTGAACAAGTGGGTTTACCTTAGACATTTGTTATTTGATGGAGCCTATTCCAAGTTTAGAAATGGTGCTGGCATTGTTCTGGTTTCTCCAGGCTAAGAAGAGTTTGTCTTTTCTTTCAGACTTAACTTTGAATGCACTAACAACATTTTTGAATATGAAGAATTGTTATTAGGCTTGATAATTACATGGAAATATGGTATAAAGGATATCATTGTCAAAGGGGATTCAGAATTGATTGTCAAGAAAATTAGAAAACTATATGCTTCTAAAAATTAGAGAATGAAACAATACAAGCATGCGGTTTGGGATTTGATTGAAATGTTTGACTTTTTTAATATTGTGCACCATTATAGAGGGTTTAATGTTGTTGCAAAAAAGCTAGTAGTGCTAGGATCCATATTTGGGAATTGTATAGTGTGTCTATTTTGTGAGTATGATGTTGAAATACATAAGAAGGCCATCTGTCCCTGATAACATTAAAAATTGGCAAGTGTTTGATGATGATGCCTAGGTGAAATAGTTTTTGCAGAAATAAGGAAAGTTTTCTGACCAAAATATAGATTGGGAACCAATGGTGTGTGTTGTTGAAGGAAAGGAAAATTTATTTGGAAAAGACATCATCCGACTGAAGACAAACACGATTACCAGAGGTTTATTGGATCTTGAGCCAAAATTTGATAATGTTGATTGCATTATTAAAAAGAAGTATGTCGATTTCAAGAGATGTGCAAGAGCACGACCTGGAAATAAAGGAAAAGCCACGTAAAACTCTGGTTAGGCAAGTAATCTAAGCAAGGAAGAGAAGCAGTCCTATGTTTGATTGCTGAAGAAATATCAAGACTGCCTAGCTTGGTCTTACTCTAAGTTGAAGGCATATAGGGAAGATTTGTTCCAACATGAAATTTCTCTTGAATCTAATGCCAAGCCTTTCAAGCAAAAATAGAGGCCCATCAATTTTCTCCTTTCTTTGAAGATGCAAAAAGAACTGAAGAAGTTGAGAGATGGAGGGATCATTCAGCCCACAAGGTACTCATCTTGGTTTGCAAACCTAGTGCCTGTTAGAAAAAAGAATGGTGATATAAGGCTATTCGTAGAATTCAGGAACCTAAATAAAGCATCATTGAAAGAAAATTACCCTCTGCCAAACATGGAGATTATTGTACATCTAGTAATTGGTTCTTAATTTTTATCTACTCTAGATGGTTTCTCTAGCTATAATCAAGTTTTTGTGAAGGATTCAGAAAGAATAAAGACCAATTTTAGTACTCCTTGGGAAACTTATGTCTATGTTAGGATGAATTTTGGCTTAATGAATGCTGGAAAGAGTGATGGATGTAGCATTTGCTGGTTATATCAATGTTTTCATTTTGTTTATCAAGATGATGTAACTGTGTTTTCCATAAAAATAAATGATCACTTGCAACACTTGGAGAGAATGTTGTTAAGGTGTAGAGAGTATGGCATATCATTGAATCCCAAGAAGTGCCATTTTGGAGTGCAAAATGCAAAGCTGCTTGGTCACATTGTATCAAAGGAAGGGGTCATGATTGATTTGGAGAGAGTGGAAGCCATCAGTAAGGTTCCAATTCAAGATAATGAAGAAGGGAGTTCAATTCTTATTTGGAAAAATAAACTTTATCAGAAGATTTGTGTTTAACTTTGCTGAGCTAACCATCCACATTACTAGCATGCTGAAGAAGGACCAAGTTATCAAGTGGGAAGAAGCTTCCAATCAAGCTTTCAATGGGATCAAAGAAGCATTAAAGCATGCCCCTATTTTTGCAGCTCCAAATTACTAGAATCCTTTTCAATTGTTCTCTTTTTCTTTAGAGAAAACCATTACATCTGTCTTGTTGTAGAAGGATGGTGAAGGGGCTGAGAGGCCAATTACCTTTTTCAGTAAGGAATTGCAAGGAGATGAGTTGAAGTACACTATAATGGAGAAGAAAACATTTGCCTTGGTGAAAGAAACAAAGGTTTTCAGACCTTACATCTTGAGCTCTAAAGTTGTTGCTTATGTTCCCCACACCATGGTGAAAGATATCTAGGCATCAGAGATGGAGGTCTCAAGAAAAAGATGTAGATGGGTAAAAAAATTACAAGAATATGACATGGATATCCAAACCATGAAATTTGATAAGAAGTTTGGGCCTAGCTAAGCTTATGGTTGAGAGAAACTTGTGAACTATTGAGGTGAATATAGTAGAAGGAGAAAGGGTGGATGTCCTTGAAAAACTCATGGTATAGATCTCAAACATCTATGTAGGAGATGCCCTACAAATTTGCAGTAAAAATAAATATCTTTTATCTCAGACATGTCTATTTGCATATCAAGCTTGGAAAAACCTCGAGGGCTCCATGAACACCAAAATAATTTTGAGTAAAAATAAAAAAAGAGATCTTAAGTTAGCCTCTCAAAAATATGTCATTACTGATTATTGGGACTAGCTTGGAAGAACTCCTGGTGGAAAGTGAATTTTAAGCCAAGAATTGCTGGAAGGATGAAAGCCCCGAAGGTAATTTTTGATCTCTAGATACATGGAGGCGTTTATAGGGGGAAATAATCCTTTGCTGGTCTAGAACAAATTACAAGCCACATAAAGCTTCATCTAAGAATGGGTAGAAGAAATCCCACTAAGTTATTGATGTTGCCAAATATTTTCAAGGATACTAAACTCTATTGGCATGAGTTTAGGAAATGTGAAAATTGCCATCCTTCGACATTTCTAGAATCCCCAAGGAATGAAAGCTTCAGGCTCCCTTCAGATTTGTAGCATGTGTCAATTGAAGCCCCATTTAAGCAATGGGGAATGGATTTCATTGGTGAGATTTCAGATCCTTCAGAGTGTTAGTCATAAAGTTGATTCTAAGCCCATTTGAAGCCACTGAACTTATTTCTTCCCACTCCAGTGTGTGGAAGCATTTTATCCCCACCAAGAAATGCAACACTAACCAAGTCATCATGGACTTCATGCTGAATCAAATCATAGAAAATTTGAAGAAGATCTGGATAGAAAGGTGACTCACTAAGATTGTTGCTGATAGATACCTTGAGCTTTTATGGTGAAGCCAAACCTTTGGAGAAGGGCAATGATAAATTTGTAAAGTTGGTAATGGGCCCTTTTTCAATGGTAATCTATTTGACATACTTGCTTCTAAATACAATCCCCATTAATGGGAAAATTGAAGGATTTCCTTGATTGAGCTGAATCAAGTCCATAAATAAATAAGTTATTTTTTTGATTTTGAAGATCGTCCTTAGAACCCAAAGGGACCTTTGAGATGAACTAAAAGAAGTGGGGTGAGTAACTTGATCTCCAATGGTCTATTTTTAGCACGTGGTCTACTATTGTTTCAGCTGATAGAATCACAGGGACCCATAAAATCTATGTATTAGGAATATGATGTTGTTAAGTATAATTAGTAGTAGCGTCTGATAGAAGATAACGGCGCCGTCAGTACGGTGCCGCCAATAATGTGGAGTACGGTAACAGTCAAAGTACAATAGGAATGTTGTAAAAAGTAAATATTTGTCGTAAGTGGTCCGGTAATGTTAAAATGTCAAAGTTTGGGTAATTAGAGAAGTAGGGTCTACATGATTAGGAATTAGAAATATTATATTGGTAATAAGGACAAGGAGTGAGGTCATAAATATTTTGTGTATTTTATTTGTAAAAAGTCTAAAAATGTGGAACCCATGTAAAATGATAAGGTTTATCTTATCTTAAAAGATAAGCTTACATGTACAGATAAGAGTTAAGGTATGGAATATGATTCGTCAGAGTGGATTTCTTATCCTATCTTAGAGATAAGATGGATAAGCCTGGAAGTTCTATAAATAGAGAGGCCACCCCCCTCATTTAGCATAGAAGGAAGTAGTGAGAAATATTGTAGGAAGTGTGCGAAGGAAGCCATCAGTTTAAAGGTGTGTTGAAGAAGCCATTAAGAGGTGTAATTGTAAAGTTTCTCCCATAGTCTTGGTGAAAGGCAAGTGAAGTCAATAACACTTGAAGTACCTCATGGGTGAGATTGTAACAGTTTCATGTTAATATTATAATTTACTTTGATATTTCAGATTTGTCATCATTCTGTCTTATCATAGTCGATGGTATTCTTGTGTTATGTTGTTGTTTTGTTTCCAGATTACATCCACCAAACTAAAGGCTGTGCATTAGTAAATAATCATAGCACGAGGAGTTCCCGGTGAAGAATTATCATAGTGCCGGATTGGTGATGACATTTTGGTTCCGTTGCCGGGACCATTCCTCGTTGGTGGATTTTCTGGAGAGATATTCCCACTTAGTCAAAAATCAATTAGAGGGTAACCTTGTTTTTACTGTGCATAGTAGTTACCATGGTAAAGTCATTTTTACCATGAATAGTAGTTACCATGATAAAGTCATTTTTGCCATGAATAGTATTTACAGTAAAGTCACTTTTTACCGTGAATAGTATTTACCGCAGTAACTTCACTTTTTACCGTGAATAGTGTTTACCACAGTAAAGTCAGTTTTTACCGCAGTAAGTCAAGTTTTACCATAGTTTACCGTGGTCATTTCTATTTTACTGTAGAAAGGTGTAAAGTCACTTTCTAGTATAGTGATTCCAATTATTTGTGCACATAAGTCTTGTTGATTGTACTTGTGGGTTGGTATTTCACGGTGGTTACTTTTGAAAATGGGAAAGATTCCTATTTTTTCAGCTCAATCTAATGAAGATGCTTCTTCTTTCATTCAAGAGTTTAAGCGATCTTGTATTTGTAATGGCCTTATAAGAAGGGAACAATGGACTGAATTTTTTCCTACCTTTTTGGATGGTTCAGCACTTAGGTGGTTTGAAACACTAGGTGATAATGTGAAAAATTCATGGGATTTATTAACTGAAAGTTTTCTTGAAGAATTTGGTGAACAACAGAAATATGCAGATCTCATGATCGAGATCACAAAGCTATCCCAAGGAGAGAAGGAGAAGATAAGGGATTATCATGCTCGTGTTCTAGAGCTAAGGAGGAAGCTCGATGCCCAGATCCGGAAGGAAGGATTAGCGGATGGGTTGATGAATGGCGTGGATAATCTCCTCTGTAAGCACTTCATTCTTGGGATGAAGCCAGAGATCAGACAACGAGTGAAGTATGACCGCCCAGCTACCATTGAACAAGCAAAGGAGATTGCAAGAAGGCAAGAAGAAAGCATGGAAGAGGAGCCCAAAGAAATTGTTGCTAAAGTAGAGCCTACACCAGCACCTTTGGTCCAGAATCCACAACCACTCCCGGTGAGCACAAATATTTCTCCTAGTACATCTACTGAGTATGAAGATCTGCTCAAAAAGATGGGTCAGTTAACTATTAATCTTCTTCAAGGAAAGGAATTTAGTTCTCAGGGAGGAGATAGAGGTCCAAAAAGAAATATTTCTGAAGTTGTATGTTATGGTTGTTATAAAAAGGGTCATTATAAGTATAATTGTCCAGATAGAGCTTCTACATCTGGTAAAGGAGATAATGATAAAGGAAAAGCACCTGTGAATTCTTTTGATGTAGTAGATAAGAGCAGAAATAATGAAGTAGATGTGTTTGTAACAAAAAGAAAGAAAGAAAAAGATAATCAAGATGGAAATGATCCTAAGAAGATGAAAGAAGAAACTAGTAAGAAACATAGGAGAAGAAAGTTGGGTGTGCAGGATTTTCTGATTTCACAGGGGCAAGGACCATACTCCATCTTGGAAGATCTGTCCAAAAGGCCTGCAAATATTACATATGGTCAACTCTTGGCTATGTCTTCTGAGAAGAGGCGGGAGTTGCGAGGTGGACTCAATGCTCGAAGAAGGAAGGAGGTTGAGGTCCCTGTTTTGGAGGCAGAGGCAGATCCCTATGCTCCACAAGCTGAGGTATTATGTAATGGTATTTCAATTCATGATGTCTTAGTTGATGGAGGTGCTGCAGTTAATGTAATGACCGAGTCTGTAATGAATATGTTGGGTTTAAAAATTGATCGCCCTTCAACACTTATGTTAAGGTCATTAAATAAGGGAAAAACTAAACCAGAAGGTGTAGTTTCAAATGTGGCAATATCTGTTATGGGTGTTGTATGTGTGGTAGACTTTCAGGTGATGAAAAATGGTACTGTTGCGTACCCAATGCTGCTGGGAAGACCATGGCTAAGGAGAGTTCATGCAAGAAACTACTGGAATGAAGGTTTCATGACACTTGGACGTGGTAGAGAGAGGGTGAAGATAAACGTGATCCCTCGACATCATAAGGCAGAACCTGTGGATTCAAGTGATGAAACTGATGATTGGACATCCTCTGATTACTCTAGTACCAGTGAAGTGGACACTGAAGATGAAGAAAGTGAGGTGGATGTTTCAGTCATGGATATCCTTCCAGTCACACCAACTCATGACCCCATAAAATTATCTGAAGAAGAAGTTGATGATCGTCTCCAACAAATAAAGATTGGTGATGCTGTGATGGAGAGTGAGAAGGAATCCTACCTCCAGCTCTTTCGAAGGTACATACACCTATTCACTTTTGATTACAAGGAACTCCATCAAGTAAGTTGGGTAGAACATTGTATTGAGCTGGTAGATGGTGCTAAGCCCATAAAGCAAATGCCATATAGAATGAATCCTAATTTTTCCAAGACTGTAAAAGAAGAAATAGATAAGTTGCTTGATGCAGGATTCATATTTGCTGTGGAGAATTCAGAATGGGTTTCTCCCATTGTGATCTCAATAAAAAAGAATGGGAAGCTATGCATTTGTGTTGATTACAGGAAGCTCAATAAGGCAACAAAGAAGGATCATTACCCTCTTCCATTTTCAGATCAGATCTTGGACGAAGTAGCTGGCCAGGAGTGCTATAGTTTTGCTGATGGATATAGCGGCTACAACCAAGTTCGTATAGCAGAGAAAGATCAGCTGAAGACCACGTTCACCACTCCTTGGGGAACGTTTTCTTATAGAGTTATGCCTTTTGGGTTGTGTAATGCTCCAGCAACATTCCAGCGTTTGATGAATAGGGTGTTCGAACCCTACATTGGGACCTTCATCAGAGTATTTCTGGATGATTTTTGCATCTATGGGAGCAAGTTGGACCACCTGCACCAAATGGAGACAGCATTTCAAAGGTTAGATGAAGCACAAGCCTCACTAAACCCTACAAAGTGTGTCTTTGGATGTTCTAAAGGTGTTTTGTTAGGGCATGTTGTATCCAGAGATGGTATTGGTACTGATCCTGATAAAGTTTCAAAAATCAAAGATTTACCATTTCCTATGAATAGAAGTAAGTTGAGATCATTTTTAGGCCATGTGGGTTACTATAGAAGGTTCATCAAGAATTTCTCAAAGATTGCACAGCCACTAACCCAGTTCTTGAAGAAGGATGTTACTTATGAACCAGGAAATAAGGCGCATGAAGCTTTTGGACAACTGAAGGAAGCCCTGGTGTCTTCACCTGTTTTGAAGAATCCAGATTGGAGCAAGCCATTCATTGTGTACACTGATGCCTCAGATGCAGCACTAGGAAGTACTTTGAGCCAAAAGGATGAAAATGGGAATGAACATCCAATTTACTTTGGGAGCAGACAAATGAGCAGTGCTGAGGTAAATTATACTGTAACTGAAAAAGAGGCTCTGGCTATCATTTTTGCTGTAAAGAAGTTTAGAAATTACTTGCTAGGGAAAAAATTTCTAGTTGTAACAGATCATCAGGCTCTAAAATATATTGTAAATAAGCCTAACCCATCAGGGAGGATAGCAAGATGGATAATTTTGCTACAAGAATTTGAATTTGATATTATAGATAGGCCAGGAAAGAAGCATGTCAATGCAGATGCACTCTCTCGAGCCTATGATGGTTTAGGATCATCTTGTGATGATGATGATTTCCCCGATGCAGCATTGTTATCCCTTGACACAATCCCTAGTGAATACATAGATATTTGGAATTATCTGAATGAATTCAAGTTTCCTGATGGTGCCAATGCAAAGACTAAGAGAAAGATTACTCAAGCCAGTCGTCCATATTCTATTCTGCATGGAGTATTATTTCGAATAGGACCTGATGGACAGTACAAGAGGGCAGTTGGACGTGATCAAGGGAAGGAACTGCTAGAAGAATTCCACAATGGTACATGTGGAGGGCACTTCTCTGGACAACTTACAACAAGAAGGATCTTGGATGCAGGTTATCACTGGCCCACTCTTTTTAAAGATTGTTATAATTATTGTAAGACATGTGATATTTGTCAAACACATGGTAACCGTAAGACTTCATCAGCTCCATTATGTCCTATTCTTCCCCTTGGTCCCTTTGAAAAGTGGGGAATAGACATTGTAGGTCCACTTCCAACTACATCACGCCAAAATAAGTATATTGTAGTTGCCACAGATTATTTAACCAAGTGGGTTGAAGCTAGGCCATTGAAAACAACTTCCATGGATGAAGTGGCAAGGTTCATGTATGAACGCATTGTCACCAGATTTGGTTGCCCATTAGAAATTGTAACAGATCAAGGAAGCCACTTCATTAATGAGGTGGTAGAAGCCCTAGTCAATAAGTTTTCTATTAAGCACAGGAAGGCAACAACATACAAGCCAAGCACAAATGGACAGGTGGAACGAACAAATTTTGTGTTGTGTCAAATTCTAGCAAAAGATGCAGCCTTGCAGGTACATAAATGGGATAAAAGGATTCATGCAGCATTGTGGGCATATAGGGCAACATCAAAGTCAGCAACAGGATACTCCCCATTTCAGTTGGCCTATGGCATTGATCCAGTTCTTCCTATTGAGTTTGATATTCCCACTGTGAGAGTTATGAAAAATGAAAGGATGGATGAAAGTGATTCAGTAAAAGAAAGGTTGGTACATCTTCATTTGCTGGAGGAAATGAGAGAAATAGCAAAGGATACAAGCCATAAGAAGAAAATGAAGCAGAAGGAATACTTTGATCAAAAGATCCGGTGGTCTCCATTTCATGTGAATGACTTGGTTCTAGTATATGATTCCAGATACAAAAAAAGAAGACAGAGAAAATTTCTTCCAAAATGGATGGGGCCCTACAAAATAGCAGCTGTGCATGAAAATGGTACGTACCGACTGGAGGAATTGGATGGCACTCCCATTACGAAATGGGTCAACCACGACAAGTTGAAGATTTTCCAAGCACCAGAATAGTCTACTCCGAGGACGGAGTAGAAGCTAGGAAGGGGGAAGATGTCGACACTAAAATTTTCCTCCGTAATTTCTATTTCATTAATGTATGTATTAGGAATATGATGTTGTTAAGTATAATTAGTAGTAGCGTCTGATAGAAGATAACGGTGCCGTCAGTACGGTGCCGCCAATAATGTGGAGTACGGTAACAGTCAAAGTACAATAGGAATGTTGTAAAAAGTAAATATTTGTCGTAAGTGGTCCGGTAATGTTAAAATGTCAAAGTTTGGGTAATTAGAGAAGTAGGGTCTACATGATTAGGAATTAGAAATATTATATTGGTAATAAGGACAAGGAGTGAGGTCATAAATATTTTGTGTATTTTATTTGTAAAAAGTCTAAAAATGTGGAACCCATGTAAAATGATAAGGTTTATCTTATCTTAAAAGATAAGCTTACATGTACAGATAAGAGTTAAGGTATGGAATATGATTCGTCAGAGTGGATTTCTTATCCTATCTTAGAGATAAGATGGATAAGCCTGGAAGTTCTATAAATAGAGAGGCCACCCCCCTCATTTAGCATAGAAGGAAGTAGTGAGAAATATTGTAGGAAGTGTGCGAAGGAAGCCATCAGTTTAAAGGTGTGTTGAAGAAGCCATTAAGAGGTGTAATTGTAAAGTTTCTCCCATAGTCTTGGTGAAAGGAAAGTGAAGTCAATAACACTTGAAGTACCTCATGGGTGAGATTGTAACAGTTTCATGTTAATATTATAATTTATTTTGATATTTCAGATTTGTCATCATTCTATCTTATCATAGTCTGGATTGGTGATGACAACATCTCATTAGCAATATGTGAAGTTCAGAGAAAAGTTGAAGAAGTTATTTGAAAAGAAGGTGACTCCAAGAGCTTTCAGCATTGGGGATCTTTTGCTATTATGGGATAGCAGACATGAAGATAAGGGCAAGCATGGTAAATTTGATGCCTTATGGATGGGCCCTTATTCAATTGATATTGAGTTAGATGAAGAAAGAAGGGCATCCCATCAGTGGCAAATTGGTGAAAATACCTTATTCCTAAAAGACTTAGATGGGGAATTTCTTGAATTGTCTGTTAATGGAAGGCATTTCCTGTTTTAAAAAATTTTCTTGATTGATTTCTCAGAATCAAGGTATATTCCATTGTGTAGTGTATAGTCTTTTGGTTTCTTTCTGCTTTCGTGTTTTTTTCTATTTTTGTTTGTCCTGGTCCTTGGTGGCCATTTTATTGGTTTCTCGGTTCGTCCTTGGGGGAGTTGGTTATTATTGTTCTGCTTTGCAAAGCTTATTCTTTGACTCCATTACCTAATGGTTTTTTTTTGGAACTTGGTCTAGTATTTGTACTTGTGGCACTCACGGGGAGTGCACATCCCCGAGTCATAGCTAATGTTGGTGCTCAATTTAGTCTCACCCCTTTTGTCCTTGAAAATATTCAATTTACGGGCTCTGTCATGTTTTCTATCTCCTCATATTGATGCGTGAAAAATATATCCTCCATTTTGTTTCCATGATAAGTCCCTTCCTTGGTCAAGGATGAATTTAAATCCAGAGTTTGTTTTCCATTCCTCTGTCCATGTGAAAGAATCTGTGACTTGGGTAAAAACTTGAGTTTTTTCCTTCCTTCCATTTTTCACAGTCACGTTTTGTTGTCCCTATCATTTTTGTCCCATAGTATCTATGTGAAAATGTGACTGGATGTGGCTCGAGAGGATCATATTTGGGCCTTATATGCATTTCCAAATTCTCTCTCCTTGAAAAATGATTCATATCCTGGTGCACAAATGGTGATTTTCCTGCAGTTTATACGATTTGACGAATGTGTTTTTCCCCGTCAAATTTATATCTCAACATTTGTGGAAATGTGGCCCTTTCTAGTTGGATATAGCTCAGTGCGAGGCACTTCAAAACTCTAAGGCCCACTTCAGACTCAAAACTTGTCCATGTGGAGGGTTGAAGATCATCATATGAAAATTTGCCTTTTGGTTTAACCTTGGAGTTGCACTGGGGAGACAAATGGAGGTTTCTACTGCCTTGCCCACACTTAGACATTTTTTTTCATGCGACTGATAAAGCTTTGGCAGACCATGGACACATGGAGGGCATGACACTCATTTGACGTATCTACCTCAGGGTCCCACCTTAACAATTGTGCCAAGGGAACACATGGTGATCCCATGCTTTTTCAGGGTCTTCATTTTTGGGAACCATCTCAAAGTTGTGTCAGGGAGACACGTGAAGGATTTCACCGGGGCAGCTCTATACTTAAAATTTTCAAAGAAATTTTGAAAGGCCTGGGACACATGGAGGGACCATGTGCCTGTTTGAGGACCTGACCCCTAAATTTTATTTTGAAGAAGCACAAGGAGGACTCTTGGAGGCTTCCGCTCACTCTGCCCTTGCTTGAACTTTTCAACGGCCAAGGAAAACTGTCTCAGACCCTAGACACATGGCGCCTTCTACTGATCCTTCTAATTTTGTTAACAAATTTTCCAGACAAAGACACGTGGTGAGACCTGTGCTTGTTTAGCGTCTCTGGTTTTGGGGACCATTTCAAAGGTCCACCATTGAGACACATGGAGGCTTCCGCTAGCTCCTTTTTTACTAAGACTTTTTCAAAGGCCAAAAGGTATTTTTCTTGGGCCCAGGGCATGTGGAAGGCCCATGCTTATTTGGAAACTTGTCCCTATACTTGTCCTTTGTAGTTATGCCAAGGAAACATGTGCACGACTATAATATAAAGTAGAGAAGGGGCAGAATAAATGGTTGCTATGCATTTCACCTGTTTTTTTGCCATTTTTGCTCCAAGACTCCTAGAGATGCGAATACGACACTATTTTTCATCATTTTTTGATGAAATTCCTTGTCATTTTTGTCTGCAAAGTGCCATTGAATGGATTTTAGAACTTAATTTGTGAATCCAAGGATTGTTAGGGTTAATATTTGGAATTTGGAATTGCTTGGGCACTTACAAAAATGTGAATTACCAGATAAGACGGATGCGGGGCAGAGTTGCAGAGGAAAGAGAGGGAAAAGGATGAAATGATGAAGGTTGCAGGTGTAAAGGATGAAAAATGTGTTTCCTCGAGAGGTGAAAAGAATTGCCTGTCAGATCTAGATGTGTAGAGCCTCTAGAAAAATGATTAAAATGGGGAATTATTACATGATAGAATAAGAATTATTAGGAGGAATAGCTATAAAAAAGGTTGTGGCATGGCATCCTAGTCATTAGTCAAGAGTCTGAGAAATGTGATTAGTTCATCAGTTGGTCCACCTGGTTGCTTTCAGATGCAAATTTGTTAAAATGTCACTTTTCTGAGGAAAAATGGTAACAAGCAAAGGTACCTTGAATATTCTTCTTTTTTGGGGGGAAACTTTTGGATGAGTGAGTGAGTGAAATATATAAATGCAATGAGAATAATCTTGTAAAAGGTTGGGGGTTGAATTATTAATAGAAAATTTGAGAAAAGCTGTCTTCCTGAGAGACCAATCCAAGATAACCTAGTTAATTATCTTCTGTGTTATATTTTCTATCATGTCAAGTTGGTTGCAGATGTATAGCCATTGACGAGCATTGAGATTTCTCTAGAAGATTTCCCATGCTGATGAATCTAAGCAATTTTGAAATTAATTTGTGTCAATCTTGGAGCAATTAGTGTCTGTTTTGTTTCAGAATCTCTGCAAGTAGTTTTTCTTTTTCCTATTGCAATCTTACATTGAAATCTTTGTGAAATCACACAAAGATCTTGTTCTTGTGACAGTTTAGTGGCATTTGCAATTTCATTTCAAGAAGAGCCTTCATCTTGTGATGAGATGAATCAAATTTAAAATCACTTCACTATCATTTGTTGAGAAGGATTGTTTATAAGTCTTTGGGTGTACCTTAGGTGTGATTGATTAGAGATTTTGGTTTTTAATTCAGTCTGTTAACTCAAGCCTTTGTGTTAGATTCTTAAAGATTGTGTGAAAACATGCTGATCTGGGCCTCTATTGAAGCACACCTTCTGGTTGAAGGAATTTCTTAAATTTTTTGAATATTTCTATTGTTGAGTTGTCCATTGTTGTGAATTCTCTCAAAGATCTGGTATAATCAACTTTATCGTGACTTAATCTCCCACTAAAATTATTCAAAAACCTTGAATCTATTCTGAACTATCCATATTTTTCCTATGCATATCCACACATGAACAAAATCTATTCACTAAAATATGCAGAACAATCAGGATTTCATAATGTCTTTAGTTACCTTAACCTTGTTTTGAAAGTGTCTCCATCGTTTGGAAGTGACAACTGTTAAGAGTTAAATTATGGAGTATTGATCATACTTTCCCAAGGTTTTTTTCATAAAATTTGTGCAAAAGAAGGATATCTCCATCTCCTTCATCAAATAGAGGCTACACTACGATTGTCCTCTCACCCTAGTCGAAATGCACGACCTAAAGTAGTGAGGATAGGTCAAATCCTCTTGAAGGTGCTATCCATCTCTCCACAAATCTGAGTGACAAAGGGCCAGTTAGATCTCATCCTCGGCTAGAAAATGAAACACATCATGGTCTATCTGTCTCTAAGCTTCGTGCTGAATCTGTGATGTTACTCAGCTTGAAAGGGAGAATAAATTTTGATACCAACACATTCTCCTCCTAAGTGGGTACATTAAGGATCCTACAAGGATTGGGGTATGATAGGACTTGGTCATGTGGGATAGACCACATAATTTTAGAGATGTAGCTATTAGCCTTAGTCAGCCCATACATGCCTCATTTCTTCCCTTTGTTCAAATGTTACACTCATTATGCTTACTTATCCCTTTATGTCCACTTGTGCATTATTATTGCATGTTATTACCCTTAATTTGTGTAAAATTAAACCTTTTCATTTATACCCATTGATCTTCTAGCCTCTACTCATCATGATGTTTTAGCATTTGACCTTAGGGTTTCCCTCGAGGATGATTCCATTAGTATTTCATGTCCGATGGGTGGTAGCGTTGGGTATATATACCCCAATACCTTGTTATTTTTACCACTTATGTTATAAAAACTACTTTTCTATAACTTTCTTCTATTCTCTTACTCACACTATTTCACACTTATTGGATTAATTTAGAGTCTTGGACTATGGGTATTTTATATTTGGGTCACCATAGTGAGTAAAGAATAGATTTATCCTTGTAGAGGTTTCCCCTTCTCCAACCATAACAATTATCTCTTGAGTTTTTTGTATTTGAGGAGGATTATGCATTAACAGTCACACACATGCTACAAGTAAGTATCTTTAACCTTTTTTAGCTCTGAGTTTTCATGTGTTGTTGTATGTTTGTTATTCATTGCTATAGACTAGAGTAGATGTATACTTTCTTTGGTTAATTGCATTATCTTATTGTTACTACACCCCTTGGATTTATCCTCTCATTGATTATTTCCCTCTAGAATCCTAGTAGGATACCTATATCTATCTTGGTTATAGGCCTTAGAGAACTATATCTATTCTAGGGCTAGGGCTAGGGCTACTATCCTCTATATTTATCACTATATCACTCCTCGATCACCTTTGTATCTACAAAATGTATATGATCTTAGATAGGATCCCCATATTTGAAAACCCAACTAGGAACCTATATTTTAACCATCATCCACTCTGGTGAATTCCACATGAATCTTACTTACTCTCTCAATTGACTCACCTTCACATTTCATCTCCTATATTCACATTAGACACTCTTGAATCAAATATATCATTTCCCTCAAGCCCTAGCTGCACTAGGATTTCGGATCTATTAATATTTTATGTTTGTATTCAGATTTCCATCTACTATAGGCCCTAAAATATGATTTTCACAATTTCCCCTAGGATCTTAAGGTCGGTCCTCCTATTTAGGTATCTTTCTATGGTTTGTTTCAGCCATCTCACATTTTGTTGAATATCTAACAATTAAGGAAAATATTTTAAAATATCTTAAAGGATTTTCTTTAATTTAATAAATTGAATGAAAATATACATTTTTTAGTATAAATATTATCACAATTTTGGAAATTCAAATTTATTATTTTTTAGCAATAAGGGCATAATTCACAATACATTCACTTTTTGAAAAATTCCATTGAGGTATTTATTCCACGTAGTATTTTGATAAAATACTTTTTTTGTTTTGTTAAATTCACTTTTTGATTCTATAAATGGTTGTTTTATGAATTTCATGACTGTCCTATTTTATTTAAACATTACTTTTGGACTACCCTCATTACAACTTTTTTGATCATTCTTATGTATCTCTAATCATCATTTTTTTGGTTCTCTAATCCATAAATCTATTCCATTATACTTTGGACTTATCTTTTTCATATCTTGCAATAAGTATCTTATTTTTTATATTCATTTCCTATGCCACCAACTCCCGTGTTAATCCCCTTATGTGGCTAATCCCACCTGCACATTTTATTTTATGATGTTACATAATCAGACCTATCCTTTTACATGACTAATATATGTAGTCATATACGTACCCTTAATAACTTTACTAACCCCAAGGGCGTCGACATATCCCCCAGAAGGTGATGGGCACTCACCCGAGGCATGCGTGGGCACCAAGCCCCTCCTTTATGTGAGATTTTTGAGAAGGTTCCTCCATTAATGGAGGATGATTTGAAGAAGTAGAAGTAAATTCACTTATTTAAAGAGGTAACAGATAAAACTAATAGATCCACACCTTAATGTATTACAAAAACTAAATAACATTGTAATAAGCATAATAAATCAGATATGAGCCATGATAGTAATATAACATGAGGGTTTACCCCTTTAAAAATATATACAAAAGGAACCCATATATATATATATTTAAAATAGTTCTGGTAGCCACATTTCAGTCAAAATGGTCATCTCAGACCATATATATCCTGGTGCCATAGAGAGGCTTATGGCATCCCTTACAATCTCTAGCAATAAGTTATCTAAACCCTAGCATTAATGTAACACTTTGTTACTCCGCTTCTTATTCTATATGCATTCTATCTTTATCTATCTCTTCCATCTCTGTCTCTAGCCCGAGCATATCTTTTTATAAGATCAACACCCACTGTCATGCCTTCTCTCCTAGATAGATCACGTGCCAAGTGTTGATGTGGTCCTCAAATGGTGAATTCTTATCTCTTTGTAAACCCTTCACTCTCTGTAATGATGTCTTCTAGGAATACTCCCTGAGTGGAATATTCATTTCTTGACCTCCAAGGTTCTAGGCTAGCACCTTATCCAATCATCACGCCTAGTTGGGTCCTCACATTTTTCCTGAAGTGTCTCTTGAATGCAAAATATGGATAAGTCCATTTAAACCCATGTTCTTCCTACCACACATGCTGTGGTTTCACTTAAACCCTTCTTAAACCCCTTTGTTCTGTACGATTTCCCTTGAGTGCGATCCTACTCACTGGTCCTGTGCACACATGCCCTTTGGTACTTAGTCAATATTTTAGGGCCCATCAATATATTATTTCTATATTTTTTATTTCTCCACCCTATCATTTATTGGATTTATTTTCATTGATGTCAAAGGATATTGTCCAGATCTTGTTGTAGTGTGAATGATCTAAAGATAATTACATGTTACTTATCTAGAGATAATATCACTTATAATGTTTCTCGATTGGAGCTCATTGTATAATTAGACATGAGATTGCCTATAATGTTTCTCATCCAAAGATCATAGTATATTTATACTGGAGCTCACCTAGAATGTCGATCGTCTCAAGTTAGAATTAGAAATGGTTTGGAGCTCACCTAGAATGTTTCTCGTCTAGAGCTAGAAGTATAAATGGTGTGGAGATTAGTTTCCAGAGCTCAATCATAATGAATTGGTTTGGAGTTTGTGGTTTATTTAGTTTGGAGCTAGCTGTATTAAGCTGAAACTCTCAATTTTTGTGCTTGCATTTTAATCCCATGTTTTCATGTTTCAATTCAAATTATGGCCGAATCTCCCCTATTTTGGTGACCCTCATTTATTTTGTTATTGACATTTAACTTACACACTGAGCCATGCTTGATGTTGAATAAGACACATAAGTATAAGAGGAGGAATAAAATAAGTTATAGTTAAAATGAATAGGTGTTTGAGATGAGAAACAATGAACTGTTGAGAGGAGAAGAGAGGGCTGAATAATGAAGACATATTAAGAAGATTTATGAAGAGGATGGAGTAAATAGTGAATTAAAGGAGGAAATGTGAAAGGCAGAGATCGTTGCAAGGGGGTGTAGAGCTAGAAATAAAAGAGAGATCACTCAAGTTAAAAGATTGAAATGGAAAATTACTAAAGAGGAAGGAAGAGTGAGTAGAGCATGGGGAAAATGAATATTTGAAAAGGAAGAAGGAAGTGTAAATGGTAGGACTTAGAAGGTAATAAAATGAGAAATAAAAGTGAGTAGTTCTTGAGTGTGAGATGAACGAATAAGCATTTAGAATTGTATTATAGAACTAGAAGTGTAGAGATAAGCGAGAAAGTATGATTAATATAAATAATCAACAGAGCATGAGTGTAAAAATGTGAGTCATAATGAAATGTAAAAGGAAGTAAAAAGTGTGAATGGAAGAGATTTGAGAAAAATGAGAAAGTGTTTAACAATGTATGGAAAGAAAATGAGATTATAGAGCTAGATAACATAGATCTATTATTAAAAAAAGCATAATTTGTCACAAAATAGAGTAAGTAAATGAAGGTGCATGAAGTGAAGTTTGAGTAATTAAGTTTGAGGAGAAACAAAAGATACAAAATCAAAAGCAAAGTTCTGAAAGAGATGTTTCATCCATTGAAGAAGTGTATTCAGGGATTGGTGTCTCCAGTGAGTTGGTGATCACAAATTAGCTGAGTAGGTGCTCAACATTGGGGATTTATGTCTCCAGTGAGTTGGTGCTCATGAATTCACCAAGTTGGTGCTCAACATTGGGGTTTGTTGTCTCTAGTGATTTTGTGCTCATGATTTGGCTGATTTGGTGCTCGACATTGCAAATTGGTGTATCCAGTGATTTGTTTCTCACAAATTAGATGAGTTGGTGCTAAACATTGGGGATTGGTGTCTCTAGTAGGTTGGTGCCTAATTTTATTAAAAATAAATCAATTTTATGACTATATTTCGACAGTAGATCCAATCAATCTTTTCTTTGTGTTTGTCTCCTGAAAGTGTTTCCACATAAATTATGTGTTTCATAATTGTTGGCTCTTTTATGTTTGTTATTGTTTTGGATGTAAAAGTTTTAAATAAGTAAAAAATATAGTATAATTTGAAAAATTAAAAGCATGTAAGTGTGGCCCACTATGTGGCCAAAAATATTTTAAAATATGACTGATAAATAAATTTGTAAAAATAATTTTAAAACTTAAACAAATTAGGTAAATTATGGATTGCATGCACCATGGTATATTTAAGCTATTAAAAATATATTTTTGGTAATTTTATATGTGTTTGGTAAATTTTTAGTTGTGGGACATATTTTTCTAAAGTTCTAAAAAAGTGCAAAAAAATGGGACACAATTATATGCTTGAACTCCCCCCTTTGTGTATAGGTGTGTGCTCTTTAACTCATATTAGAGTGAGTTCCTTAAAAAATAGTTTGACAACTAGAATGACGATCTCAAAAGAACACATGGAAGGTTAAAAATAATTATCCTCATAGAGAGCTCAATTTTTTGATGGAACTAACTATGTTTTTTGGAGTATAAGGATGTACACATAGTTAATGGATTTTAGGTTTGACATTTGGTAATAAGTTGTAAGTGGTTATGCAGCTCCAATAACTCCTCCAATAGATCAAGTTGGTAAGAAGGAAAGTGAGAGTGATGTAATATATATAAATGTAATATTATGTTGTTTGTCTCAATTAGAATTTGGTAAGGTGATGCATTGCAGTTCAACTAAGAAAAATTAGGATAAAAACAAGAACAAATATGAAGGATATGAAAAATTGAAGAAAGTAAAGATCCAAACACATTGGAGGGTTTAAAGATGAATGATGATGAAAATGTTAGAACACTTTTTTCGCATGGATGAAGTTGTAAACACCATTAGAGGGATTTGAGAAGAAATTTAGGAATAAGATATTGAGAAAAAAGTGTTAAGATATCTACCTTTGAGGTTTAACACTAAAGTATCTACCATTGAAGAAATGAAGGACTTAATCACCCTAACAATGGATGAGTTGCATGGGATTCTCACAACAAATAAGATGAGAAATAAAAAAGAGAGATCATATAAGCATGAGGAAACCTTCAAATCATCAAAGAAATCTAACAAAAAAATCTGAAACAATATGATTGTTACAACAATGATTCAGTTAAAGAAAAATCTCATTTTTTTGGAATCTAAAGAAAGGATATGAAAAATAAAAAATGTAAGTTACCCTTAAAATGTTTTAATTGTGGTAAAGTAGGACATTATGCTACTATATGTCCATATGTAGAAAATGAAAATAATGATAATGAAGAATATCACAACATGAAGGAAGGTAACCAAGTATTATCAAGTCTAAGAAGAACTATAGGAAAGGTAAGCTTTGAGAAGAGGAAAGAACTTCTAAAAGCATAAGAAAAACCGTCTATACCAAGGAGGAATTGTATTTCATTTGAAGAAAGTGATGAAAGCAACGCTGCCAGTGATAAAGAAGAATCATTTATCATGGAATTAGAGATAAAAGAAAGCAAAGGAGAGATGGTTTCATAAGATGTTAAAGCTGAAGGTTAAGTGGATCTCGAAGGAGAGATCCTTTGTGCCTTAAATGAGATCAAAATAATAAAGAAGAAGAATTTGGAAAACAAAAGCAACAATTTTAAAATTTTGAGGAAGAATATGATGCCTCAAAAGCAAATGTTGTCACAAGATCTTGAAGAATATAATAACATCACCATTGTCCTAAAGATTCAACTAGAAGAGATGAAGAAGATGTATGAGGATGTAAGGACCTGAATTGAAGACAAAATGAAGAAAATTATGAGAAGCTTGAATCTGAAATGATTTCCTTAAGAAAGGAACTTGAGAAAACAACTACTATGTTGAAAATATGTATCAAGTTTGAGAAGAGCACTAAAATGCTGGATGATATATTAAATAATCAGAGATCACCATTTATCAAGACTAGTCTTGGGTACAAATAAGATAAGGAGACCTCCAAATAAGATTCCAACATGTCCACCAAAGAAGGAAAAATGCAGACAAGTCAAAGACGCTATGCAGATGCTCTAAAAATTCCTATCATAAATGAAAGCAACAAGAAGAAAAAGACCCACACTCCTAAAAATACAAGAATTCCTCTCAAAGATAACTCAAAAAAATGTAGAAGATCATTTTTCCCAAGGCAACATCATATGACCAGGTTTCAAGATTATTTCTATGGTTATTATTTTTCATGTAATATTTTTTGTCATAGAGAAATAAATTGTAGAACTCGTGTAAATAATTTTAGATGGAACAAGAACATAAGTTCTTACGAGGTTTCAAATATAAACTACAAATTATTTGATCCATTATCAAAATACAAAGAAAAGGTACATTGCATGCTATAAATGCCATGGCTATGGGAATATAGCACATGATTTGTAGAAGTGTGGAATCTCCTAGATATGAATAAGGAAGTGCATATGCCCTATCTAAACAGAGACATAGTAAAATACACATGATTTCTGAAGGTAGGAAGCTATAGATTCATTTTCTCCCATATCAGATGATATTAAATGTTATAATTACAATAAGTAAGTACATACTCAACATAGAGCAATGTTGCTGAAGATCAATCTTATAGATGGAGAAACAAAGAAACATAGATAGTCTGTGCTAAGCTGATGTTAAATGTGAATATCATAACAAGATTTGGATAGTAAGTTTAGTAAAATGAAAACTTAGAACAATATCGATGAAAGAGTAAACATCATGCTCGTTATATCAATTGAGGGACTGTAGAATATTGACTCAGCAACATCCAAGATATCAATTGCAAAAGATTCAATCTCAAGTAAAAGAGAGGAAAAAAGACTTCTCATGATCAATTTAGAGAACATAAGCAATTGCATGAGGTCAATTGACGTGCAAATACATGTGTATACATGACAGTTGATAAAGTAACATCTGTGACCATTATCAAGTAGTTTTTCATATGCCCTATTTTGCACATCTTGTGAAATCACAAAGCATATCATTAACTACTTAATATTTTTTTTGGAACAATTTTCACTAAAAATTTCTATCAACAATCAGAGTTTGCACAAGTACATCTCAACATTGGATCCTATCTTGAAGAGCATTATTTTTTAACATAGACTTTTCATGTGATAGATCAAGTTAGAACTCAAAGAAAGAGTAATCGTAATGATGATAAAAATCACAACAGGGAAGAGAGTTCATAGCTTGAAGATAAGTTGTTACTTGTATCAAGCCTCTAACCATGATCATTATCAATGTAACTTCCAATAGGGTATTGAATAATCAAATGTTCCCATAAAATCCATACATGAAATAATTAACATCACCAAGGACCTAAAACATATGAATCAATAATAATAGGATAATCACTCATAACTTATTAAGAATAATTGATTGCTCACAAAACATAAGCTTCCTCACTCGTATATTCGTTCTAGGGTATCTTTCCTTGAGAGTAGCTTCAAATTTTTCATGTTCACCATTATACTAGATAGTTATTCCTTGCATGATGTTTTTCTTGGACGCTTCAATCTAAACATATATGATTCACTAAGTTGTAAAAGTATTACACACCTTCCACATTAGTGTCACTTCTATCAACAAGTGGACACCCATCAACAAGAAACTAAATGTTGTAAAAATGTACTTTCCTCTAGACTTTGACTTTCACTTTCTCTTATAGATGTGTTAGTTGATAACTACTATAAAAACCTCATTTTCAATGCATTCTTAAATGAATCCTTCTTATGTTGCTTGCCATCGAGAATGAGACAGATTGAATCATGGCTTCTTTAACTAACATCATCAAGTGGGCTGATATTCTGTACAAACTTGTAACACTAAAATTTACATGTAAATACTTGAAAAAATATTAGGTTTCTTTTACTTGGTTAGGGGATCTACCTCAGATAGATGTAGATTCCTCAAAGTGTAACATCCATTAAGCAAAACCTACTATCCTCAGAAACATTGCACTGTATCTTACAAAGCATTGAGGAGGGATTCATACTTGATGAAGGGTTTATAAAGGATTGAAAGGAGGAAAATAACATAATGGAGTTGATACTCATCGAATTGTTATGCAAACAATGAGGTTAGAGCTAGGTGTATTTATAGGGTCTCGAAAGTGTAATTAATGAATGCGGTTGATTAATTGTCCCATTATTGGGATACAATAGTGATGAATAAAGGTGATAAGTTGAAATTGGGGGAAGGTAGGTGGTGAACAGTGAATCATCTTTGAAAAATGGAGGGAAGGTACATGATAATAGTGTCATGGTGCATAAAATTTGATAATGGAGGGAGGGTGAGTGAAATAGTGGAACATACTTTAAGGTAATGCCTATATTTAATTGGATCATAATTAGTTAAGTAGTGGGGGATAACGGGGATAATTCAGAAAGAGATTGATGTATGTATAATCCAGTAGGATGTGATGAGATTATCTAAGTCACTTATTTATCAAAATTTAATTTAATTAAGGGCAGTGCTAAAGATCAAGGGGAGTAAATATAACAAGAATTTACAGAAAAGGATCTATTTTATAGAAATTCAAGCAAGAGTGATAGACAAGGTTTTGAAGAATGACTCATATTGCCTTTGTAAGGTGGTAAATTGATCACTATGAAATGGTGTATGATCTAGAAAGGATAAATCTGGGTTGTGTCATGCTTTGATTCAGAGAAACTGGAATATGACGATCTTAGGGACAAAAGTTCTTAGAGGGGACAAGACACGTTCACATGGGTGCTAGCATGTCTATTCTGGGCACTAGTGTCTATGGAATAAATTTCGATACCTGATCCTTTATGTGTCACTTCTTGTCACCTTTAGTTCATTGTAGGTCATGTCAAGTTCACTACAATTTTTCTCTATCACACTTGTACTTACAAAACAAACCCTAGCTACCTATACAATACTCAAGAAAACATTAGATGAATAAAATATGCACATGATTGAGTCGGAATGATCTCAATGGTTTCCCCAATGTAATTATCACTGAGAATCACACTACATTTTAGAAAAAAATGTAGTCTTGATGTGTGTGTGTGACTGGAGTAGTGTTCCTTGAGCTAGGTTTCTCTAGTGTCAATGACAAAAATAATAGTAGGATAAAAATAATTTTTCCCGATGCAAAATATGTGGTATGTAATTCAGAATAGAACCTCCTATGAAATGAAGTATGTAGTCCCAAAATGTAATCCTTGATGTAATATATATAAAATATTAGCTCCTTATAGATGTATATCCCTCTTGAATGATTTCCCCCTAATGGAGTTAAATGATTCATGTGTGCGTGTATCTATATATATGATTCCTTCATTTAGGTTTTATCATTAACAAGTGAAAGGACAACCTAGGGTGCTAAAAAATATAAGAAGTAACATCCAAAAAATAAGAAAAAGAGAGAAAGTGGACAGAAGCACTTCGAGGGACAACAATGCCCATGCGCTCCTGTCTCTAATGGGGTGTTTTGTACAGGGTTCTCAAAAGGTAAAACCGTGAAATCATAAGTAAGAAATTTATTAGGTAGTATGAAAAAATGTAAGGTGTAAGTCAAGAAGCAAAAATAAATAAAGATAAGAAACATAAAAGTACTGTAAAAGTAAAACAAGTGTTGTTAATGACTAGTTCTCTTGCTTAGGATTCTAGCATGTAAATGAATTATTTAGAGGCTAGATTTATATAATAAATGTGTGAAATTTCACCCCCCTACTTTATACTGGTGAATAAGGATTCAATAACATAAAGTAGAAAAGAAAAGCATAAATTAGGGAGTTGAAAGAAGATTGTGCCCAATAGAATGTCTAATGAGCATTGTAGCATCTCAAATGGAATAATGTAAAATGTGTACCATAGAATTCTAAGGGAAGGGAAGGATAAGGATCCTAGGGGTGACCTTTGCATGTTTTTAGTGATAATGATGTGTGTGTAGCTCCTTAGAAAATCATATTTTTCAGAGTGTGCTTGAGATTTACTTCATGGTTGCTTATGTCCTTTGCCTTTGTTGGGATAAGATATGACATTTGAATGAAAATAAGTGTATTTAATACTCTAGGTAAATGCAATTGAATTTTATTTGAACAATATGTAAAATTGGAAATGCGTATTAGAAATATTTACACCAAGGGGTTAAAGTACACTTAAAATTATTCTCTCTTCCTTCGGTGTGTTCTCTCTCTCTCTCTCTCTCTCTCTCTCTCTCTCTCTCTTCTGTGGGGGACTTCTTCCTCTATGCAAAGGTGCTTGGTTTTGTGCCTAACTACAGCACACCTATAAATTGCATTTTTTATGTACTTGTTTCCTTTTTATCAGGTGCCTCCTCTCTCTCCCTTTATCTCAATGTGGCCTTATTTATTATGGTGGGGGCTTCTAAGATAGAGACATCATTCTCAGTGTAAGTGCCCTTTTCATATCTCAGCCGCATGTGTAGGTATACCCTTTTTGCAGTTCTCCCAACAACACGTAATGTTATTGAATTCAACATATGTATGTCATGGGAGACATACTTCTCCACATAGGCATGCTTCTTTGGATATATCAATGTTCTGCGTAACTCATGGTAATCCTAGTCTACCATGATAAGGTCAAAACTTAGCTTATTTTCCTCTTTAAATCTATTGACTCTGGCTTGGAAGTATTACGCTATGGAGGAGAATGGAAATTTATACCAGGGTCCCTTGGCATCATATTCTAGGGTAAAACTGCTAATAAAGAAGTGTTGGTACATGATGAAATCAACCTCACCTTGTAGTAAAATAGGTAATTTCTGAGGTATTCTCCACTCAACACCGAATGTGTCACACATATTCTTATACCATCTTTCTAGGCATGCCTTGTGGGTGGCCATCATGGTGTCACAAGTGTACTAAAATATTTTGGAAGGGGAAGGGTTCTCATCTGGGTATTCCCACATAAATTTATCTGGCCCATCGGGTAGTCCAATCTCCAAAAAGACAATGGTAAGGAGGAAATTACCAAACACGATATTTTCTCCATCTCACGTGACATTAATGATTTTTTTTGCTATGAATGTTGATAGGTTATAGATGGTCCCTTCTGAGATCTTACGACAAACATTCAACCAAGCCTTGTTGATCTGTGTCCATCTCTCATGCCCATTTAGCTTTGTGACCAAGCGCATGGCCATCCTCATTACAGGGTCAGAAATCAAAGAGATGTCAAAGTACCTCGACCCTTTCTTGTAGTCATAGGATTCAATAGTCTTCTTGATGACATCCTTATTGCCTAAGTCATCATCAAAAGATTCTCTGTTGTAGGTAATACCAATAAATTTAGAAATTAGTTGGGGAGTTATCCACAACCTACGTCCTGTGAAGTAGAAATGCTCTTCATGTATGCATGACGTTAACTAATGGTACATTTATTCAAGTTTTACAAAATAGGGAAACTCATATAGTTTCAATAACCTAACCTTCTCCATTTTCACCTTTACCTCATAATCATAGATAGGCATTCCATCTGGTGTCATTTTGTCTATAGGGCAAACCAATTCCAATGCCATCTCATTCTTTGTGGTGCTCATTCAATGGTTTTAGTCACTTACGGACATCCTTATAACATGAGACACCCATTATTTTCCAAGAAATACACCATCTGGGTTTTGCATCTCCACGTACCATTCATCATTGAAATTGGTGGAAATAGCTTGTTTCCCCTTGCCCTTTCCCTTCTTTGGTGAAAATTTTTCTGCATTCCTTGGTGTCATTTCTCTATTGGGTCACTAAAATTTCTTTCTTTCTCATGATCTTGGCTCTACTCAATTCTGTGGCTCTACCCCTTAACAAAATTCCCTTCAATATTGTACCCTAGCTATAGAACCCTAACCTAGAAAACCCTTTTTTCCACAAGACGATGTATTCACTTGCAAGATTCAAAAAATTTTACCACCTTCTTACTCACGCCCATGTACTCTTTTCCACTCCGATTTGCAAATCAAACTAGCTATGCACTCAAATATTCATAACCCTTTTTCAGACAACTTTTCTTCAAGGATGCCCTAGTTTGTAAGAGCTCTTCGATATCACAAATATAAGCTAAACAATAATGTACCCAACCTTCTACATATAAATTTTGTTTTTTTCGCAATAAATACCATGCCACCTACTAACATACCTTTGTAATAAAGGAAATTTTTTCTTCTAAATCCAATATTCAGTGCTTTTACCCCCACACCCAATCCCACATGAAAAATTATATAACCTTTTAACACACAAAAACCCTTACTAACTGAAGATCCTTATGCATGCGGTTGCAGCACTAAAGGAACTTATTTTATCCTTACCCTAATTTTTAACATCACCTACCTCATGTTGTACATACACTTCTCACCCTTGTATGTGGTTTTTGTAAAGTCTTCCTGACACTAACCTCCTCATGTTAACCTTTTCCATACGCACTCTTTCAAACTACGTGCTTTTGATCTTTTGATTTGGGCCATCGAAACACAACTTCCACTACCGAATTCCAGTGCTTGTCACATCACTTCACCCCACACAAAAATAGATGCGTGGTCATATGGGAATAGAATTTTTTTGAAATTGTAAGTGGCTACCATCATAAAACATGAAAACAATAGTAAAAATAAAGGGAAGAAGCAATGAGAAGGGGAGCCACAAATAAATGAAATGCATTAAGGGAAATCCTAGGCTAAATGGAAATACTAATTTATTTACAAACACAAGGAATACTTATTTATAATAGGGATTCAACCTACTCCCATTGAAATGTCCTGGTAGCCATGTTCCATCCAACTCTTGTAATTGGAAAGCACTTGAATCAAGTATATATGATACAATGTATGGGCCCATCCAATGGACTTTGAATTTATTAGGATGTCAGAGAAACATGGAATCATATAATAGAACCATCTGCCCAACCTCAAATTTTTTGTTCTTAATGTGTTTATCATGCCATGCCTTCTGCCTAGATTTCTCTGTCTTCTGACTCTAGTGAGCAATATCCTGCATCTCATCTAAATGCATTAACTTATTAATCCTCTCCTCAAGAACTTTTTCATCAGCTAACCCTCCTGTGTGTGCTATACATAGTGATTGTAACATAAATTTAGTAGGTAAAACTGCTTCTACACCAAATACCAATTGAAAAGGTGTGGCCTTGTTCAGTCTTTTATAAGTAGTCCGGTATGACCATAACACAACAAAAACTTTATCATCCCAATCCTTTCTTCCTACATAAAAAATCTTGGTTAATGCGTGATTCATAATTTTGGGAAATGCCTCAGTGGTTCCATTAACTTGGGGGTGATAAGGGGAAGTTTTGTGGTGGGATACCATGAATTCTGCCAATAAAATCCTAACTGTCTCATCCAAGAAATGAGTACCCCTATCACTTGTTAAACTCAACAGACATTCATATTTGCTGATTATATTTTCCCACAAGAACCTAGCTGTTGTTTTTGTTGTGTAATCCCTTATAGGATCCAATTCTAATATCCTCATAAGATAATATATGCATGTAATGATATAGCGTGAGCCAGTCCTTCACATGATAGGTGAAATCAGTCCTATAAAATCAATCACCCACTTCTCAAATGGTTTTGTGCTAGCTATTGGTCTCAAGGGAATCTCATCTCTTCTTCTTGGTTTTCCAAGGTGTTGGAAATGGTCACAGGCCTTGCAAAACTCAATAAAATCCTGGTAGATGCTTTCCCACCAAATCCCTTCTATAAGGATCTTGTGCATGGTTACATTCCCTGCATAGTGTCCTCCTACAATTCCACCATGTGCTTCTTCCATGATTGCAACACATTCATGTTCTAACATGCACTGGCACAAAAACTCATCATGGCCTAGCTTATATAAGTCTCCACTAATTAAAATGTAGGGCATGATGCACATGGTTAACTACTTCCTTTCCAAATTCTTCATTCCCTCTGATGTCACACCCATTTTGATAAATACAACAATATATTCCAAGTCAGAGGGTGCGTGCCACAATCTAAATAGTTGTGCATCTAACATTATATCCTCAATGCTCTGTGTGTCCTCCTCTGATTCAATCCTCAATAAATGGTCAGGTCCCAATTACTCTTACCCAGTTTCACAACTACCATAAATTGACACACCGACATATGCACCCTTGTAGAATGGGCTAGTTTACTAGGTAAATCAATGCCATATGGTCCGTTTAGAAGATAAAGGCTGTTGCCAGTAGATACTTCCTAAATTTATGCAGTGCGTAGATAATGGAAAATGCTTTGCGCTCAGTAGTAGTATAGCTTTTCTTGATTGGTGTCAACTTCCTACTAGAAAAACACAAGGGGTGGTCAATAATCCCTTCTCCACATTGTGCTAAGATTTCCCCAATTTCCATCCTTGAAGCATCAACATGCACATGGACTGGGTTATCTAAAGAGGGAAAGCATAATATGGTCACAATGATAAACATATTCTTCAATGTATCAAACGTCATCTGTTACACCTCTCCCCAGTAAAATGCACTTTTGTGTTTAAGTAATTTTTCCAATGACACGATGATCTTGGCATACCCCTTGATAAATTTCCAATAATACCTCATGTGCCCAAGGAATCCATACACTATGCTCTTGTTGGTAGGTTACCCCAATCCAACAATAATGAAAACTTTGGCAGGATCCACTAGGAAGCCTTCCTTACATATGATATGTCCCAAAAGGGTTCCAAATGGAGTAGTAAAAACACATTTCTTAATGTTAAGGGATATCCTCAACTACTAACATCTTTAAAACACCAGCCTTAGATTATCATAATTATCCCTTACTAATCCATATACCATCCAATTATCAAGGTACACTTGAAGAAACTTATAGATGAAGTCTTGAAATGCCTGCACCATAATGCATGAAAAAAAAAACAGGCGCATTCTTCAGTCCAAAAGGTATGACTGTGTAGGAAAAAATTCCCCATTCAGTGGCGAATGTTATCTTTTCTTGGTCTTCCTTTGTAAATCTAACCCGATGATATATTGAGAATCCATCTGTGAAAGAATAGATCTCTCGCTTGGCTACTCCTTCCAGAATCTCCTCAGTGAAGGGGGTTAGAAAAAGGTTGATAACACATACCACATTCAAATCCCTATAATCAACACAGATCCTTATCCTCCCATTCTTCTTAATGCTAATAATCATCGAGCTTATCCATTTTGATTCCTCAATGAACTTAGTGATGCCTGATGTAATCATCTTGTCAAACTCCTTGAATTTGACGCAAATATTTAGATTCATTCGATAGGGTCTCTTCTGGATTGGGCACGCTCCTTCCTTTAACTTGATTTTCATTTCCCCCAAGGAGTGGTGAACTCCTTTAAGCTCATGTTACCCGCGTAGAAATAAGACCTGAAACTTGTACAACAAATCAATGATCTTTGAAACCTCCTTTTCTGACCAATAGTCCCCAATAGTAGCCTCCTTAGGTTCTGTTTTTGAGATAATGTTAAAATTATTTATTTTTAGAGGTTTATGGTAGGTGTGCAGTTGCTCATCATTATTATCCATAACTTCACGCTTACCTACTGTATGGTTAACATCCAAATTTTCCACTTCTTCACCATCGACCATGTAGACCAAGTTTCCTTTCTCTTTTTCCATGCATGGGTGCTCAAGTTGTATCTCTTATGATTCTTAATCATCAAAATGTGCTTCTAAGCTAGGTTCACTAAATAATTCTAGAATTCTATCCTCCACCATGACACTATCTCCCACCATTAGGCACTTAACAACCTGTAACCCTTTATTCACCAATGGCTTGGTACTTTGATATTTAAAGGATTGAAGGAGGTCAGTCATCAACTCATACTAGTTTCTTGTCTGACGGCGCATCTCTTCATGAATGTACCATACATGTGCACAACCTTGAAAGGTAGAGTTTAACTTATACACCCATAAAGAAGGTGGCAATGATTTTGCACCTTCTATCTAGGCCTTCTCACATGCTTGGATGTGAAATGAGGCGGGTTCCTTCCAGTGATAATCTTGTATGATAGTAGGTGCATTGCTCCAGGAAAACCTAATAGAGAACGTGATTCTCAGTTTGCACCACTCTAGAAGGCTATCATGATTGGTTTCCAACCAACATGATGTGGTCCCAAGTAAGGTATAGCTGAGAATCCTTATCCTTTCGATGTTACTTCTCCACTGGTTCTCCATTTCTTGTAGGAAAACATTAGGGTTGGCTCCTCCAGAATAATTTGGCAACTTCTTTCCTCCTAGGAGCTTGGCTAAATGCACCTTTGTTACTCTTGTCACAGAGCCTCTTAACTGACTTCCAACCAACTCATATGTCCCGTGCACCCAAGAATCACATGCTACACTAGTTGTATCACTTATAGATTAAGTGTCTTCCCATTGAATAATACCCTTGTTTGTTGGGTGCACAACTTCAGGGTCCCGAAAAGTGCACATGTAAATTATGTCTAGGTCTTCTTCTCATAAAGGCTCAATATAGGGTGCTGACTTCCCATCGTTCAAAGAAATGATAACTCATTCCTCCTTGTTCTAAAAAATTATATAACTCTTATTGAAACATAATTAAAAAATTTTCTTAGAGCACCACAAGTGCCCAAGTAATATTGGAAATTTATCCACCTCGGCAAGTGCTAAGACTTCAAAGTATCCAGTGAAATTTTCCCCTTGGATAGTGATAGTAGCATCCTTTAAAACACCAATGGGAATTGCCTTTGTGTTATTAGCCATATAAAACACATTTGAAGATGGATGTAATGGGGCCCTTCCCATTTGATTCCAGGCATCCAAGGTGAGAACATTGAATTCTGCGCATGTGTCAATCAGAATATTACTTAGGAGCCATCCATCAACAACTGCATTCAAGGTAATCTCCTTATTGTAGTCAAGGTTGTGGGGAGGAAGGTTAGCATGAAAAATGTGCCTCTCATGCTCTGATCCAATGATTGGTATCTTACTCCTCAAATATTAACCTAACAAAGGAAAGATATTCTCTTGGTACAACATTACACACCTCTCTAACACCATCTATATCTGACTGAGGAAATTCAATGATTTTCTTGTGCCCCAACTTCCTTGATTGCTCCTTCAGACATTGAATTTCCCCTTGAAGACTCCTGATTATGTCCATGGTCTCTTGATAGACTTCCATCTTGTTGGTGCTCAAATTAGTCTTGCCCCATTTGTCATTGAATTTACTCAGTTTGCGGCCTCTGTCACATTTTTTACCTTTTCGTGTTGGTGCCATGGGGAAAATGTGGAAATTTTTCCTTTTTGGAAAATAAGTATAAAGTGAAAAAATGAAGCACAGGTCCACTGGGACCCACATCAGAAGTTAAAGGTGGAAGGGCGGAGTTGTGGGGAAAATTTGGAAATTTTTCTTTTTTTCCAAAAACGTGGTAAAATAGTAGAATCAAGCTATAGTTCCTCTGGGACCCACATTAGGACACGTTTTAAGCCCGCTTTTGAGGATGGAGGGGCGGAGAAAAATGTCAAATTTTTACTTTTTTCCAAAAGTTATAAAATGTCAAAAAGTTCTCCTAGGCCCATTTCTAATCACATTTTTCCATGTGGAAGGCTTAGATTAAAATTTGAAAGGAAAGATCAATGGTAGCTATCCATTTCATATGATTTTACCACCATTAAAGCTCTAGGATGTTTGGAGATGTATTTTTTGCATCTTTCTTCATCAAATTTTTGGCAAGTTTGTGTTGTTTTGGGTTGCAAAGTTCAATTGAATCAATGTGGGAGCTCAATTTGTAAATATGAGGTACTTTTGAAGTGGATTTTTGCTCAGGCTTGTACAAAAATGCAAAATGCTAGATCCAAAAATTGCAGGGTAGAAATTACAAAGGAAAAAAGGATGAAATGATGAAAGTACAGGCGTAAAAGGTGAAAAAGGCATTGCCTCAAGAGAAAAGAGGGATGACCTATCAAGTCTAACTATGCAAAGGCTCCAAAAAATGATTAAAAAGGGGATTTATTGCATGACAAAATCAAAATGATTAAAGGGAACCCTAAAAACATGATCAGTTCACAATTGTTCCACCTGGCAGATTTTGGATATGAACTTGTTAAGCATCATTGTTTGAAAAAAATTGGAAACAAGAAAAGTTCCATTGAATATTCTTATCTTTTGGGGGGAAAATTGAGTGGGAAAACTTTTATAAATGCAATGAGAATACTCTTGCAAATGGTCGAAGTATGAATTCTTGAGAAAAAATTGAGAAAGCCGTCTTCCCGAGAGACCAAAGCTGAGATTACCTATTATTTTCTTCTGTGTTAGATTTTTTGTTGTGTCAAGTTAGTTGTAGATGTATAGCCATTGACAAGAATTGATATTCTCTAGAAGCTTTCCCCTACTGATGAATCTAAGCAATTTTGGAATTAATTTGTGTCTAATCTCTAGCAATTTTGTGTCTGCTTTATTTTTAGAATGTCTGTAAATAGTTTCTTTCACTCCTATTGTAATATTATACTGAATTTTTTGTGAAATCACATAGAATCTCATCCATGTGACAGTCTAATGGTATTTACAATTTCATTTCAATAAGAGCCTTCATCTTGGATGAGATAAAAAAATTTAAAATCAATTCAATGTCATTTGTTGATAAAGATTGTCTGCAAGTCTTTGGGTGTACCTTAGGCATGATTAATTAGAAAATTTAGTGTTTAATTGAGTCTTCTAATTCGAGCCTTCATGTTGGAGTCTCAAATATTATGTGAAAACGTGCTGATTTGGGCCTCCATTGAAGCACACCTTGTGGTTGAAGGAACGTCTTAATTGTTCTGAATTTTTCTATGGTGAAGTTGTTAATTATTATACAGTACCTCCAAAGATCCAGTATAATCAACTTTATCCTACTTCATCTCCCACCAAAATCATTTAAAAACCATTGATCCACCCTAAACTACCACTGTTTTCCCTGTGTATCAACAAAGGAACAAAATCTACTTCCAAAAATATGTAGAACAACCAGGATTCCAAATGTCTTTAGTAACCTTTGCCTTGTTTTGAAAATATCTCCATAATTTGGAAGTGACAACTCATGAGATTTAGATTTGGTGTGTTGATCATATTTTCCCAAGGTCTTCTCTATAAATTTTGTGCAAAAGAAGGATTTACTAGCATTCTTCAATAACAGAGGTTACAAAATAGGTTCTCATACCTTGGTTAAGAGGCACAACCTAAAATAGTTAGGATAAGATCACATCCTTTTAAAGTGATACCCATTTCTTCAAATCCTGAGTGCTAAAAATTTAGATAGATTGCTTCCCTAACTACAAAATGACATACATAATCATCTATCTACCTCTGAGTGCCTTTTCAAATCCATGATGTTGCTTGGCCTTTGAAGGAGATTAAATCTGGGTAGCAACACTTTTGATGTGTAGGATCTAGATACTTCCCATACACCACCTCTTCTCTTCTAATCAATAGTTTCTACTTTGGTATATCATTGACACATGTAGCCTCATCTTGCATTTTCATCAGTACAGATTCTAATTTTGACTCACATGCTACCCTTGGCATCCATTGCGAGTCATCATTCTTAACACTAACCATCCCAATGCCCTTGTATTTTCGGTGTTGTTGGCTCATATGTTCAAATATCTCGGGGCACTCCTTATACTTGTGCTTCTTTCCAAACCAAGAGCACTGTAGTAGGTATGGAAATTCACACTTATAGTGCTTTGTAGACCAATAATGGTAACAATTTCCACATGGGAACTCACTTCTTCTACCTTTGTAGTTGGTACATCCTCTAAATCCTTTGTGAAAGCCTCTTCCATAAGCTCCTCCATCCACACGTCCTTCATAGTGACGACCATCCTTCTTGGAATTATTTGCAATGCTAGTCTGGTGCACACCAATATGAATAACATCATGTATCTGGTAAATCAATCTACAATCCTTGGTGTCATGAGTAGTAGAGGTAAAAATATTGCAATAACAAGACATATTATTACGGATCACACAATGTAGTAGTGGACACCTACTTTCATCATGATCTCCATGGAAAATATCAGTCTACTGTCATGATGCGTACCGATGTCTAAAGATAATTTTCCTTCGTATGCCCCTCTACCTCAAAATCCGTACACCATAAGCCATTATGAGTATCATGGGTTGAGTTCGCAGATAGCTTCTCCATTTTCTTTTCCATTACAGTAATCTGGGCTTCATGAAAAGGACTAACACTAGTATCCATGGTTCATATAGCCTCAACACACAAGGTAACCTCCAAGGCCTCACATGGGTTTGTGAAAGTCTTATGTGAAAATTCTCTCTTGAAAGGCGTTATTAGTCCTCCAATGAACCACTAAGCATGCTAAGAAAGATGAATATTATAATAAAATTTTGATAAGAGAGTCTTAAAGTGCGCATCATACTCTTTCACACTCTCTGTCCATACCTTGTTGGATCTCCTTCAGTGCGCTAATGCTCTTCTGTTCAAACTTAGGAATATGAGAATTCAACTAAGAAGACATTACGCACAGTGTGATGTAATCTACTACTATCTGGTGGGGGTCATACTTCTAGTACCAACTATTTACACGTCCTTCCAACGTTGTTACAAATATAATTACCTTTCATCCTAGAGTAGTGATCCCCTTCATGTGCCATATCAACTCACATTTGTGTACATGCTCTAGAACATCCTCAACACCTTTGTAATATGGTAGATGTAAAGACATTTAAAAGAAAACTTACTGAGGTGGTTGAGGCCCTTGTCCTCTTGATCCAAAACCTTGATTTCCTCTGAGTGTTACCTCTACCACCAGATCCTCTACCACCAGATCCACTAGATCCACCAGCACATATTCCTCCTGACCCACTAGATCCTCTAGACCTACCAGGTCCACCAGGTCCGCTAGTTCCTCTTCCACCAGATCCACCAGATTCTCCTCCCATAGTTTGTAAATGGTCCTAGAAGTGGTCGTGCCTTATGTCCCTACTGTTGCACTGAACTACACACCAACTATACCTGTGATATTATCACCACTACTAGATGTGTGTCCCGCGTCTACTTCTAGATGTGATACCTAAGACTTTGTGTACCCAAAATTTTCCCAAATTTCACTCTCAGACAATATACATCTAAACATAGGAAATGATTGTGCAGCCATAGATGTGCCAAGTGAAAAGTTATACGTCCTAGGTGCTAATCGGTCACGTCCACCAATACCAACTGGGTTAATAATACTTATCTTTAGATTTGGAAAACTAAGTGCACTAGGGGTTGGTCACCAAGAAGATTCAGATGCACACTGACGGACTCTCTTTTCTGTCAAGTGATGAGCTCTCATCAGAATCTGAAGGGGTCTCTCTCCTGCACCCTTGTCAAGATGGGGTAGCACAGTACTGCTCAGGATCCAATGTCCTCTACGTGAACCGCAATTCCGTCTCACAATGTCTACCTCTATAAATCCATAACTCGTGGAAATTTACATTATATATCTAACTCCCTCTCATGAGCTTCATAATACTTGATTTATCTCATCTTCCCTCTCCTTTTCAACTGTAAGGTCCACCATCTTCCTCCACCCTAGCTTCCTTACCTAATCCTCAGAAGAAGCTTAGCTCGGCCTATAGGAAACAGCTTTCAAACTTAGTGTAATGATCAGGATCTTTATAGCTGAAGGGATAACACGCAAGAATGATCCTCTTAGCTCCCTCAAAAAATCAAACTCAACAATATATCAATAGGAATACGTAGAAACTCACGTACTCTAAGGTGTAACTCATCAATACTCTACTCCACCAATGATCATCAACACATGTCCAAGTTAGATCAACATCATGCAGCCTCTAATACTCCTCTTAAATCCATACGTGAGGTCTATAGTACTAGATCGATCTAGATGCATATGCTGGAAATCCATTCATATAACTCCATTGGAAAGCAACAAAATAAGGTCTCATACAGCTCATGATACAGATGTTATTCTACTCATTTATGTGCATCAGATTCAGGTCTAGTACTAAATCTCTGAGTGAACTCATCCTCTATGATTTTGAGCCATGCTTCGATACATTGTCCAAGGTTAAGTACTCTTTCATCATGCACCATTCTCATAACAAATTTAAAAAAGAGGTCCCAGCAGTGGAATCAAGATGCAGTCATTTATTTACCCTTAATACCTTTACTATTCCCAAGCATGCACTGGCCTATCACCTAACGGGCACCTGGTGCTCACTCGTGGCACAAGTAGGCACTGTCAAGACCCTCTTTTATGTGATATTTGTGAGAAGGTTCCAGCATTAATGGAGGATGATTTACAAAAGTAGAAGTACATTCACTTATTTAAAGAGGTAGAAGATGTAACTAACAGATCAACACCTTAATTTGTTTTAGTATATCATGGATGACTATAAAATGGAATATAAGGATGTTTGTTTGAAGTTGTTTGTGTACACTTTGGGATGAGAGGATAGAGAATGGTTTAATGAATTACCTCATGGATAAATTGACTCTTGGGAAGAAATGAAAAGTGCCTCAAGGATTCAATATGATTATAGAAATAAGCCTAGGTTCCTATCGTATGAATTTGAAAATATAAAGAACAATCCCAATGAGTGTGTGCAATATTTCAACACAAGATTCAACAAGACTTTGACAAGGTTTCCAACTAGTTTGAGACCTAGTGTTGAATCTTATTTAATCAAATATTATGATACATTTTCGAAGAAAGAAACCTATTATTTGAGGGATAAGAACCCTATTAGTATGAACAATAATTTACCATGGCTATTCAAATTGAAAATAACATCAAGATTGTTGGTACACCTTTAAAAAGATAAGGGGTAAAAATTTTCAATCGTGGGAAACCAAAATCAAGTAAATCTACTGATCTAGAAGATGTGGTCAAAAATATATCAAGAGTAGCTAAGGATATCTCCTACAAGTTAGCAAGGGTTGAGAAATTTTTATCTTCTAACCCAAGAATTAACATCAAAATCAAATTCAGAATGAGAATAAATTTAGAGGAGATCATAGAAATGATGATAGAGGTCATAGACCCATGGTCCAAAATGATAGACAACATGCATTCAAAGATAATATATTTTTCCCTGATCGATCAGGGGTAAAGATCACAACGGTTAAAGAATAGCACATCATTGATTGGTGTGATAAAAAATTCCTCATGCTCCCTGTGAACAACCTACATTGGTTGAGGATGCTTATGGATCATACTTTAATGATGCATGTGTGCTTGATCACCAAATATACTTTCTAACAAGGTACTATTTCTATTGATCTCACACATGCTAAGATTGTATATATTTTTGGGCATGTGTAAACAAGGTGTGTTATCTCCCTCTTTAAGGTAATGTTGGAATTGATATGGCTCGGTATTTTGAATTTCCCAATCATGATTTCAAGTATCTTAGAGCTATGATAATTAAAAAATATGATGGATAAGTCCCTTCCAAAGAGGATAGGGAGTTTTTGATGAATGAATTAGTTTCTCAAGAAAAGGATTATAATCTAAGTAAGAAAGTTAAAGGTCCTACCCTAGCTATCAATGTTAAGATGTCCATCCTAAACAATGTTCCCAAAGTTTCTCCCAAGAAAAATATACCATATAAAACTCATGTTATTGATTCAAGTTCAAGTATCCCCCCAATTGTGTCTATTTTGAAGGAGTGTATACCATATGAGAAAATAGTCACTCTCCCTATTCCAATACATCCCCATAAAAATACAATGTTTGTGACATGGTGAAGATGCTAAGCCAATTGAAGATAACCATTTCTTTGGTATAATTGTTTAAGTTTCATGAGCATAGGAAGAGGGCATTTGAGTATTTGAAGTTTATTTAGGGTTTTATTGTTGATGATACTATTGTTTCAAACAAGGAAATACATCCCATTATTGCTGTAAATGAGGTTGAGGAACCTAAGGAGATTATTGATCCCTCCCCTAAATTCTATTTAGGAACTTATTTACTAGAAATTTAATTGGATTCGGAACCCTTTTTCACCACATTGATTGTGAATGATTGGATCTTGTATAATTATATGTTTGAATCTAGTGCATCTTGTAATATATAATGCCATTGGTAGTTATGAATGAGATGGGTATAAAAATAACAGCTACCTATAGAAGGTGATATGTTATGGATTCAAGATAATTACCTGTTTTGGGATGTGTCAAGGGTTTGATTGTGTAACTAGCAGCCCAGATATAGGTAAGTATTTGGCAATGAATGTAGTTATGTTTTTCCCAACCAAGTGGAGAATTTTTTTGTCAAGAAAGCGGAGAGAAAGTGTAGGAGGAAGTGTGTGAATGGATCTTTCTTATGCTACTATTCCTCTGGAGATAAAATTTGTAAAATTGTACATTGAGGAAAAGTTCTTGCACTTAATTGAAGACCCTATGAATTCATCATATGAGGTGTTTTATATAAATATAGACATGGGTAAATTTGTGGGTAATGCTAACTTTGATGATCAATGCCTTGATTTTGAAACACAGGTAGAATACCCCTCTATTACTTGGACCATGTTTTTGATAAAATATGCTCTAATATTGGAAATAGAGCAAGCGTTGACCAAGGATCCTTTAATTTTTCTTTCAAGTTATGTTTTGAGTGCACAAATAATATTGTTGAATATGAGGAATTCTTACTTAGCTTGAGGACTACTTAGAGGAATGGAATAAAGAACCTAATTATGAGAGGTGAATATGAATTATTTATGAAGAAGATTATGAGAATATATGTAGCCAATAATCAAATGTTGAAATAATAGAGGAATGTAGTGTGGGACTTCATTGAGTAGTCTGAATCATATAATATTGAGTACCATTAAAGGATTCATAATGCATTAGCTAATAGATTAGCAATATTGGCTTCTCAATATGATAATTAGAGTACATCCCCATACTATAATTTAAAGTGGAAATGATTTTTAGGCTTTCCATACCTGACAACATTAAACATTAGAACATGTTTGATGATGATTCCACCCTCATCAAATTATTAGGTTGTAAAGATCAATTTTCCAATCAACTCATCTATATTGAGCCTATGATAGAAGTGTGTGATGGAAAATAAACCTTGTTTGGGAAGGAGGTGATTCAATTGAAAACTAAAACCATCTCAAGAGGGTTAGTCAACCTTGAATATTCTTTTGATAGTACTGAAAATGCTTTGAATAAGTTTATTCACACTCAAAGAGATGCAACTGAATACAACTTAGGGAATTTCTAATATCTAAGGAAATTTTGGTCTGGCAACAACTTCAATGCAGATGAAAAGCATGCCTATATAAAAATATTAAATAAATATCATGACTACATGGCTTAGTCCCATTCAAGTTTAAATCATATAGGGAGGACCTATTCCAACATGTCATAACCCTAGAGCCTCACACCAAACCTTTTGAGTAGAATAAAAGGCATGTAAACCTTATCCTTGCAATTAAAAAGTAATAAAAACTCAAAAATCTCAAGGATAGAGGTGTTATACAACCCATTAGGTACTCTTCATGGGTTAATAATTTAGTCCCAGTTAGGAATAAGAATGGGGACATCAGATTATGCATGTATTTTGGAAACTTGAACAAAGTTTTAGTAAAGGATAACTACCCTTTACCAAATATGGATAACCTTTTGCAAAAGGTAACAAGGTCAAAAAAAATTCAACACTCGATGAGTTCTCATGATACAATCAATTGGTGGTTAAGGAGTGAAATAATACAAAACTACTTTTACCACTCCCTGAGAGAACTATGTTTATGTCAGAATTCCTTTTGGAATGATGAATGATGGAGCTACCTTCCAAAGATAAATGGATGTTGCATTTTTTGGATTTATAAATGAGTTAATTTTGGTCTATTAATATGATATTCAATATTTTCTAAAAAGATAAATGCCCACCTACACCACCTTGAAAATATTTTGATCAAGTGTAGAGATTTTGGTATCTCATTGAATCTAAGAAAATTCCACTTTAGTGTGCAAAAGGAAAAGTTATTGGGACACATTTTTTTTTTATTAAGGGCAAATAGTTTTGAAGAGATTATACCCTGTATACAAAAGGGCTCAAAAGCGAGATAGCAAAAGTGAGAGAAACAGCCTAGAGAAGGGCAAAAATGGCCAACCAAAGAGGGCTCAACAGCCAAATATGACAATACAAGTGAAGAAAGGATCCAAACAAACAATGATCCAAAGAGAAGTAGAAAAGATCAAAAAGCAACCAAAAGAGAAACAACATATAGAACTCCGCCAAAAAGTAGCGCCAGAACCGCCAGATAATAGCAACTTTGCAGCCAAAAAACAACATCACAGTAACCCGTTAATTGATAGCCCTGTCAATCTTGGTCTTAATAGCCTGCAGCAACATGAAGAAGGAAATGGCAGTGGCCTGAGAGGAGTCTCTCATATCCTCTTGAGCAATTACAATATCCCTTTTCTCTTTAGGGCCCCAAATGTCCTCATTAACCCCACTTAAACTACAGACACTATGAACATGTTGTTCAATGAAATTATAAATGCTTTTAAGGGCAGATAATATGCAATCATTGTGACTTTTTACATTCCCCATTCTGCCATCCAAGGACTGTAACTTCTTGAATAATTCAGCAATAACCCCCTCTTCATCATCACTTTGAAGAATTCCTTTTCCCTTAGCTCTTTCCATATTTTTAATAGTCCCTTTGAGCTCTTGTATCTCCTTTTCTAATCTGTCCACTCTGTCCATCAATTCCTCCTCCTTAGGCTCCTCCATCGGTTTACTGATATGCAGGAGGTTCTCAGCAAGTTCCAGGTCTTTGTGGCTCCTTAGGACCCATTGGGAAGTAGGGATTTTAGCTTTTATGCTCTTGCTTTTATTGCTGGAAGTAGCAACTTCAATCTTCTTTTTCAGCAGGGGGAGTGGAAGCGGTGTGAGCAGGTGGAGGTATAGAGGAAGAAGGTGGGGTAGGATTCATGGGGGGGTAGCTAGAACAGTGGCGATGGATTAGGAGGATAAGCCCCTAGTGCAAAGGGACAACCCTAGAGTGGCTCTGAACTTCCCTAATAGATTTCTCTAGCGAGTTTATCAAATAGTGAGGAAAGCTGATGATGATATTTCTACGAAAGTGATTTAGAAATATCAAATGTTTTTGAGTTATAGTCATAAATATTCCTTCAAGAGTTACATACCTAACCACCATCCTAGAAAGCTCAGCAAAAGGCTCAGGAATCGACGCCACCTTGATGCCAGCAGTCACGAATTCTAGAATCTCCCCCTCTTCCAAGAATTTCTTGGTCTCCACCTCCCTGTCCACCTTCTTATTGAAGAATTTGGTGCCCTCCAGGCTGAGGCCTGTGATCTGGGTGATGAGCTCTTCCATGATTTCAATCTCCATATTATTGTATTTGACAATCCTATTCTTCCATCCATAGGCGAATCTGATAGAAATGTCTTGGTCGAAGCCTTGAATCCTTTTAATTAAATTAGATAGACCCCCGATTTGTAGGTAATTTCAAAGCTCTGTATTCTCTTTCCACGCAGGATTGTGGGTCGGTTAAGTTTTGCAAGGCGGACCCCCCATGTTTCCTCTACTCCTTTTCCTGTTCTCAACAGTAAAAAAGCTACCATTGTGCGGGACAGGCTGAGCTTTGATGTTGGTATTTGAATCTTTCCTTTCCATGAAAGCAGGTTTAATTATTATGCCATACTTGTCATTATTGCCCCACTCCTCGGCTTTCCTCCTATTTGGGATTCATAGGATTCATTGTGCAACCCAGCTGATAACAACATTTTAGCTCATCTTTGGGAATTTAAAAACACATTTTTCTTAATTTTAGAGCTCACCTAGAGCTGGGTTATTGTAACTTGTTAATTCTACGTGCTCCTCGGTTTTGTAAGCACGATGTACTAGTGGTTTTTGGATGAAATTGACTACTATGGTTTAATCATTTTAACCTCGACTGTTTATAAACACTTAGTTCATCCTCAATAGAAATAAATTGATTATTGGTTTGATTCATTGAGAAACAGATAGTTAGTTAGATGGTTGACATTCACTTATCATGGTTGTTTGACTTCTTAATTTGAAGCAATGGTTTTTTTCCTACCTTCTAATTAAGAAAAATATAGAAAATAAATGCCTAAATATGATTGCTATTGTAGCATTAAATAAATATGCAATTAGATACAAAATAGACCCAAGTAAATTGAACTAGGAAATAATGAAACCCTAGTTGCCAAGGGGAGGTAAGAAGACTTAGCTAATTCGTAACCAAATTTGGACTGTGCCGAAGTGATAACTTGATGAAAAGAGAGGGAGAAGTGTTGCAAAAAACCTTAGAAAAATGTGTGAGCTAAAGATCTACCTAGACTAGGGTTGCTAAAAATAGGAAAGGGCACCTATGGGCACCCTAGACCTGCTCTAGGTGCCTGTAACTACTCCAACCCTTAGGAAACCTCCTTTGCAAGGTTACAAGATATTCATTGTCCTTCACTTTATGTCAACTATGTCTCACAAAATAATAGTTGATGTCATTGATAACTTGCAATGAAAGATTGACCTCCAAAACCCTCAAGAGTTCATCACATCCTGAAAATAAAATAATGCAAATGAGGTGTCAAACTGTCCTTAAATGTCAAATGAGTGAGTTCTTACCACTGAGAAATACACTACATTTCAAACCCAATGTATTTCTAGGTGTGTGTGTGCATGGAATCGTGCCCTAGGTGACTCTTGTACGTGTCACACTTGATAGCGAGAAATAACTAGATGTAGAAAATGTAAGTAGACGTGTGCATGGAATAAAATGAAATTCCCCTCCTATGAAGTATAGGCAGAAAAATGTAGTATCTTTCCCTTGAATGAATGCTATAATGGATGTTTGAATACTCTTGAATATCCTTTAGATGTAACCTTATGTGGTGATAGCTAATGCTTACTCCTTGGGTCCCTCATTATGATCACATAAATTTATATTTATATGATTCCCTTACTTAAATTTTGTAATTAGTCATGAAATGGTTGACTACCAAAAATATAAGATTCTCAAATGGCTGGAAAGGACCCAAAATATGTAAACAAAGTATAAAGAGATCAGGGGCGCCCAGAGGGGATGGGGGCACCTGGCGTTGGCTCTCTAGCTTGACGTTGGTGTCTAGGATGAGAAATACCGAGGTATGTCACATGAAAAGACAAAATGAGCTAGAAAGATTCTAAGACAAAATATTGGAAATAAAAGGAAATAAAATATGGCTAAGGAAATGGGTTGATAAGTACTTTTCTTACTTAGGAATCATATGAATAATAATATGCAATCAAGACTAGATAATTCCCCAATGTGCATTATTTTTTATCTACATTTGCCCCTACTTTATGTTGTTGAGAAAATTCTCAATAACATAAATTAGATAGGAGATACATACCTAATAACCATGTAAATCTATGGTCAAAGTGTGCCGAGGGACAAGGAAAAACATGAAGTGATAAAATTTTGGATTGTGGAAACTACAGAGGAGAAAGTGCAAAAAGTGATGATGATGATGACACTATGATGAAAACGTATGTGTAGATGTAATGATTGTTTTTGTTGTTAATGTCAATTTTTTTGATGTGTTGATTATGATTGATGTTATTGATGTGATGTGACTACCCTTCCCATAAGGATGGACCTGCCAAAGAGAAGAATGAACAAGTAGTCAAATACATATGTATATGATCAAAGTGTGTAACAAGTATGTAAGAAAGTATATCAACATGTGAAAATGTGAAAAATTAACATGTGTACCTAATACATGATAAGGAAAATGGTGTAGAAATAATCTTGAAGATGATGTAGAAGAATGAGTTTTTTAGGCGATCTCACACTAAGCGTGAAGAAGTGTAGGGAGAAAAATCTAGTGTCATCCTCAAACATTTAACTACATCCCGAAGTTTAGAAAACCACTACATATGGTGTCTAAAAATTTGATCTAGTTCAACCAATTCCAAACCAATGCGAAAGAAGAAAATGTTGTATAGTGTATGTATGTTGAGTGTTAAAAAATTTATGCCCTATAAAATTATATTTGTGAAGTTCTGTAGGATGTGTTTCACTAAAAGATGATGTGTAACTACCCCTTAGTCACGGGCATCTAGGAAGGTTCAAGGGTGCCCAGGAATTATTGTCCTGATTTGGGCATTGGTGTCTGCGTTGTGCTAAGGACCTAAGTCTGATTATGAGCCTTGTTTGAAACTGACAACTATGTTGTACCTTTATATGGTGTGTTGATCTATGTTTGTAGACTGTTGTATGGGGTGACTGATTCACCCAAATGATGCCCTCCTCATTTAGGGTGCATGAAATGTCATTGAGGAGTATGCAACCTAAAAGAGGACCAATCAGTATGTTGAAATTGTGCCCTGTAGGGGGGATGGAGTGTTCTTGGTAGAAACCAATGCATGCATGTAAAAGAGAATGTGTAAGCTAGTAAAAAAATAGACAATGTGGAAACTAAGACTTAAAAAGATAATGTAGACCATGAAAATTGGGTTTCAAACATGAGACATCATTCACAATGTCACAAGAAAATCAAGGTTGACTAGGCCAAAAGTATACAAGTGTGTAGTTAAGACAAAGGGAAAATCCCACAAACAATGGCAAGAAATGTAACAGACAACCATGGAAGCAAATAGACCTACATAAAAAAATGTTGCACATGAAGCACCCGTTAGTATGTTAGAAAGATAAAATATATTTTAAAATGCATATAATCTGATAAATTATTAGACTATGAAAAATGAAATAATAACACCTGTAGTGTACAAATTTGGATGCCCCCAGGAGCCGCTGTGGGATTGGAAATAAGTACTTCACCAAGCATCCATGATGCATGTGTGGATTTTGTAGAATCGTCGATAACAAATAGAAAGAAAGTGAACATGCATGTGTGTATGGAAATATAATGACAGAAAAGATATATATCTATCACGTGTAATAAAGTATACATGTAAAAGAATAAGTAACCATGAGTAAATGTGACCAAGATATGTAATATGTTGTGGATGAGATGTAATGGAATACAGAGTGAATGTTATGAGCAATGTGCCCCCCGAGTGGATGCATATGCATGGAATGAGGTTCATTTATACATGCCACCTCAATAGTTGAGAATGAAATTTAGGACAAGAGTGCGTCATTGGGAAATGGTTTGAATTGTGTGTAGAAAAAATATGTGATTGTCAAAGCACAAAGCATAGAGTGTATGTGTGTGAGTGAATGGGTGGGTGAGTAAATGCATGAGTGTGGTGAAGGTACATTTGAGATGTATACCCATACAAATAAAATGTGTACCATAGAATGCTAAGGGAAGGGAAGGATAAGGATCCTAGGGGCAACCTTTACATGTTTTGAGTGATATTGATGTGTGTGTAGCTCCTTAGAATATTGTCATTTTCAGAGTGTGCTTGAGATTTACTTCATGGTTGCTTATGTCCTTTACCTTTGTTGGGATAAGATAGGAAATGTAAATAAAAATAAGTGTAGTCAATGCTCTAGGTAAATGCAATTGAATTTTATTTGAACAATATGTAAAATTGGAAATGCGTATTAGAAATATTTAAACCAAGGGGTTAAAGTACACATGAAATTTTGAAAGATAAAGGGGTAGAAATTTGTTCCTTCTTGTAGACTTGTTTTCCATGAGATATTTGGAATAATTTACAAAGAATTTTGGTGTCCTATCACCAAATTAGGGATTTGAGTGTTTTGGTACTAAAATTTGGATTTAGGCATCCTATTGCCCTTAAGGGAAAGTGTATTAGGAGAGCTCATAAGATTTTCCCTCCAACCATTAATGCTTCCCCATGGATATGTTCCACTGCAAATGTTCAAAAACCTGATTTGTAACCTACCTCGAGTGACACATTGTTCTGGGTATATCATTTTCCTAAATATGCCCTAGGTGCCACTTCCTTATTTGGTTATTGTTTTGGTTATTTATTTAGTTCTTGTTAGTAACTGATTGTAATCTAAAGATTACTATGCAACTGTTGATACTGTAGAATACTGTAATTGTGTAACTAATTTATAATTGGTTTTTCCCCTAGGATAGGAGTTCCCAAGTGGGAAACTTGCACCCACCATTCCTATATGTACTGGGTAGTTATGTCTGAGCTATGACTTTTGGGTAAGTCTATTTTTGGCCCTATTCTATAACTCATTACTATTATGTTCCTATTGCCTATGATTATGTAACTACTAAGAGAGTAAAAAGGTTCACCCGATGTTTTCTCCCACTTTTTGGGGTGTGTGAGATGAAAAAGAGAAAATGGATTCCAAACGAGGAAGGATGAAAATGATATGCATATACGATATAGGGATTCCTATATGAGGAATAGGGATTATGCATGGTAGTTACCATGGCACAAGGAAAATAATTGGAAAATGCTAGCATACAAGTGTTAGTGATAAACAAGCAATACACAAGGAAATAACAATTAGTAAAATCATATAGGAAAATAACAAACAAGGACACAATGAGTAGTTGGTTTTATACATGGGACACCACTCATGATTAATAGTAAAGCAAATATTAGTAGTCTAATATGAAAAAACCATGTGACTCAATGCCTAATAGATCCATAGTGGCATATGACATGACATTACGTAACTTGACATGATAGGCTCTTCTTAATATACATAATTACATATACTTGATGATTTTACCATTTTTAGTAGTTATTAGTTGTTAATTGTGTGTACAAAAATAAGTATATATATACAAGCATTGTTCCTAGAGAAAGAAATATATTATGTGTCATAAGAAAGTGTATAACAAGTAAACTGATAGAAAAAAGTGTTTGGTAAATAATGAGTTTTGAGAAATATATAAGTCGAAATATGTATCAACCAATGTGCTTAGAAAAATATATGAATCAATATATGAATAAATGAGTGATCCTAGATAAATATATGTAAGATAACCAAGTGTGTCAATAATCCACGTGTGCTAAAAATGTTTAACATCCACTAATGTGTCTTGAGTAATGTACATTTGAATAATGCATCTCATAAGAAATGTGCATCTAAACACAATAACTTAAGTAAGATATGTTACAAGAAATATGTCATAGGAGATGCATTCCAATATATTGTTAGGAATCACATGATAAAAATTATACGGAAAAATCCCATAATCAAAATAGTGGAAACTAAAATGTAGAACATATTATAGATCTAAAATAAAAGGTGTAGAAAATAAAATAACATAACTCAGAGACAATATTTAACGTGATTTACCTAGATATGGGCTACATCCACCGAAACAACTAGTCCTTTTATTCCATCTAGAAAAATACAAGAAGGGATACACCCTACAACAAATCTGTTGCAACTTCCTCTTCTCCCTGTCATAGTCTCCTCATAATTACAATGAAAAAAAAGGAATGCAATGAGCCAAACCTCACAACTATTTTTAGGGAAATAAATAAAAAACCACCCTAATATATACTATTATATATGTGAAATAATAATGAATGGCCAACATTTTACAATCAATAAATACATATAAAATTTAGCTTTTGGGGGGTGCTTCCCCCAAACCCCCGTCAAGGTGTGTGACCCCCAGACCCCACAAGGGGGATACCCCCTTGTAACCCCTCGAGATATTATTTTTAACCAATAAGATTAGGATCCACAACCAAAAAATATATATGTAGCAAGTAATGTGTCCAAAAAACAATATGGTATATATACATCATGTTGTGAGAGAAAAATGCATAGATCAAAAATTACATGTGAGTAAACATAGAATAGATCATACAGGTTCCTAGATAAAATATACATAGAGAATGGAAGTACACAACATGAACATATCATAGAGAAAGCAATATTTCAAAGCATATAAGATTGTATATCAAACAAATCGTAAAACATACAAGTTCCTACAAGGTTTTGAGTAGACAATATAGTAAAGAGAACAAATCATATTGCAATAACTACCTAGAGTAGTCCGATCAGACAAGATCACAAAGAATACAACATAAAATTTTGTATATCAGTTAGTGTACACAACAAATATAGAAAAACATAAAACACATAACTTTTTAGATTATTAAATGAAAACAAGATCGTAAATAAAACAAATCATACAACATATAAGTGCCTGGAGGAGTCGGACAAGATCATAAAGTATAAAAAGCATTTAACATATAAGTTCTTAGAGTGGCCGAATCACAAAGTAGAAAAACTATGAAGACCCATATTTATCATTTTTTTACTTGATGAGGTTAGTTTCGGTTTGCATTCCTTACACATAATTTGCACACACAAACAAAGCAAAAACAAATTATCCTAAGTTGTCTAAATGATTACAATTATTTATTCTAATCCTTAAAAACCTACAAGAATACTAATGACATTCAAAATCCTATTATATCTCCTATACAAACATTTCTATACCTTTCACAAATATTTTATTCCTCATTCGATAAAAATATATAGTAGAGATACGATCAACCTGCAAAACATTGTGTTTATTCGTCAATCATATTCAGTGCCCTTTAACGATCATTTTTTCAAAAGTATATCTTATCTCCCCGTGGGCCGTTATAGGTTAGATTTTATATGAAAAATTTATCTTGGAATCACATAAACATGAATTAATATAGCTCATTTAATTACTTGGTAATCACCTATAAATATCAAGAAATCTTCTAGAAATATCTATTAAAGGTTAAGACAGGTTTCCCTAATGTTACGTATTTCAAGAGAAGACATTAATAATATCCCCTCGATAGATCAATCAGAATTGGAAATTGATTTTGAACATACTTTCTTTGACTTAGATCTTGCTAAAAACACTTGGAGAGAGGATGTTTCGATGCTTGTATATGAGAGAGATGGCTACCTTAACTTGGTTTGTAGCTTTAAACCTGGTGTGGGTATTGCACTAATGACTGTAGATGTTCAAATATAATATTTAGAGATATTTGGATGCCTTTTGTGAGTGTATGAAGTGAGTGATGTAGTACATTACCTTAGGATTTTTAGGTTAGAAAATAAGATAGTGTTTACTTTCTTATATAATACTTCATAAATGTTTCTAATAAGAAAGGCCAACCCAGATGAAGTATAAGACCTAAGGAAAGATGTAAAATTGAAATTGTAATTAAAACATAGGTTGGTCCAAGATCATACAAAGAGGTCAATATTTTATGATACGGCCTAGACCAAACTGCATGGTCTTGGATAGGGGTAGGGAATATGCCAAATGAAGTTTGGAGTTGGTGAATTGATGTTTCTTCATATATTTTGTGCATTAGATTATAAGAGTTTGTCAGTATATCAGTGTGCAAAAATAAAAAAGCTAAACAATGGACCTTAGAAAGTGTTAAGCATGAATGGATAAGTTTCTTTTATCATAAAAAGAATTCATAATTAAATCAAGGGTTGTCAAATTGCAAATTAACAAATTTGATTGTTTACATTTGCCTCCCCTTTAAGTAAGAAATTGGAAATTACATGCTTAAAGGAAATTGTACCCAAGTGCGTAAATATAATTTTTCGTTACTTGAATGTTTATTTATAGTTGCATCGTTGTGCTTAGTGTTTTCATGCTCCATGATGAAACTTTTAACACTAAGTGCAGCCAACTCACATTAATAGAAAATATTTACATTTACATATATGTAAAGTGAAAATATGTAAACAAGGAAATAATACACCCATTTTTTCATGATTTTTTTGTGATTAGACATTTTTATTATGAAATTCCCTAAAGGATTGGGAGTGATCAGTCCCCAATCAATAACAAGGAGAAACTTTAATTTTAGGTGCATGCAACCTAACACAAAAAAGTGAAAAATAAAGAAGAAGAAACATGTACAAATGCAACCCTACCAAAGGAATAATATTTTGTATCAAATGTATTTAGTAACTATGATATATTTCCCTTAAAGTGTAATAGGAGAGGACAACCTTCCCATGAAGATCTTAGCTATTTTTCTTCCTTCCATAACCCCATTGATCACACTATTGCAGATGGATCCAAACCATATTTTGTAAATAAGGACATACAATATAAAAGAGAATAAATGCACCTAAAATCTCCCCATATGCTGAAAAATTGCGTATAAACTGAAAAAAACATTGAAATATGCTTAAAATGTGCTAATAATGGTGAACTAGGAAGGATAGCCATGCCTCCAATATTCTTGAAACTTAAACTAAGTGAATGGGGAACCAAAAATTTTCATTCCCACTGTAGTGATATGAATAAGTAACATTATTGGAAGCACAATGGACTGAGAGGGGGGGTGAATAAGTCCTACAAGAATTTCATTTCACTTTCCACTACATATATTTAGCATTCAAACCATTCATTCAATCAACCATAAGCCATGCGAGATTATTAAGTGTGTATTAACCATTCACAAGAGCATGTAATAAGCAAGAGAACACATAGACACTATATGGAAGTGGGAAACTCTCAAGGGGAAGAAAACCAACTGAACAAAAATTCTTATATTACTCAAATAAAGGACTTGCCAAAATATTACTCATCCTACAATATTTATTTAGTGAGGCACCAACCTCGCAAGGAGTAGCAACCCCTAAACCTTTGATGATATTAATAAAAAAAGGAATCATATAAATATGACTAATCATAAGATATTTTGAAAAATAATTATGATTGAAAATATGTTGATCCCATAGCTGATTGTGATCCAAGTTCAGCTCACAAACTCATCAAACCCTCATCTAAACAAGCTCTCTCCAGAATCGCTCAATCTCTCTTCTTCATGGGTTGAATGTGTCAATTTTCCTTATGCATATGGTATTCAATATTATTAAAGTATTTATGGATCTTCTTATCTCTTTTCTTAACCCGTTAACACTCTTCTTTACTCCTCTATATGTCACACTTTTCCCCCATGAAAAAATGACTCATTTAACATGCTTATATACACAACTCAAGATCATAACACCTCCTAGGTCATCCATGAACAATTAGGTAAGTGAAGAAAACTAAAAAAAAAGAATAACATCATATAAAATAATTTCTATAGACCAAAATGGTTTACACAGGTGAAGACATCTCCAATAAGCTCCATTAACGCAAACAAGATCAAAAAAGCTTCTCAAGCACCGATGAATGCTCCAATAGCTCCAAGGTCTTAAAAAAAAATTAAAGGCTTGAAAATAATCATGAAATATGGGAAAAACCTCAAATAATCACCAAAAATCTTAGGAACAATTGAAATATCCATATCCATCATCAAACTCACAAAGAAGCATGCAAACCCCACTAGGTTTTCAATCACCATAAAGTTAGTCCTAAAGAGTGGCCAACTTGACATAGAAACTATTATAATTATGAATCAATTAATATACCATTGGAAATATATCTGAGTCTATTTCCTGTAAAAACTCACATTTTCTTCCAACTCTAAGTGGAAAGCCTCCAAATAACTCAAGCTGTACAACTACTTCAAACTGGCTTCAAGACTCCATAATTAGACATCAAAACTAAGATTATATCCTATCAAAACTATTCACCAAGAGACAAACCATATATCACTAGAAATTTATCTAAATATAATTTCCATAAAATATTACATTTCCTTCTAACTCATAGTGGAAGGCCTTCAACTAAGCCAATCTCTGAAACTTCTCAAAACTGCCTTTTGAACCCCAACGAAAAATCTTCAAAGATATGGAATAATTTTCATCTTAGGACCTCAACCATGACATTAAACTATTGTGGATATGAAGTACACATCCCATTCTTATATAAATGGTGATTTATACATTAGGTTCAATGGACATTTTTTTCACAAACTAAAAAACTCTAGAAACTTGCCTTTTTTAGTGGGGCCCACATATTGTCATGAGGTATAAAATAACTTATTAGAAATATGGAGGATTCCTCTACAACCTTCAATCAAATTTTTTTCAACACCAATAAATTTTGGCTTGGTACCATCAATTTCCTCCAAGTCACTTTAGAGCTAGGGTTTTGTTAGGGTTTTAAACCAACTTATCTTCTTAACGATTGTTCATAGAAAATGATGATAAAACCAATAAATTATTTCTTCAAAGTGATATTTTATAAATTAAAAAACATCCCCTAAACACTCTATATCCTTTTAAAATCACACATTTCACAACGAGCATCAGAAGGTCATCATTTAGCACAAAAACACGCTCTTGAAAACTCGGTTTTGGAAAAAACTTCATATCTTGCAATTCCTTCAACATTTTGACTTGAAATTTGTCATTAATAATCATGAAAACATCTTATAACTAAATAAACTCACCAAAATGATAAAATATGTATGGAAATCTCTAATCACGGTGACTTACCTGTGTTTTCCTAGCCTGTCTTCACTATTTTTCTTCCCAAGGACCATGAAACACCACAAAACCTATGAGAATTTTCCTAAAAATTATTATACATTTCATATACAACATAAAAATGTTAATAAAATGATCTAAAAATATTGATCAGCTCCAAAAATCATACTTCCAACACATTCTACATGTTCTAGGACTAATAATAGGCATAGAATGAACACTTCACATCATGAAAAACCATGAAATTACCTTGATGACTCAATGGAGTCACTTAGACACCCTTGACACACCTATATTAACTTTCTTAACCTCATGAAAAACTTTGGAACTCGTGTCATGACCATACATGCTTATACCATGCTTAGACACTATTACAACTTGATCAAAACATGACACTACCAATCAACCTTCATGTTTGACACTGAAAGACACCACATGGAGACTCAAATTACCTCTACACACCATTTTTCATTAATGGCTTTGACATCAATGAAAACAATTTGACATAATAGATAAAAAAATATGAAGGTGAAATATTACAAAAAACCTATTTATGTAGCTGAAATATGAAAATGTTGAAAAACTTGCTAAATTTTACCATGGTTAGAAACATATGGATGGGTCAAGATCACACCATACTATCTTTACCAAACTAGACAGTTTTGAACCTATATTATTTTTTCCAAAAATTTGTGTGTAATTGGATTTTTGGGGGCATGTATCTTGTTTATACCTACATCTGTCCCCAAAATTATGTTTGCGTGTAATATAAATGTAAAATAAACACAGATAAATGCCCCCTCTTTTGATGCATGTGTAAAAACCATGTTTGAGCATTTGGCTACAAAAAAAAAGTGTATACTACTGAAGGGGATGATTAAAAAGTTGTGTGTAGTTCTGATTAGGTGGCCAAATTGGAGAGACTATACCTAAAAAGGGAAAGGAGTTTGTGAATAGTGGAAACCATGAAACACAAGAAAAATAATTCTAGCAATAAATAAAGATAGTAGTAATGAAATCAACTAGTAGAAGCAACCCACATAGAAAAACAAAAACAATATCAACATAGTCAATTTGCAAACAATGACATATAAGATCATACAAAAGGATTTTGAGGCCTAAAAACATTGGAAACCCACGATGATGCAATAAAATCAAGACCTATAGGCTTGAAAATAGGAGAAAGTGATTGCAATAAAAATAGGAAAAATGCCACGAACATGGGAAATCCATGATGTCACAATACAAAAAAGGAACATAAGCAAAAGTAAGGAAAATAATTATGCAATAAAACACACATGTATGTATACAAGAAATCAATATGTTGAAACTTGATAATATGATGTAGTAACTGACATGGGTGAAATATGTGAAACAAAAAATGTCAACCTTGCAAAAAACACGTGTTAGTCATGATATTCTAAAAATAAGCAAGTACACAATGTATATAATTAAGCATAAATGAGGAAGTGCAAACAAACTATACTAGAAAAATTAAACCTTTAGGATGTGTAGGGATTCCCCCAAATGATGAGAATGTAAGGAGACATGAGTGCTCTTATAAGTATGTGACAATCTGTGTGTCCCAAATCTAAGTCAATATACTAAGTGAACAGATGTGTGTAAAGAGATAACGTATAATATCTATCAAACCATAGTGAAAAACACCATGCGTAATGTAAAGTGCTAATAATGCAAGTAAAATACACAGGTACTGATTTTATATTTTTGTAAATATTTGAATATTCATGTATTATCTAAATGCATAGCTATGTACAAAATATATGAGTAAAAAATATCTAACCAATAAGAACCTACTGAGGAGGTAAAGGTCCTATCATAAAATGTGGATATTTAGGCCTCAATATGGATGCAAATGATAACAATATTGTTGTAGTGACATATTCCAAAGAAAGCTACATAAATTTGGCAATATGATGTAGAAAACAATACCAATGTGGTAGAATATAAGAACAAGTGTGACAAACACTGGGAGGGTATCAAGAAGTTATGAGGGTAATTTGTGTACTAGAGGACCGACATAATATTATAGGGGAGTGAAAATGGTGAGAAACAAAGCATGGGAGTGCAATTCTATGAGAATTCCTAGACTATGTAATCGAAGGACTATTAAGAGACCTAAAAATATCAACACTAGGAGAGGACATGTGTGTAATAAGGGGTCTAGGAGAATCTATAAATTTAGAAATAGAATGCAAGACTACTATTCAAGGGAGTAACATAGAAGTGTTGGAGACATTGTGCAAACCAAATAATTGTTTATAGGAGAACAAAGAGGAAGGAATACAAAAGGAATAATGTGCATACTAGGAGGGGTAACCTCAAAGGGAATACTTCTAATAATGATGACTTATTGATTGTAGATGAAATTAACACAATGGTGAATGACTGAGGGAATGTCCCTAAGCGTACATAAACAAGGAAGACCTAAATTTAAGGCACCAGAACTGAGAGTAAATGCAACCAAAAATGAAATTGATGTGGAAATAGGTTTAATAGTAATGGGTAGAGTAATTTTTTGGTAACGAGGATTGGTATCAAGTGCAAGATTGTGCATGGAAATGCCCAAATATTGAAGGAACGTGAGAAAAAAAACATTGTCTTTATTGTGCAGATTGACTAAGACACCATGTATAGGTTTTTATTTAATAGAGAGATGAATAGATAATGTATCTAAAAGACGTACATGATCAATAGTAGAGTCATTAAATGTGATGATTAGAGAAGAAGAAAAATTACGATTAATATTTTAAATAATTGCATCGAAGGGTGATCACAAGAGGGTGGTGGAGGCATCGTATGATAAGCATTCTATAAATCTTTTGAAGACTATGTAGTGGCATTCTTAGGAAGTGAATTACTGAATCTTTTTAGCTTAACATTATCACTGGTTAGCTTCAAATCTTCATTGGGATTATCCCATTCAATGGATTGAGAAACTATAAGGTCTTGAATAACATGCAAAATATTTAATAAGTTTCTTGTAGAGTTCCCAACACATAGATGATAAATCACAATAAGCATTAACATTTTACTTTTTGCCTTGAGGATGAGTCATATAAACCTCAAATGGTGGAAGGAGAGATATGAGATTACACTTGAGCAATTATTTCAATAGCACGCGAGGTCTTGGAAAACAGATGAATTGATGATGCATGGGATGGGGTTATAACTTAATAGGTTGTAAGATAATTTTGATGATATCTTTAGAAGTAGATTTGACCTCATTAGGATTTATTTTGAATGTGGGGTTGCTTGAAAACTTAGTAGTGGATGTAGGAGGAGAGCTAGCAGTGTACTTTATTTTTTTCATATGTAACAACTTAGCCTGGTGCTCTTTCAAGGTATGAAATAGGTGGTTAAAATATAAAAACTTATCAAACATGACCAAATATTGCATAGGGGCCAATAAGATTTGAGTGAATATATCTTGCAATTCATTATCATCTAAGAGATTATTCATCTTGGTGAGTAGTGTCTTATAACGTAACACATATTCATTAAGAGGTTTAATAGACCTTTTTTTGTATTTGAGCCAATTATGCATGTCATCTATATTGATAGAGAATTGTTCCGATAATAGGTTTTCTAGTGCAGTTAATTCCCACATAAAATGGGTTGGAAGATCATAAAACCATTGTAATGCAAATTCCTTAAGACTTTAGGGGAAAATCATGGTAAGCAAGATGTCATTAGAAGCATAATCAAAGAAAGCAACATGAAATTAGTGAAGATACTCAACATTATCACATTTACCATCATAGATAGGAATTTTAGGAGCAATATATCCAACAGGTACTAAATAAGAAACCACTTTAGGTGCAAGGGGATTTTGAAGTGACTATTTGGAATCCATATTATTAGAAGAAGCAAATACACCTTATTATAATTGTAAGATATGTGCTTGTAAAATACAAACAAGGGATTCAATATCTTGTGTGCTAGAAGAAGATACATGTGAACCATAAGGAGTAGATATGGGATATGTGGTGATAATTATAGCAATAGGTATAGTCATAAAAGTGTTTGGTAGAAAGAGATTAGGATTACCCAAAGGGTTAGGCACCATGGAGGTGGAAACAACCGATGTTGAGGTGTTTGATAATGAAGCATTCTTAAGATGATCATGTGTAGTGTAGAATAGGAGATCGATACTACATGGGTTCTATTTTAATAATTGATCAAGTTGTTGAGCATGCTCATGAAGGATACCTTGATCATGTTGGTCAAGTTGAAAATTAGATCTGTAGGATTGAACATGATTAGAAATGATAAAAATGGAAGCATTAACAAATATATCATGCAATGATTTAGTAGAATGAGGATGCAAAACATCACAAGTGGTATATCTGATATGAATATAATAGATGGAGAATATTAGAGGGTTAATGGGAAATGCTGCTATTTGATGAGAATAAAGGATTAAATTTTCACGGTCTAATGCTAAGATCATCATTACAATAAGAATAAAAAGTTGTATGGATAGGATTATGGGTAGTTGTTAGATCATCAAATCCTATTGAATTGAAAGGGGTGATACTAGATTTAATTTTGTGGCATAACTCATGAAGAAAAAATTGCCAAAATAATTTAGGGGTAAGGTTTGGAGGAATTAGTGTGGTTGCAGTAAATGTTTCAAATTTAATAAAATACTTATGTCCAAGGCAAAGATGAGTGAAGAGTTACCATGAAAAGTGGGCATGATGATAAATAAAAGGAATCACAAACCTAGAAATATAAACATGTACCCAAATAAAAACCCTAATTCAACTAGTGTTTGAAAATTAACAAGCCTAATACACAAACAACTAATAAGATCCTAGATTAGGTTAAGGTATCAATAAAAAATAGGTTCACCAAAATGTTTAACCCAATTAATTAAATTTCTGTCAATTTAATTAGGTGTGGGATATAATAGAGTTGATTTATAAATCTAATAAAGATGTAACAATATAAGAACTAATTCATATTTATAACCTGGATTATATAGGAAGAATTAACATACACTACTTAATCTCACATGCAATTGAAATTACAAAACAAAGGTATAAAAACACTTAGCTGATTTTTTACTGATTTCTAGAAAGATCTGGGGCCGTGCAAAAAAGAACCTGGGAGAGTTGAACCTGGGAAACCCTCACAAATCGGACTAGAACTATGATTATACCTATTTTAGGAATGTAATTTTAGGTCAAGACCATACCATACAATCTATCACCATATGTATGGTCTTGTACCTACTCTAAGTATGCCTATGTAACTTTTAGGGTTACTTTTCTTCCTAGATTTATTCATCATTGTTAGAATTTAGTTATTTCACATACAACCAAAGCTCTTTTAATGGAATGGACATCAACTTAAACCATATCAATAGATAAAGAGTCCTACAAAAAAAACATTATAAGGGTTATGGGAACCTTCGTGCACCACCAAAGTTGGCACTACTTTGAAGAGGCCTCAAACCACACGTTATAAGGTGATGGCTGGCGTATTGGTTTCCCCATATTATTCCATGAATTTCTATATAAATTTTTACTTTGGAACCCATGTATTCCAAGATATTTTTAATTTTCCATCTATCTATGTAAAGATCATCCAAGATTTACCTATCATAATCTTCCTTCCTAAGAAAATTGATTTATTTCTTTGCATCTGCCCTAGTTTTTTTCCAAGTGCCATACCATGTATTTGATGAGATAACCATTGGTTGAGAATAAATTATTTTTTAACATCCTAAAAAGTTAACATAATAAATTACTCTCTACGTTTTCAAAGCCAAGAGTATGTTGTTAAGTATTTAAGGTTCATTGTGCTTAAGTAACAAATTAAGTTTGTGTTATCTTGACCTTTAATGGTTTGTTGTTACACCAATTCTTCTGAGTTATATATACTTACATAAATGGACATGGTTCTGGTACTTTATCATAGTAGGTTTATTCCCTACAATATGAGGACCTATATCAGTTGGGTTATGTATCCAAACTATTTGTGATATCCAAAATTCTTGAAGGCTTTTTACAGATGAGCTATAGTTATTCTATTATAGGATTCTCTTGTGATCTAAGTTTGGTTAATGACCTTCTGTTATGAGATAACTTATTCTGGTATAAATATTACATTCCACAAGAACTATGTTTACTACATTTTAGTAAAATGATTGATCATGTTTCATTCTATAATAGATATATAGAATTGATTTCAGTTATGAAATAGATTCTACCTTCATGTTATTTAATGTTCCACTTAGTATGGCTACATACAAACAATGTAGGGAAATTGTGTTGATAATGATCTAATGAGTTATACTTATAGCTGACAGAGGGAGGACATACGAAGTTCACTTCAGGGAAATTTTTGATCATTAATATGAGTATGTGATCAATTGAAGTAATGGAGTATATTCAATAGGATAAATAACTAAGCTCAACCATTATTTGAAATTAACATGAATATAAGAGTATTTTTATGACTCAAAATCTATGCTTAGTATATCAACAATGTGAAGAACTGTATATAAAGACAATGTAAATGACTAAGTTCCCATTTTATTTGATATTTTACAATGACACCTCCATGATGGATAATAGGATTTAATTCTAAAAGGGGAATGTAAATCCTATGAAATTACACTTACCTCGTTATGTGCATGATTTCATGAAAGGGATGTTGTGTGGATAGGACAGGGACTAATGGTGACTACCTAGGATCTACGTTGCACCTGAAGTGAAGATGAATCACCTAGTGACTGGTGAAATTACACCTAGGAGAGGAATGGTTAAAACTATCGGGGTGCACACTGGTCTGTAATACCCCCTGCATCTAGTCTTTGGAAAAGCTCAGAATCTTATTTTGATAATATCACACAGAGTCTTCATAATGGGTCTTCGGAAATCTTGGTTGCTTAGCTATCACAATATACTCGCTTATGTTGCTATAGTTGTGTTATGAAAAGATAGTGCCTACAGCAACCCCATACAAGAGCATAGAAAAAATTCCTTAAGAAAACTAAGAAGATGCAGAGATGAAGGGGTTGGACTATACCTGAATTGCTAAGAATGGTGAACTTACAATCATAAGCCACCATGCACTATGTGATTCCAGACCAGAATGTAGACCCCCTATTTGACAACATGTGTGTAATTTTGTGCCCTAAGGATCAATGACTTTGCAAAAGTGAGGGGGAAGTGTCAACTAGCTGTCAAGATGAAAATGGTGGATCCTAATAGCAATGGAAAATAAGGAAGGTGGTTTTTCCCCCTAATACTTGTGTGATGTAGATGTAGAATATGCCCAAATCTAGTCCTGATGCCTCTAGTATCATAGCTAGCTTGCTCCCTGATAGTAGAATGTTCTCCATTAAGGTACCATGAAGTATGTGGATGTTTATATAGGAATTCTCGAGATGTTAAAATTTTGACTAGCACCTGGAGGGTAGATGTGGGTAACAAGCCATAAAGACTAACCTTAACAATTCTAGAATGTGAATAAAGTCCTCAACATCAGGACTGGGGCTTACCCAAATATCATCAGGGCTATGTGAGCTACCGACGAAGCGCCCCAACATGATTTCTAGGTGCCCTAGCGAGAGACTTTAGACTACAAATGACCAAATGATGATAACTAAGACCTCATGAGAGACAGCTGAAAATATGCAGAGCGAACTTAATCCACATGCCCTATCCAAGGTGAGTGATTTGATAAACTTAAAGAATATTAGTTGAAAGTGAAAGGATACTTAATACATTGTTAAAATTAACACCACTCACTTAAAAATACCCTCTCCCAAAAACCTGTGTATTTGTGTTATCGCCAATCTGAATAGAATACACGTCACATAACTCTAATGAAGCAAAATAAATGTTTGATGAAGCCATATGATGAGTTACACCCAAATCAATGATCCATGTAGGATCAAGTGTCACAAATGTCACTACATCTCTTCCCTTTGGTTTCTCCTTGTTTGGTTATTTCACTTTTTCTTTTTCTTTCACTTTACCCTTTTCACTTTCTTTCTCCTTAGAACATTTATGAGTTGATGAAGATGATGTGAGAGAATATGGAACTCTGATGTTATGCTTCTCAAGAAGACTAGTGTGGGGATCAATATTTTTCTTCAAAAAAAATTCTTCTTCATGCCTTCCATTTTAATACCCACATTTGATTTTTTCTTTAGGAGGTTTGGAATATGAAGAAGAAGTGGAAGAGTTGGATTTTGGTTCGTCCTTTCTCTCATGATCCTTGTTTTGTTTCTTATCTTTTGAAGCCTTTTGTTTTTCCTTTCCATAAATGAGAGAATGGGATTTTATGGATTTTAGAGTTACTATTTGAATGAGCTTATCATATTCCCTAATCAAATCAACAATAAACTCATCAAGTGAGGGCATAGTCAAACTTTTACCCAGTGATGTAGCTTAGAATTCAGTGACATAAACCCAATGAAAACCCTATGCGCGCTAGCACATAACTCATCCTAGATTGAGTGCTCACCTAAATCACGCAAGGTACTAGATAATTCTTTAGGGTTACTATTATAGGATGTTAGTATGATGAAGACCTTAACATATATATTTCCATTACTAACACATCATTCTACAAAGCATACCATATCTATATCCAAGGAGAAATAGATCGAAGTACTAACCATGATGAGATCAAAAGCATACTAGATTTTTATGTTAGGGATCATAGAACTACATACTTAGATTCTGTCAATATCCTCCATTATATTCAATGCAACAAGTTACAAAAGCTTTATTACAATATCAAAAGTATGCGCATAGCAGCATAACACTGTATGTCTTGATCTCATCACCTCTCTGTCATGATCTCCTCTATATTCTGCCCCCTATATCTATTACACAGTCTACTATATATATATATATATAAGGGTGGGGAATTGCCCTTCACTATCTTATCCTTTGCAATAATAGGTCACATGCTATTCTTAACCACGCGCCTTTATAAAACTAGCCACACATGTAAGTGCGCTAACAATAGATTACTACTAGCTAACTGATAGTAGTAGATCTATTCCCGGCTTGTGTCCATGCAAAGTGCTTCCTATCATATCCTCCAAAAATATCCAATGTGTGGCATGCACGTCTCTCCCTCGTTTGTGTGCTCTGCACGCCATTTCTAAAAATAGACCTTATGAGTGAAAACGGCTAAGTCCTAAAAATTGAACTTTTGTTCCGTGCGTGCATTCTTTGTATCCATTCATGCCTTTATGTATGACTTGTTTTCCCATGCAGACTTCTTGTGTGCTTTCTCTGTCAAGTGTTCTTTGATCAACATTATCCCACACTAATTTCATTATTGCCCTCGGAAATGGTCATCTCCAATAACTGAAGTAAAGAATAGAAGAATGGAAAAAAATAGGAAGAATGAATGAATGAATGAATGAATGTTTTACCCTGTGGTCTCTTCTTCATCCTGAACAACTAATTTAGGATATTCCTATTTTATTTCAGCCTCCAAGGTTTTCCATTCAGTGAGTGCTTGTTCTACTTTTTCTGGAATGTCCACAGCAATGGACTCCAATTCATCCCTCGCAATCTCCCCTTTTTCATTTTGCAAGACTAACACAATGTTGGACATTGAGGTCATTCTTCCCTCTAGTAAATCCATCTTCTGCGCAATGAGCTTCCCAAGCTCTTCCAGCCAAGTCTTGTGCGGTTCTTGTGCTGCTACCAGGGCCTCACGCTTCCTCTTAACCATTGAAAATCTTTCTATGTGGCCCAATGTTTTTTCCTTCATTTCTCTCTAGACCTCATTGTTCTCTTCTAAGGTCTTTATGTTGATAAGCACCTCTGGAGCTATGCAGATGTTTAAAGCCTAGTCTACTTTCTTCAATTCTTCTTGTAGAGCTTGCAACAGTCCTTCATAGGATGCAATCTTCCACATCACTGAAGATTTCTCTCATTCTACCTCTTGTGCTGGATCCTTTGGTGCTGGCATGCACAAAGGTTCATCTTCAAGTACTAGGTCCACCAACTTTCCTACATAATGTATTGCTGAGGGAAACGTCTGTGGTACTTTTGGCTCCAAGTGTGGCCTAGCTCTTATGACATTGTCTCCAATTTCCTTTGCGATGCTGATAAATACAATGTTCTTCTTCTATGCTAAGTCCCTCTCTGTGTTAGGCATGCTATTTCTCCATCCTTAGTTTTAATCTCATCCCAGAGCATCCTAATTGTGGCAGCCTTGTCCATATTCCGCCTTTCCACCTCTATTGAGACTTTGACCAATGCATTACTCACTTGTTCATTTGACATGATAGTAGGCTTTACTCTCATGTGTCTAGCCTGAGGCATCTTCGTCAACCTCCATGATACACATGACTCCTCACATACATCAAAATCTGGCTCATCCATGTGTGTGTGCATGGACCATGACAACTGCTTCCTCATGCACATTGTGGCCATATCTTCATCCATGAGCTCCCAGCCATATAAGTATTTTTGTGTCAGCGTGCTCTGGAAATAGGCACAAATAATTTTACCTACGTCCTCTACATAACCCATAGCTAGTGGAATGTGCTCTCCACTTGTTCTTCTAGACCGTTGCTTCTTAGGAACTTTAGCTTCCAAATTTGGGACTTGTGTCTCCATGTCCTGAGTAGTCTCTGCAGCTGTCTCCTCTATTCCCTTTTCCTCCTCTCCTCTTTCCTTCGATTCCTCATCCTTTTGTTCTTCTATGTTCTCTGGAAGTGTAGGAGAATTAGGTGTGCTTTCCTCTAACTCTTCCACCTCCTCATTCAACTTCAGTTTCCTCCTTCTTTACGTGGTTGTCTCCTTCTGTGGAGAGAGTCTAGGTGATCTGCGCACTATTTTTGGAGTAGCACCTTGGGTCCTTGTTCTCTAAACACCCTCTTAAATCTATGCTCTCCTTGGACTACATTCAAGTCCTCATCATCCCCCTCTTGTGGCTGAGGTGGTGTAGTGGCGCGCTCAGCTTCATCCTTATTTGTAGGATGTCTTCTACCTCTATTCTCCAAACAAACACTATCTTCGCGCTCATCCTCCTCATCCTCCACTTCAATTGTCTTTGTGGGCTTAGGCGCTAGGATGTTCTCCAGTGTATGCTTTCCCTTTGGTGGTGCTAGAAGTGTAAACTCATCTTCCACATACTTGTTATTCTCCATCTTTGGTTTTATTTGGAGATACACCAGTGTTACTCCAATATCTCCCACCAGCCAAACTTATTGGTTTAAAGCTCAATACATCTGAAATGAGTCTTTCAACATATGCACCCCGCCCTAGATACACATATTTCTTCCTTAGTGTGTGGTAGTCGCAATCTACCTTATCGCATGTTGAATGTCAGTCACCACGCATTTATAAACCTATGTACTGACGCCTAGAAGTACCTTGTTGTGAAGGAATACAACAATTTACACCAAGGACTCCATGCTCCATCCTTCATGGTGAACCGCGCTATACATAAATTCTGGTATACAGCGAACTGGACCACCTTTCCAACCACCGAAGGAAAGTCTTTGGGGATGTTCCATTCTTCCTCAAAAGTCACGCAGAGCCTATAATACCACTTCTCAACCCTTTACTTAACCTATCTGTCATGGATCCCTCACACAAGTACTTCTTGAAGCATTCTATAGGTGATTTGTGTTCCATTGGATACTCCCATACCTTCTCCTTTGGTCCATCAGGTACTCTGATCTCCATGAACACCAGTGATAACAGAACAACTCCAAAGCTGATCTTTCCTCCTACGCGTGCTTCCTCAACAATTGTCTCTGCAATATAACACAAAATGTTGTAGACTACTCCTTCAGACATCTTTTTGGCAATGTGTAGCCACATGGTGTTCACTTGTGACCACCTTTCCTAGTCATTTAGCTTTGTAACAAGATGCGTGGCTGCTTGCACAACTGGATACTTCTTTCATTTGTCGATGTCCATACCATGCTGACCCTTTGTGTACCCCAACTCCTTTCTGGTCTCCAATATTGTAGTCTTGTCTATCAGATCATCTCGTAAATCGTCTCCTGTGCCTTTTAACCCCGTTACCATGGACATGAGCGCAGCTGAAATTTTGACTCTACGACCTGTAAAGTAGAAAAATCCTCGTGCACTCTACTCATGACCCATTGGTACAAAGGCTCATATAGGTGGTAAACTCCTATCTTCTGCAAGAGCTTCCGCCAACATTGTCATACACCGACATGTCTTCTATGGTGCATTTATTTGTCTTTGTATTCAAAAACATGTCCAACTCCTTATTCTTTGTGGTACGGTGATTGTAATCACTCACCTTAATTTTCCTTATGTGAGAATCCCACTCCTAGCTGAAGATAACCCCTTCTGGATATTATATCTTAGAAAAGTTACTTTTGGGAGCCATCTCTTCTTATTCTTCTACCACCTTCTTTTTCTCTTCACTCCTGCTACAACTGATTTCTTGGGTGCCATTTCTACCTTGCAATCCTTCGTAGATCCTTACCTTCTTGAATTCTAAAATGTACAAGAAAACCCTAACTTGATTCAGCTTGCCCTAGGTGAAATCACATGCCCTAGCTCCTCTATGTCATTTTTCTTTTCTCAAACCCTTCACCACTGGGGAAACAAGCTCTTTCTGTGCACAAATCTCTTTGTCATGACTGGTTACACACCTCTCACACCTTAATATGATCACTCAGCTCTTTGCACTTGGCTTCTTTTCAAATACTCTTAATCGCACCGGTAAAAATGAACTTGCATCCCATCCTTATATAGATTTTCAAATTTTTGATGCATTCATTGCTCCTTCACCTACCAAATATCCTCTCATTAATTGACCAATTCCATCCTTTCACACGTTACATCCTCACGCCTCAGCTATAACCTTCTAGCGCGCCTTCCTACCCTCTGGTCATAGAATTCTCTTCAGCACACTTCCTTGCACCCGAGTACCTCATCACTACACCTTCTACTGGTAGTTGTTATGGCCTCTACTTACCTCGCGTTATATTGTTTCTTCATTTATCTTCATCTTTGGTCACTTTTTAGAAGCAATCCTTTGATTTGAAGAACACCCATAGCAGCTTATTCTTTTCATCTTTCAATTCCCACAATCTTGTACCTAGATATCAACAACCACCCCACACAAAAGGGATGTGTAGTCCTCTATTCATAAACATGCTTCGTGTAGTAATTAGCTTTATGTGCACAAGCACGCTTATTTCACAACACCAACTAAATTGAAAAAGCATAGTGACAAAGAAGGAAACACATTAAGGAAATACAAAATTGAAAACCTAATCTAAATGGCAATACTGCCTTATTACAAACACCAAGAAGACTTATTTATAGTAGGGCTTCAGCCTACTCCCGTTGAAGTAACTGGGTAGCCGTGTTCCATTAAGTGCTTCTAACTAGAAAGCGCATGTTTCAAGGATGTAAGTGATAACATATGGCCCCAACCAATGTACCTTAAGTTTTCCTAGATGGTACAAGAACTTAGAGTCATAAAGAAGTACCATTTTTCCAATCTCAAATTTCTTATCCCTTATGCTTTTGTCATGCCATGCTTTCTACCTGGCCTTTTCTTGCTTCTGACTCCAACGTGCTATGGCTCGTTGCTCATCTAGCTGAATGATCTTTTTAATCCGTTCTTCTAAAGCTTGTTCATCAGCTAGACCTCCAGCGCACGCAATACACAAAGAAGGTAACATAAACTCCATAGGAAGAACAAATCTGTGCCAAACACTAACTGAAATGGTGTGGCTTTGTTCAACCTTTTATATGTTGTTTGATATGCCCAAAGTACTACAGATACTTTATCATCCCAATCCTTTCTTCCAACATCACAGATTTTTGTTAATGTCTGGCCCAAAATTTTGTTGAAAGCCTCAATAGTCCCATTTTCCTAAGGATGATAGGGTGTAGTCTTATGGTGTGCAATCATGAACTCATCCAATAAAATTCTGATTGTCTCATTAAGAAAATGTGTGCCCCTATCACTGGTCAAACTCAAAGGACATCCATACCTTGTAATAATATGTTCCCATAGAAACCAAGCTGCCATGTATCTGCTATACAGTCCTTGGTAGGTAGTCTTTACTGTCACATAATTTATGTATCATGGATCCAATCTTTACGCTGCAACTGAAGTTGTGTCCACAAAATCTATAGCCCATTTCTCAGGAGTTAGCTTTCTACTAGCAAAATAATATCATCTGTGACCTAGTCTTCTAAGAAGTTGACAATGATCAAACATCATGCCAATGGCCCTATTAGAGGTGTCAACATGTACATGGAATGGTTTTTCCCATAAAGGAAAACGTAGAATGGGCACGGTAGTAAGTTTCTCCTTTAATGTCTCAAATGCGCGTTGCAGTTGTTCGCCCCAGTAGAACATACCTTTCCCTTTTAGTAACTCTTCTAAAGGTGTAACAACTTTAGCATAGCCTTTGATAAATTTTCTGTAATATCCTATATGTCCCAAAAATCCTTGCACCTCACTTTGACTGGTAGGCTACCCTAGGCCTATAATGACTATAACGTTCACTAGGTCAACCAACAAACCCTCCTTGTAGATTATGTGCCCTAAAAGTATCCCAAATGGTGTAGTAAATATGCACTTCTTGATGTTCAAAGAGATACTCAACTATCTACACCGTTCAAACATTAAGTGTAGATTGTCACAGTGGTCCTTAACTAATCCATACACCGTCCAATCGTCTAAATATACCTATAAGAAGTTGTGAATAAATTCTTTGAACGATTGGATGACTATGCGCAAAAATACAACATGCACATTTTTCAAACCAAAAGGCATGACAGTATAGGTGAAGCTACCCCATTTAGTAGTAAATGTAGTCTTTTTCTTGATCCTCCTATGTAATTCTAACCTGATGATACCCAGAGAACCCATTTGTAAAAGAATATATTTTGCACCCTGCAACTCCTAGTATTTCCTCAATAAATGGCGTAGGGAATGGATCTGTTACACATGCAGCATTCAACTCCCTGTAGTCCACACATATTCTAATTCATCCATCCTTCTTGATATTGATCACCATTGGACTAACCCATTTTGACTCATCAAGGGGCTTGATAATTCTAGATTTCAACATGTTATCAATCTCTTCTTTGAATTTTTTGCACAGATTGGGGTTCATTCTGTAAGGCCTCTTTCTAATTGGGTGCACCCCCTCTTTAAGCTTTATCTTCATCTCCCCTAATGACTCATGCACACCTTTAAGTTCATGGTACCCCCTAGGAAATAGGTCTTGGTAGTCCCTTAATAACTCAATGATTTTTGCCACTTCAGAATCTGACCAATAATCTCCAATTATGGAGCTTCCTTTAGGCTCAGTATATGTTCCAATATTCACTCGCTTTGTCTTCATAGGTTCATGATAGCGCAGGTAGGTGTGGCCTTATCCTCACTATCCAATACCTCATGCCTTCTTGTTGAATGGTTTACATCCAGATTATCTACCTCTTCATCATCTACTAGGTAGACCATTTTTCCTTTCTCTTTCTCAAGGCAAGCACATTGAAGTAATATTACATCGGCCTCTAGTTCTTTATCAAGACGCACTCCTGAGTTCTCTTTATCTAATAATTCATGGAGGATTTCTTCAGCCTTGGCACTATCCCCCATAGTTAAGCACTTGATAACTTTCAATGCTTCTTCTACTCGGAGGTTTTTTAGAGAAGAAGTCAAACGTCTGTGCCATTCCTGCAACTAAATTATGCCAATTTCTAGTTTCTCTATGGAGTTCTGCATATACATACCAAGCATGCGCGCAGCCTTGTAAAGTGGAATAAAACTGGTGCACCCATAGTGAAGGTGGTAAAGCTTCCTACCCTTCTATCCAAAGTCTCTCACACTTCTAAACATGGTGCTGAACAAGTTGATCACCATGATAGTTGTAGATTTGTGTAATTGCATTGCTCCTAAAGAACCTAGTAGCAAGAGTAATCCCAATTTCATTCCATTTGACCATATTATCCCTGTGGACCACCCACCAGTGGGCTGCTATCCCACGTAGTGTATATGCTAGCATATTTCTCCTCTCCAGTGGGTCTATCCATTTTTCTTCCATGGCGCATAGGAATACCATGGGATCCCCTTCTCCTGTGTAACAAGGTACCGAGTTGTTACCTATCCTCCTTACATAACATGATTTAGTGCCTTGAGGGAATATGCTCTTTACTTCTTGCCCTACCAACTCATAAGTGTTGTGAGCCCAATTATCACAAACAACACTTGTAGTATCACTAATAGACTATGCATCCTCCCACTGAATTAGTCCTTCTTTGGTTGGTTCAATCATCTCTGGATCTCAGATGGCACGTACATAAATCCTATTCAAATCTTCTTCACTTAACATAGGGTGCAGAGTTTCCATCTATTAAAGGGAGAATGACCCTTTCCTCTTTATTTTCAAAACTGATATAGCTCTTGTTGAACCGAAGATCAACATTATTTGCATAACACCAAGGACACCCTAATAAATTTGGGAAGCTATCTGATTCTACCAGTGCTAAAACTTCAAAGTCTCCAGTGAACTTTTCTCCTTGTATGGTAATGGATGCATCTTTTAAAACTCCTATGGGAGTGGTCTTAGTCTGATTAGCCATGAATAATACATTAGAGGATGGATATAATGGGGGTCTCCCCATTTGTACCCATGCATCCAAAGTAAGAACATTGACTTCCACGCCTGTATCAATCAATATATTACTCAACAACCACCCATCCACAACAACATTCAGAGTAATTTCCTTGTCATAATCTAGGCTATGAGGAGGGAGATTTGCATGCAGGATCTGTGTTCAGTTTCAATACTTGCACGCACGGAGTGTTCCCTTTCAACCAACTTCCTAATAGTGGAATGATGTTCTCCTAGCACAACATTTTTCACACTTCTCTCAAATCATCTATATCAGTTTGGACCATCTTTGATGCTTTCTTCTGCTCCTTTAAATATTTTATCTCACCCTGAAGATTCCTTAGCACTTCCATGGTATCCTGATAAATCTCCTTCTGATAGGTAGGATCTGGGTACCATGCATGAAGAACCTCATCCTTAGTGATGGTAGGTTTCTACTGTAATGCCTCTTTGGCACGTTCTGCCTCAGTGTGAGTCATGATCTTCACTTGTAGTGCCTCAGATTTTACTCCCACCTTGGGCATCCATTGATTGTCCACAACGCATTGTATCCTAACCATCCTTACACCTTTGTTTTCTTGTTTATGTTCCTTACTCAGTTGCTCATATAAGTTCAGGAACTCTTCATAGCTATGGTTCTTCCCGCAAAAATAACATGCAATATATCGAGGACACTCATGCCTATAGTGGTCAGGAGATCCACATGTATAACATGTTTCGTGAGGAAACTCACTTCTTCCACCACCACGGCCTCATCCTATGAATCCACCGCGGTATCCTCAACCTCTGCCATGACTGCCTTCAAAATGCTCCTCATTCTGATTATAGCACAATTGATTGTGCTCTCGGTCCTGATGCTCATTCTTTCCCTTAGAGTTATCTGAAACTCATGTTTGCCGTACACCAATATCAATAGCATCATGGATCTGTCCAATTAGTTGGTAGTCCTCCATGTCATGTGTTGTGGACCTGCAAATTTTACAGTAGCTTGAAACATTCTTCCTTATCATGCGTTGCAATAATGGGTAGTGACTAGCATCATGGTTTAAGTGGCATATCTCACAATCCATTAGCAATGAGCGTACTATTCTGCAAGGACAACTATCCTTTGTGTGACCCTCTACTTCACAATCTGTACACCAAATTCCTGAGTGTGTTTCATGGGCTGAATTCATTGATAATTTCTCTAGTTGTTTTTTCATAGCTGCAATATGTGCCTCTAAGAATTGGCTAACGCCAGTGTCAATACTCCCAACTGCCTCAACATGTAAGGCTTCTTCTAATGCCTCACATGGATCATTAAATGTCTTATGTAATAGTACCCTCTTAAATGGTGTAATAAATCACCCAACAAACCATTGTGTATACTGGCTTGTGTGTATGCCATAAGAAATATTTGATAAGAATGTTTTAAACCGTGCATCATACTCTCTAACATTCCCATTTTAAGACTTTAGAAATAAGGGGAATTTTTTTTCACAATGTTCTCTGTTCTAAATGAAACATCATTTAGAACACACATTCCATGCCAATCAATCTCATAACAGATAACCATATGCAACAACTATAAATGACTCGATAAATTACCGATCTCTCATTTCATGACTCAGTTACTAACCGATATCTCATGTTTGTCTTTATGTATACTACATATACTTGGTTTTCCTACCCTATTCTAGGTAATAAGTGATTTTTTTAAAGAACCTATATGAATATTTGTTACCTATATTCATTTGACATCACATTTCTTTAAACTAGGTGACATAAGACAATGCAACCAACAGCTTGCGATACTTTGGCCAAATATTTCCAACATATTGTTCATGTTACTATTCCTAGATGACATACTCATCAATGTGGAACACATCCTTCACCTCACTCTACTATTATCTAGAATGGTCTTTTACTGACTTCTGTCAGTCCACTTGCCCAAGGTTTGACCCTAACCCAAGTTAGCGACATAATTTGTTATAGGTAGATGCTCACGATGACTTAGGGTATATGGGCATACTCAACTGATCTAATTCATTGAAATCTACTTCCTATTCTAATAATGCTACTAACTTGACCTAGAGAGAAACTAAGTTCAAGTCCAGATGTGTGTAGATCTAGATGAAAAATTACAGAAGGGTGTTGCTACATGTCAACTGCAACACTATATCCTCGAGAAGCCCTTAGTCTTATCGAAAGTATAGTCTTGCAGTTGGCCTGTGCCAACATCCGTTAGAACTAATTCATCACGATGTGCATACCCCTTAATGGTCATTAATTCATAATTAAATTTTGATTAAGATTCAAATTGCAGCAACCTTGCAAAACCCTAATTCCAACATTCATTAAGTTCTTTATCCATAATTAATTTGATTAATATTAAGAAATTCATTAAATCCTGAGTGCTTTTATGTTCATTAACTCGGCATAACAAGCAGTTATCCAAAAACAAGAAAACAAACATCAAGCGGTTAATTTAATGTAATTAATTGTCCAAAGAAGGTGTATCATCCACCTAGGTTTAGCTAGAGTTTACTTCATATAAAACGAAGTACAAAGATTAACGATCATAACCACCATTCCTTTTATTTTTCATTCTTTTGAGAGAGGAAGAGTCTTCCTCTACATGATTTAGTGTTAGGACTATCATACCCCTTTTTATCTTTCATAATTCATATAGTTTAATTGTATGTCCATTACACATTCCATAATTATACTATAATTGTTTAGATAGAGAACGACATATTATGCAACTAGCAAGTTGTAGCTTAGTAAGGGGAGATTGAACTATTCCCTTAATCCAACTTATTAAATGATAACAATAATAAGTATACAACGGTTACGAAGAATATCAACAAGATAAATTCCAATTTCCTTCATAAAAAGTACAAGAGAATTCACACAACAATTTGGAGTCAGTCTCCAAACCTTTCAATTCATCATGATAAAATATACACTTTACAAGACTATGCATTTCAGGCATACTGCATATCAAACAACATTAAGATTATAAAATAATACAACTTTTCTTTTTCAATACAACTCAAGAATGAATCGGAATTCTTTACAAAAGAGCCAAACTTTTCATCAGCCAATACATCATTAAAAAATTTGCCTTCTTTTATCACTTATGAAGTCCATTTGCAAAAATTGCTAGCACGGATCAGTTCATTGAACTGAGCATGATAAGCACTAAGCATTAAAACAAAGTGCATTCCACTAATTGTTCCATTAAAACAAATCTGCTTTAATGAAACAATTAATATATCATACCAATAAGCATAAGTAATAACAACCATAAAAGAAGTACAAATAATAAGTCTGAATTCACTTTTAAGAAAAGAGCATAATATAATCAGCAACTACTACATTATATCATATAAGAATTGACCCAATCAATTACTTATTTTAAAATAACAACATATCTTGTCATCTAATTATTTCATAATTCTTTCTGAATTGAAATACAGAATTTAACTTTACTATGTAACAAAAAGAGTTACTTTCAAAACCAAAAACCTTATTGTCATTTTACCAAGTTTCTAGAATCATGTAAAGAAAAATTCATTTCAGTATAGTACATATTTAGGATGCTTCACCCTACAAGTTAAATAAATAAGAAGAAGAATGAATACAGACTATCCACGATTCACCATTCATCTAAGAGATAAAAATCAGGTTCAGAAAGTACATAATTGAGTACCTACATAATTGTATCAGTCAAGGGAACTAATAAAATGATTCACCATGCAAGAGACAACAACTGTTAACAAGAATCCCAAACCAATCTGAAAAGGGAGAGAAACAAAAATAGTCGTCACCATGCTTGCAACTCTTATGTATTATTCTACGTTATAGGAGATATCAGTCAGTGGCCATACATTCCATAAAACAAGGTAAGCCTTACACAAGGATTATCTCTTACTCGTGTCCATCCAGGGAAGGTTCATATTATTATTGAGTGCATAGAGAGGATTCCATCCAAAAACAATATCCTAATGAAGCATGACTCATTCATTCAAAACAGTTAGTCTAGAAATGATTACATTTTCCTTTCTACAGGAAAGACTCAGCTGTACACTTCTCGAATCAACATGACAATTGACTATATACAAATTAGCTGAGATCAAGAAAGATCAACGGGGGCAGTTTGGTTTTCCTCTGTACTAAAAAGTGACAGTCCCAAAAATTTCCTGAACATACTACTAATCTCATGAACTTTCCACAATCAACTAGTAACAAGTTAAATTAAACAATCCACAAGGAAGTTTCCATTTTTGAAGAGTGAGTTCACATTACTTCATCCAAGATCAAAAAGGCAGAAAGCTAAACTCAAGAAGTCAAAAAAGCCTAGGATGATAAAGACTCTACAACGTGGAAGAGATTCGATCTTCATAGTAGTTCGAGCAACACAACTTAATTTCCCAAAATTTAAAGGAAACTTAATAGAAAGTATCCGAACCTAGAATTCATTCACCATTGTATTATCAATTGAATTCCAAATCCCATTTAAAACCCAAGAGTTCTTTCGCAAGTTCCAAAAGAGAACACAAACCAAATGTGAAGTTTAAAGAAAAAAATACTTCTATTTTCCTTACGAATTCGAACCTTATCAGAACATCAATACCAACACCAACCCAGTTCAAAAACAAATATAAATCTAGGACGCATATAATTCCCAAGTCCACATTCATCTATTCAACATTGTTTTAACATAAGTTCGAGTTCATAATTTAGAGTAGAGTATACAGTACAGTCCCAAAGTAGAAGTACAAAATCTTAGCAAAACAAGATACAGTCTACAAGAGTATTCAACTCCTTTCTCTTTTAAAAACCCAGAAATCCATTCAAATGGATCTAAAAGAGAATACAAAAACCCAACACAATTTTTAAGTCAAACAAAGTTTCTACATTAGTCACGAAATCAAACTGTAACAGAAATCCCAACTATAATAACTTTCAAAGCTCCATCTAGCACATAAAGATCGAGGAAGAGAAGTTTAGTGCAGAAAAGGGTAATTGTTCTAGTCAGATTTAACACAAGTTAAAGTATGAACACAACACTTCCATATACTTCAAAAAACCCATTATTGATTTCTTTCAAATGAGCTCGATTGCATACCAAAGGGTAAGTAAACAATAAAGTCTCAAACTAGAGGTTCTATATCCTCACAACAAGATATAGTTTCATAAAAGGTCATGCACCCTTCTTTCAAAACAATCAAAGACTTTCAGTTAAAAACAAGACGCAGGTTACCCAGAACAGTGGAAAATAGAATATCCTTACACGTTTTCAGGCCAATATATGTTCAAAGTAAACAGTACAATCTAAGAAAAAATTACTAAAACTTTTTCAAACTCAAGATACATCAAGGAGAAGATTTCTAAAGAGACTACCAATTCAAACTCAACCAAAAACCATTTACTCAAGCTCTTTTTCAAGCAGACAGTCCCGAATGTGAGTTCTAAACAAAACACAAAAGCCTCAAAAGTTCCATATGAATTTCACCATTGAACTTTCTCAGAGAGAGAACAACCAAAACTATTATTATCATGCAATGGATTCATATCCAAAAATCATAGAGATTCCATCAACATGAAGTAAATAACTAGAACAATATAAATAACCCTATATCTCAAGAGAGTAGAGTTATTTTAATGAAACATTTAGAGAAAAGCAAGACATCTTAATGGGTAGAGCCTCTCATGCTTGATAGTGCTTCTTCCAATTCGAAGGAGACTTACAACTGAGCTTCCAAATCTTCTTCTCCTCCAAGAAAGATCAACAGAAAAACATCTCTTTCCCCAATGCCTCATATAATTTCCTTGAATCGAAAATAGACCAGGGAAACCAAAAATAACCACAAAGTGAAAATCAAACTGCTGGTTCGAAGAACCAGATAGCTCCATGCAAAGCAAAAATAGCAAAACATGCAAGACTAAACAACCACCAACAAATCCATCCCACATTATTTCCTAAGATGGTTTTCTCACAAAAATCAAGATTCATTAATGCCATTGATTACAAAATTCCACCTATCTCTCCATGCCACCACCATCCTGAATTTGTGAAACATATTTCTAATTTTGCATGCATTGTTAACTTTAGTGAAGACTCCACGTAAGTCCCACTAACTTTTCATGCTTCCACTTAATCTTGTAGTTCATTGGAATTTAATACAAAAATCAAATCTCATAAATAGCTTAGGAATCGCCACCTAGCCCCCCCATTTTCCATACGACCCTTAGGTCCCCTTTCCACATTTCATTAGTTTAGGATAAGACCTTAGGCTAGTTTAGAAATAATAACCACCTTAGGTTTAAAATCATTTCAATAAGTAATTGCCACCTTAGGTTAGGTCATAACTCACAACCGTATAACATAAGGTATTAGAATTAGAAATAGCCTAGCATTACCTTAGGTGGTTTCCACAAATTTAGAACATGAAACTTAGGGAAATGATGTTGTCCCAAATATAGTAGATAGAGCTAGAAAAAATAGATACACCAACCTAGTTTAGAATCATGCTAGGGTAGATATCTCTTAGGTCTAGGACTTAGATTATTCCTCAATAGTCCTGAAGTAGGCCTCATTTCACTTAACACCATAAGTGTCCCATTGAGATCAATTAAGAAGATCCGAGTACAAAACATACAACAGAATGTGGACACGATCTTACAAGAAAATAAAGAATTTGTAAACATACAAAATTTTGGTCCGTTACGTATCTCAACCTCTAAATGTTAGTTTACCATTCAGACCAAGTAAGGAGATTTAAAACATTCCTTGGATCACTGGAATTGATCCAAGGATGAGTCAGTTAATAGAGATAAGTTTTCAACCATTATAACTAGATTACAACTCACCTATCAGAAGTGAAAATAGATTTTTGCAAGCAACTACATTTCAACCTAAAGAATCCAAGGGAAGAAATGGTTTATCCCTGGTAAGCATGATTTTCAACAAGCAAAGGAACACACCGCATCAAGAAAATCACATGTCAATGCTTGCAATGCAAAAGAGAAATATAACAGTTTGACAAAGGTGTTAGAGTTTTAAAGCATGCATCATACTCTCTAACACTTTTAATAGTACCTTGGTTAATATCCTTGAGCACACTTATACTCTTCTGCTCAAACTCAAGGATATGGAACTCTTATAGGAATGAATCCTTTAAATCTGTATAATATATGCAAGTATAATCAGGTTCAAACTTCCTATACCAACGGTGTGCACACCCTTGTAATGTAGTAGCAAATTGGCTTGCCCTACGCTCAGAAGCTGTGATTCCTTTTGTGCACCATAATATCTCACACATATGCACATGTTTAGAAACATCTTCTATGCCCCTATATTATGGAAGACATAGAGACATTTCCATATAAATATTCTAGGGTTGGGGTGGACCTTACCTACTTGATCCAGAACCTCTAGTGTTTCCCTTGCCTCCAGAACCTATAGATCCACCTAAACCAGAACTTCCCATGCCTCCTGATCCCAAACCTATAGCTGGAATAGATCCTATAGATATACTCCCATGTGCTCCAATAATATTACTATACTGAACCCCTACATTTTGTGAAGTAGTTCAAGTTCTAGAAGTGAATCCAACATTTGGTGTCCTCATATTCTGTGTAAACAATGTACCTAAAAACACACCTCCAAATAGCAATGAAGTCATCTATCTTACCATTAATTTACTTGCTCTCTTACTTTCCAAACTTTCATACTAATTACTTATCGTACTAGATGTGGGAAAACCAAGTGCAAGGGCTAGGTCACCAGGTGGATTTAGATGCACACTGTGACCCAGGTCATCTCTGCTAACGCACTTCCTTGTGAGGTCGAGGAGGGTTCCCTGTCATACTTTCCTAGATGGGGGAGTTCCTGATGCCCTGGATCCATGTCTTCTGCGTGAGCTTGAAATCCTTCATGATCCATCTCTCTCCTTAACTCCATCTATGTTGCAACTTCACGCTACTTCTCTATCTCCCCCTCGCGTGCCTCACTATACTTAAGCCACCTTTCTACTCTTTTCCTTGTCACTGCTAATTCCATCATCTTTCACCAATCCTATTCTCACATCCACACATGGTGGGGTTTATTTATCCATCAAACTCTCTAGGTTCAAAGTTATCATCAGGATCTTGATCGCTAATGGAATTCCTTGTAAGTAAGCTCTTCATGGATTTTGTAAGAACTGGAATTAAGCTACCTCTAGAGATGAATCAGTTGAAATTGAGTATTCCAAGATATAATTGTTCAAGATGCCATGAAACCACATATCCATAGCTTGAGTTCAGATCAAATTAGCATCACAAAGGGCCTGAAATTATTCCTGCATCCAAACAAGTGCACGATACCTCCAATGCCATTTAGATGCATAAGTAATTAGCCACTCGTACAATTCTACTAGAAAGATAGTGAAAAATCTCTCACATAAACTATCATACATATTCTTTTCTACCCAAGTGCATGCTTTAAACTTAGATCTAATGTTAAACCACCGTGCATATTCTTCTTCCAGATTGCATATCCATTCTTCAATATTTGCTAAGGTCAACCGGTATGTCTTCATTGTTAACCATCCTGAAAACAACTGAAAAAGAGGTCCCAACAATGGAACCAATGATGCAACCTAAAATTCAGTGACAAAAACCCAATGAAAACCCTATGTGCACTGACACATCACTCAGCCTAGACTGAGCACTCACTCGAAGTGTGCAAGGTATCAGGTCCCTCTTTATGGTTCTTGTTGTAGGATGTTAGTATGATGAAGACCTTAACATATATAGTTTCATTACTAACACACCATTCTACAAAGTATACCATATCTATATCCAAGGAAAAACAAAACTTAGTACTAACCATGATGAGATCAAAAACATACTAGATTCAGATACTCATAGAACTAATACTTAGATTCCAGAAATATCCTCCATTTAATGCATAAAGTTCCATAATATTCATTACAATATCACAAGTATGCGCGTAGAAACATAACAATGTATGTCTCAATCTCATCACCTCTCTTTCATGATATCCTTTATCCTCTCTCTATTACACAGTCTACTACATATATATAAGGGTGGGGACATTCCCTTCACCACTTATCCTTTCCAATAATAGGTCACATCTTATTCTTAATCACGTGCCTTTACAAAACTAGCCACACATGCAAGTGCACTAATAATAGATTACTACTAGCTAACTGATAGTAGTAGATCTATTTTTGGCATGTGTCCATGCAAAGTGCTTCGTATCCAATCCTCCAAAAATAGCTAATGCATGGCGCACATGTCTCTACCTCATTTTTGTGCTTTGCACACCATTTCTAAAAATAGACCTTATGAGTGAAAACGGTTAAGTCCCAAAAACTAAACTTCTATTCCGCGTGTGAGTTCTTCCTATCCATTCACGCCTCTGTGTATGACTTTTTTTCCTATGCGGACTTCTTGTGTGCTTTCTTTTTCAAGTGGTCTTTTATCGATACCTAGTGCCCTTTTTATTTCATGGAAAGTGGAGATGAAAACAAAGTATTCAAGACAAAGTTTACATGGAATGAAAGAATGATTTATGTTTTTTTTGTTTATTCCACAAGCTTCCAACTGCAATCTGAGTGATTTGAATTTTGTGAAGAATTCCTAAAGGGTTTCAAAACTATTGGGATTGAGGCTGATCAATTCATTTTCAATTTTGTGCCCTCTCATTTCATATTTTTTCCAAAAAAGTTTTCTTGAGGCATTTAAAACTTCCTTAGGTGTTTTTACAAAGGAAATATGGAAGCGTAGTTTTGGAGACATAGAAAGAGACAAAAACCCAATGGCTTCATCACATTTATCAAGCCAATTTCCCTTTTCTACTACATCTATTGGTTTATCTTGCAATCACATGGTTATCATGAACAATTGTTTATTTTTCAAGGTAAAATACATAGCATCCAACCATTCTCGATAATTGAAAGGGGTAAGTAATATAAATGCACTGGGATCCATGGTAGAAAAAGGTGTGAAAAGGAAAATTTATAAAGAAAAGAACCACAAAAATTAAACACCCCCGTGAATGCGGAATCGGTCTCTCTTACCGGAAGGTTGTGGCAAACGCGCTCACTAACCCACAAGCAAAGAAGAGCATCTTATAATGAGGTGAAGGGGGAAAAAGGTGGGGTCCAAAAATCTAAGAAATACCCAAAAAGAGGATAAAATTTTCCCTTTAAATTTTCTTATTTTTAGTTAATGATGAGATTAAAATAATAATTAATCTGTAACAAGAAAAACAAAAAAATTATATAATAGACAAAAATTTCACCTTAGGGCCTGGAGAGCCAACCTAGCTCGGTGAGCTAGCTAGAAAACTGGTTGGGGCATTGAATGAGATGGTTCATAGGTTGACCAATATAAGGGTCTGTAGGTGAGTTGAGTCCAAGTTAAGCAAAGATCTCGGTCAGGGTTTCCGAGTTGCGGATGCGTGTTGAGTCAAAGTGAGGCTTGACTGAGTTGGCCATTACCTTTGTGCATGAGCTGAGGGAGGTTCACCATTGTTCCAAGTTGATTGGGGGTAAAGCCACATGTTGATGTCAAGATAAAGACGTGTTGAATGCAAGGTATGAGCCGAGTCACATAGAAAAATGGATAAACAAATAATAATTTCACTGTATACCTTGCACAATGAATTTTCCTAATTTATAGCCATTGCAATAGGATAAACACTTCCTACAAAATAGGAAGTATTTGAAACAACTTACCCATTTAAATGGTTTACATGTATAATCAAACAATATACAAACTAATATTGTTATATACAACAATATATGATTAACCATATAACCGTAAGTAATATTTGACTATACGATAACTAACTATCATGGAGCACTATGTATTTCCTAACAGCCCCCCTTAGTGTGAACATGGGAGAAAAAAACTGCATTTCTTTTGTAGCTTGTCACTTGTCCGTGCTCATGATTTGGATGGTTTTTTAGGACAGCCAACAACCTCAACAAAGATGGTTTTCCAAGGACAACCAACAACCTAACACATATAGATGGTTTTACAGGGAAATCAACAACCCAAACATACATATGGTTTTACAAGACAACCGATAACCCAAATATCATCATGCTTATTTTTCTTGTGCTTTCATCTTTTCTAGTATATTTTCACATCAGGGAATTATGTAGGAAATTACTACTCACTGAATAAAAATATGAAAAATGAAGAAAAGGAAATGGAACATTGAGACCATGTTCCCCCCTCAATGTGAACTTTCCAGTTATTCACGTAAATCAAAAAATCTAAAATCATACTTCATACAACTGAAACTGGAACTATGAAAAATAAACATAATGGAAATCAAATACTAAAATAAAAATCACAAACAAACTATCACCATAGCTTGGTACGACCTCATCGTTGGTGACTGATGAGAGGTTTTTAATTGACCTCCATCCTTTGATGCCTCCATCCTCTAGTATATGTGATGTTACCTCAATAGGATGTGAACATAAAGCCCATTTTTTTCCACATTGAGCTTATTATTTTATTCCCTCCCATAATGTGAAACACTTTATTTTTTAGACGTTGGGAAACACCGAAAAATGCATCTATAAGGAATTTTTAATTTAATTTTACAATTTTTCACTCTTGACACTTGACTAGACAAGAATGAAAAAATCGAAAATCACCTATTTAACTAACTTAAAAATTAAAATACCATGAAAATAATAATTGACTCATCCAACGACTTACAAAGACTAATTTTTTTTGACAAAATAATTATGAGACTCTTCAACACCAATATTGACAACATGACGAACTCTAATGACTTACAAGTGACCAATATTCTTAATTACTAATACTCGATGTAGTATAAATAATAACATAGTAAATGCCTTTGACTACTATTAAATGACACAAAAAATTATCTGATATATGAATGGGATGACACAAAAGTTCCTTTTTAATGTGGACTTACACTTGTATGACAACATAGAGTAGTGAAATGACTCACCCAAATCAAAAAATGCTTTAAGCATGAGCTATATGTCCTAGCTACAAGGACATGAATGGTATGACGTAGTTAATTGTCAAATTCTACACTAGATAACTCAAGATAATTATAACTATATACAAACCTCTCCAACTCATCATGTGGATAGAGAAATGCATGCAATGTGAGAGGATTGAAGATGATGAGAAATACAAAAAAAGATAGATGTCCAACAAAATGAGACAGTTACTTCAAATTGATGTTAGCCGATTCATACACAACATCTAGTTGTCATGTTTTTAGGGAAAATCAAACATAACTTTATGTGAATTCTGCAATAACAATAGTTTGAATACAATGGCAGGTGTTGAATTAAATTTGTGTTAGCTTTCAAACTTCCAAAAAAATAATGTGGGAAACTAACCAATGCATACGTGGCAAAGGAAATAAGAATTGTGAATATTTTTCGAAATGGAATGCAGTATTTTATTGAATGAACTCACACTTTGATAGAGAAGATGGTAACATAAAGAATTGTGTTTTAAAGTTATGCAAATGATTTTAGTAGAGTGGAATCCACAAAATAGAAGAACAGACCCAAGTTTTAGAGATCTAGATTTGGTCTGAAGGAGATTCAACATAGATGGATAGTATAACAAAATAAAAACTATGGTTAAAATCCCCTCGCAATAGAGGTACGACATATTATAAGATAGTATAGATCATAGACCCAAATTATTTATTTCTCTAAGAATTGGAGACCCTTAAATGCACTGAGAAACTTTCTACCGAGAAGATTAGATTACAATATTTTGCATACTAATCTAAAACAAATATTAAAATATGAGACTTTCATGAGTAAGGGCGGTAATACAGACAAACCTTTCCCCTAAAATAAATTTAAAACTTCATAATATCCATTGGTTTCACTCGCTCTAGTACCAAATGCGAGGTATGAGCTGAATCACACAGTAAAATGGAAAAAACAAATAATAATTTCATTGTATCTCTTACACAATTAATTTGGATAATTTATAGCCATTAAAATAGGATAACCACTTCCTAAAAAATAGGATGTATTTAAAAAAAATTATCCGTTTAAATTTTTTACAGGTATAACTAAACAATAAGCGAACCAATATTTTTATATAAAACAATATATGATTAACCATATAATTGCAAGTAATATTTGACTATATAGTAACTAATTGCCATGGATCACTCTGTATTTCCTAACATTGAAGGTGACTGAGTGTAATGCCCGAGTTCCATGTAGAGACATGTGTTGTAGGGTAGGAACATGTCCAGATGGTTTGGAAATGGTTGTGGAGATACCTTTCGAGTAGAGTTCAATGTGCCAAGGAAGGATTGCAATAGCTATGGGAATGAACCTCTATGCATTAGATGAAACAAAGCTACAGAGGTGAGTAGGGAATAGTAGGTGTGCCATGCAAGGATTTATACTAGGGAGTTCACATCATGCAAAGGAGTAAGGTTCATGAGATTGAATGTGAGAATTGGAGAGTAGAGGGAACTACAGAAAATCAAGGGTACATCCAACCACTTTGTATACTGAGTGACAACCTGCAGAATGGAGACGAGATTCCAAAAACCACCTTGCAGACTAAGAGACACCTACAAACTTGAGATCGTCGAGTTAAATCCACGCAACAATGACCCTATAATAAACCCAAGTTGTGGAAAATAATTGAATAAGTAGGGCATGTCTAATGATAAAATAAAACAAGCTCATGAACATGCAGTAACAGAGTAGTGCAGGATTTCAAATAATGACACAAAGTTGAGTCAACTTCAAACATGAGTAGTAAAAGACACTTCACATGAATATTGCAAAATACATTCAATCCATGAAAAATGAGTAGACTGATGCAAATTAAATGCACACACGAACCCAACAATGAAACACGGTAATAATGTAGGAGTTGATAAATGAGTGAGTCAAAGACCAAAAGAACCAAGTCCACAATGAGGTACGAGTCAGTAACCAAGTAAAGAGGTGAGATATTTGGAAAAATTGATTCCCAGCTCAGTGAATTGGGGCCGAGTTGGTCCTTAAAAACACACTTTTTACCTTAAAAAAACAAACAAATCTACACCTTCAAACCTGTAGTTTTTCTTAACCTTAAACACACGTAAAACTAACAAGGAGAAAACCAGCACACAAAAATACCAAATAATCCCTTGAAAAATGTAAGAATATCACTAAGCAATAATTAAGAGCTACATATAAAACTACTAAGTGGAGAGTGGTAAGCAACACCTTCATAGAGAAACATGATTCCAATCCCTAAACTCTGATACCATAATGGAGGGAGGAAGGACAAAGACTTAGAGGGAATCCGTTCACATCAAGGATTTTCACTCAGTCGTGGAATGGAGTAGCTTCAAGATTCAACAAGAAAGAACTCAACCATGAGAGAAATGTGCATGAAATAAGGGAAAACAATACTCAAACACATGCTTATAGATCAAGAAGTGAGGTGTAAATATAGGAAGTGATGAGTAACTCCCATGTAGAAATAATGAGATCTCCACGATGGAGAAGAGGATTTACTTCCGAAAGGGGAAAGTAACTCATATGATACACACTTACACATATGACATATTCCATGAAGGAATATATCATAACTAACATGACACCTATGATCCATGCTCACCTAAGTGAGATGACTCACCTAGTGATGTGGAATTACACCCAACAAATTAAAGGTGAGAAATACCACACACACCAACAATAGTCAATTCTTAACATAATTCTTCCCCTCCCTTGACCACATCTTTTGTGACGTCACCCTCGTATGTTTCCATTATACTCCTCGTTGTTATGGTTATTATTATTATTATTATTTGTCCACAATTGTTTTTCTCAACTGCAAGGGTATTGCTTCTTAAATTTGATTGATTATGTAGTAGTAATCCATATTATGTGTATGCCCATTTCATATCATACAATAGAAAATAATTTTTTTGAATCAAACATTATAGTAGTGGACACCTTTTGGCATCATTCCTGATGTTATGTATTTTACAAGCCATAAAAATTAATTTAACACTGTTTTGAGGGATTCTATTTTTGGTATTCCCTTCTACCTCATATTTTGTACACCGTATGCCAATAGAAATCTCCCTATCATTTTTTTCTATTATTTTATCCAACTTATTTTCCATTAACGTGATCTACACCTCCTAGAATGGGATTATTCCTTTATAAATGTTGTCAATAAATTTTGCACATAATGTTTCTTCCAAAGCTTCATGTGGGTTTGTGAATGTCTAGTGTGAAATAGTATATCGAAAGGGAAAGATTATTCCTCCAACAAACCATTAATAATGTTAAATTGGATGGATCTCATATGATATATTTTATTTGTAAGATGATACAAAATTGGTGTTATATTTTGGTGGTCAAACTTTCTTCTTATAATTTAACACCAAATTTGTAATATCTTAACATTAACAATAATATATGGTAGTGTTTTTTCTACAATGAGAGAAAACACTAATAAGAGTTAGTTTTTTTCATTTTTTCATGAACAAACTATTTTTATACTACATTAATACCAGTTTATATGTTAATCATTACTATCATCCAAAGTGATTGTGAAATCATGATAAGGACTTTTTGAATGTGTTATTCATCTAGTGTTAAATGTGTGAAATTATTGTTATGGTAATTGAACATCAATATGGGGTTTTTACTTAGGGTTTCATATATATTTTCATGCAAATGTTTTACATAAAAATTTCGAACTTTCAATCATGAAAACTAAGCCGAATTTGAATTTTTTTCTCTAGAGTCTTCTCAAAACCTTCCCTTGGTCATCTTGTAATTCGTGTCATGTCCATATTAACCTTTAATTTACCTCCAATATGATGAAAAATCAAGTAAAATTGTTTGAAATTATAGTACAAGGTCATCATTTTCATTCAATAAGATGCTTCCAACGGTTAGTTTCTTAGCAGACCTAGAAAGGCCAATTTTGACCTTCTCAAGACTAATAGGAATCCTCTGGGATGGAATGAAAGGATCAAAGTCATTTATATGTGGTATTTAAGATATATGAACTTATTGGAACTGATTTAGGAAATCTTAGAAAAAAAATTGGAGGTTTAAGGATAGACTGAGTAACATCATGTTTCTAAGGTATAATGAGTGAGCAGTCGAAATTGGTACCCAATCTTCCACAAATGTTTTCAAGATCCCCATAAGGAGTTAAAAGTCAAATAAGTAGTCATTTGAAATCTCAGATAATTCTCTTTATTATGTAATTTTCAAATCTTTCACAATAATCAAGTATCTCTTAGGGAAATTCAAACTGTCCAGACACACCCCACTATTCTGAGGAAAAATGAGAAATTTCAGGGATTTTTAGGAATAAATGGAAGTTTATACCCATCCCATTGTATTTATAAGGACCTTGGGAGTCAAAATAAAATAAGGGTTCATAAAATAATTATTCCTAGAGGTTTGGCAACATCATTGTCAAGTTTCTCTATGTTGCAAGTATGCTCTCGTAGTTGGTCAATTTTGCAACATGACACTTATCACCTCCTAATTGAGTCACATTTTCCCTCTTATCCCTGACCTAAGGGAAAATAAGGGACACAAATATACTCCCATCCTAAATATTTTCCCCTTGGTTCTCCATGCGACCAACTTATAACACTCAGGAGGGCTTATCTGGCCTATTTCTAGCACCCACATTGTGCAATCATGGAATGAAACTTGAAAACACCAAAAGACGGTGCATGATGCAATGAAACTTAAATCATTCCTTAAAATAATTTAAATTTATCTTTCATATATGATTATTCAAAAACTTATAAACATTCAACCACCTACTAATGTGTACATATAACAAATAATCACATGTGCCAGAACCATAAGCAAGATAATCAACACAAAATAGAAGATATAAGTGGGAAACCCTCAAAGGGAAAAAAAAACCCACTGAAACACAATCCTATATTAATATGTAAAAAAATTTAGTGAGGCACCAAACCCATAAGGAGAACCAACCCCTAGTTTAGTAAAGCTACAACCCTACAAGGAGTATCGACCCCTTATTTTGTGAAGCACCAACTCCACAAGAAGGACACAACCCCCAAAGATGATAAAACACCCACTCAACCACCTTATGAATATCATATCTCTGATTTGTTCCTACCACAATTGATATAAACCAAGTATTCATCTCTCACTTATTCAACTCTTCACTCAAAACCTTTAAATTCCCTTCAACTAATTAATTCAATACTATTCCCCCACCATGCCCACTCACACAAATTTTAATTAATTTAATTACCACAATTAAGTTAATTACCTACCTCACATAGCCACCTCACTTATCCACCTCACCTTTCCACCTCACCCTAGACCCATTCTAAGCCTATTAATTGCCTTAGACCAAGTCCCCACTTATCCTAACCAACTAGGACTCTTTCCAAACCTAACTATTCATGACCTATTAATCCTCTAACTAATTCCACACTCTAATTTACGCCATTCAACACTCTAGACCCAGACTAAGCCATAAACTATGCCGAATTTGGGAGGAAACCCCCATTTTTGGCAAGTCAGACAAATTCTCCTTAACTGAAGCCAGTTATTCCTTGACCAATGTTGGTCACCTACCCACCATCAGTTAGGTCAAATAATATTTCCAAACTCTTTGCTTAGGTTCTAAATCTTGTTTTCTAGATCTTGTGACCTTGCATCCTGAGTGACCTTGTGACATACCAAAGACCTCTATAACATCCAGACATCACACTGTTCATCAACATAATGATCTAAAGCTCCAGTGCACTCACCGGGAAGCACCATGTCCTACTATCACTGTTGCATTCATTCAGGATCACCTTCTCCTGCAACCATCACCATCACTTGCTTTCTACCTACATTCCATAAGTAAGTATTATTTCTTCTTTGTCATTTTCAGTAGATTAGTCATTTTATTAGTTATCTATTTCATTCCGTATTCTATCTTACCCAGATCTCTCCCACACTACCTCCATCTAACTATCTTCTTGTTCACCCTCTATACCTTGCCCAAACACCATTCTAATCACCTCTAAGTCCTTATAAAAATCCCATAACCTTACCTAAACTCCTTTCACTCTCTGTGTAGTCATAGAGAGTTCCCAACTACCCCATTTTAATAATTCTTACCAAATTTCCCCTACCGACACCGGTCACCCAACTAGCATCGGTCATTTACCGGTATTGACATTGGTTGACTAATTGACACCGATCTCTGTGATTGGTAATATTTCCAAACCAACAAGTTCATATCTCTTTCCAAACAACCTATAACCTAACCAAATCTTCTCCATACCTATTTTAAAACCCCTATCACACCTGCAGACCTTCAACAACCCTACCACCCTCCCTGGATTTAGTCTTGCATGTATTTACTAGACTAGCTTTGCATTATTGTGCTTGTATAGGATACCTAAGTTATACAACTACAGTAGGCCTATTTATTTCATGTTCTTATGAACATTTAAATTGTTTTAAAAGTGGATTGACAACCTTATAGGAAGCACCTTGCTTCCCAGATCTAGATTTTTCTAGGAAATCCACCAATTGTTGTTTTAATCCTATTTTTTGGTCTTGTGTTCTATTTTAGGTCGTTCTTCATAGCCAAAGGGAAGCCCTCTACAATCATCTTGGACAAAATTCTATGCACACACACCTTCTATTATCACAGGTATTCCTCCTTTCCCTTACCTATTATCTATTTTGTCTCTACTTTACGGTGAAACATTTTGGCATGCCTGGTGGGAACCTCATTTTGGGTTCTTTTCATTGTTCATATAGGGTGAATTTGTGTGTTTGTTTCTTTTCTAGAAAAATTAACATTAAATCTCTCTCTAGTAAATATTATCTTCCTTTATTTGTCTAAAATAAATTCATCATTTGGTGCTTAAAAAGAACATTTCTTCTTTTCTTCAGTACTACATTTAGTGAAAGAGCATTCCTCTTCATGTTCCCCTTTTGCTACATTAAATATCATTTTCGATTTGGGTTTAAAATATATGCATTTCATCCTTCAAGTGCTACATTTAGATCACTTAGATTTAATTAGCAATCACATGGTGGAGGTCATGACCACTTAGTGATTGGATTTGGATTAAGCGTAGTTCACTTTGTGTACACACTCCCTAGGCCAAATCACTTAAACAATTTACACACTTCTTAAACAATTCCTTTTTAGGAAGAATTCGTCAAGGATTTAACAACCCGTTGATGGTGGGCACTACCTGGTGTTTTGGATGGTTTGTCATATTAGAATTCAGACCACACGCAAAAAAAGGTATATTAGGCCTCTTTAACCAAAACTATCCTGAAACCAGCCATAGATTACTTATAGGGCACCTTCATTATCCAAAAAAATTATTCTATTCATCGTCAGTTTAAAAAGGCATAATCCTCTTAACACTAAAATTTAATACCTAGGATTTACATGTTTTGCTAGTTCTTACTTGTTTGAATTAATTTTTGAGTTGTGAGGATGATTCATCTCTTTTTCTTTTCTTTCACACTTCACAATCATAACTGTTGTTTTCTGGTTTTCTCTAAGTGTGTTAGGACTTGTGATGCCATACTCAGCTTTTGGGTTGGTTTTTATATTGAATTAATCAACTTAAAATTGAAATTTTCATCATCTTCTCAGATTTCATATTAACTGGCATTGATTACCTCCTCACACTGATGCCGATTAATTGACCAATATCACTGTAAGTCTATTTTTGGTTATTTTATCCAAAAACAATATTATATTCATATTCCTTCATTTTATGTGTTCATATCTTAGCACTATACTCATTTTATGAGTCTCTATCACCATTAACAGAGTCCAGTTTTATCTGATTTGTGCCCTTCTTCTCAATATTCTTAAATCTTTCAATTATCTTTAGTAACCAGCACCAGTCTAGTGACCACCATCAGTATCTTATTCTTAGTGGCACGGGTTATTGAACTGACGTCAGTTTCTATGTTTTTTTTTTCAAAAAACAACAACCTCATTTTCATTTTAAAAAAATTTCCTGTCTTCTATTTCTGTATCATTTTTAAAGCTGAGATTACCTATTCTTCCACCATGTACATGGTTTTAACTTGTTGGCAAGCCAATGCCCTAGTATTTCTTGCTAGCCATCAACCACTACCTCCTAACCCTTCACTACCTTCTATTTCTTTACCCGTAGACCCCACTTCTTCTATTGTTATATGTGTAGGTGATGAGGAGTTTGCAAAACTCCTTGATCAAAATCATGTAGCCTTGCAGTATTATGTCACCCATTATTCCATCCGTGACTCATCTGGAGAGCTCATATATGGGATGTGTGTCTCCATTCCTCCTACTCTTGCCCCCACTCCTGCATCATCCAATACTATTGTAGTATTACCTGCTTCCACCTCCCAGCTTATTGTTTCTCAAATCATCCCTACATATTTCATATATGTCACACCTATGACATCTATCACACCTTTGACATTTGTCACCCCTTCAATGTCCGTCATGCCATCATCTATAGTTTTTTAGTGTAGGGATACCCACATCATCAGTGTTTCATGTACCCATTGCCTCCCAACCACATTTGGTGTCGTCTTCTCATACCACCTTCCACAACATAGTAATTTCCATACCCAAGACTCTATCACCTATCACTATGAGGGTATCCACACAAGCCCCTTGGACCTCCTACCTACGCCTTTCCTCAACAACCACCCATTGCTTCTTCTATCTATTCAAGGTATATGCCTTCGTCATCTATTCCTTCCTACATACCTCCATCACAATTTTCTTACTCGGCACCACCAACACTGGAGTGTCAGTCATTCCTTATTCATATTATCCACCCCCTTATACCATGGTGGGAATTCCTCAATTGAATCCTACAAACGATCTTATAAAGATGATGATGGATAAGATGCAAACCCTAGAAGCATCTATCTCTGGCTCTTGCAATACCTTGACTTATGATGAAATCTCTAATGAGCCTATTCATCCATCTTTACCCATTCATCTTTATATTGTGTATTGGGAGATGCCTAAGTTCAATCAAGTTAATATCAAGGAAGATCTGTAACAACATTTGTGATAATTCAAACATGTATGTTATCTGATCACCCATGATGACCCTTTGCTTCAGAGGACTTTTCCCATGTCCTTGACAGGACCTGCTTTAGATTGGTAATCTTTTCTTAAGCACTCAAATTTTCTTGCAATCAATTGTCTTAGGCCTTCCTTGACCATTTTTCCATCAACATCACTAAGATGGTCTCCATGACTAATTTCTATTTGATGCACTAGTATGAAGATGAATCTATCATAGATTTTGCCACATGTTGGCAGAGCCTTACCAATCAGCTCACCTTTAAACTTCCACAAACTGAGTTGATAGAGTTGTTCACTAGGGCTTGTGCCAAGCACATCTCACAAACTCTTTAGGTACAAATATTCCAAAATTTTGATGAGGTGTTCACTATGGCCCGGAAGCTAGAAATCTTTTCTATTGAAGAGAATAACATACAATTGTGCAACAAGAGTGCTCCGTTTAAATTGAATGACTCTTCTTCCTCTTCTAAACCACAAAATACTCACACTAAAGAAAAGGGATCCACCAATGCGGTGGTCTTGAAAGATGGCCCATCTCATCCATCAAACCAACCAAAACCTCCTTCTAATATTTCCCCTGTTCATAATTTCTAGTACAAGCATGAACAACGAAGTTATACCCCCATAGGAGAACCTTACTCCTCTGTGTTGGAAAACTTTAAAAGTGAGAGCCATCACTCTTCCACCAATCAAACCACATACTAGATTTGACCCTTCCCATCCTATACCCGCATGGTATAAGGAGAATGACTACTGTAACTATCATCGTATTAGGGGGCATAGTGATGAAAATTGTAAAACATTCAAAAACATTATCTAGGAAATGTTAGATAATGGAGATCTCTTCCTAGACAACCCTAACATGCTGAAAAATCAAAACCTTCAGGTCTTTAAGAAACCTTTTCCAAACCATACCCATTCATCGAATCAAGCTGATGAGACCTCTAGAAATGACACCCATGTTCATGAGGTCCATGCCATCTTTGACATAGTACATGTCCCTTCTGCTCAGTTGCCTTCCATCCAGTCTATTGATGAGATTCTTGTGCAAGATCCTCTACCCATGGAGGAGCCTATTTCACCTACTCCTCTACCCATGGAGGAGCTTACCTCACCTAATCCTTCATCTACATAGGTTCTTACCCCACTTATTCCGTCACCTATCAAGGAGCCCATATTACCCACGCTTCTACCCAAAGAAGAGTCTATTTTATCCTCTTCTCTACCTAAGGAAGAGTCTACACCACCTACCTTTCCCCCTCCTTGACCCATAGAGGAGCCAATTTTATACTCTCTTCCTATCAGTGATGCATCTCCTAGGGTCTACCAGGATCCTATTAATCTTCTTGCATCACTTCTACCTATAGAGTCAGAAGCCAAAAAATTCCCTGTCTCACAGACCTCAGAATTTTTCACAGGGATTACCACCAAGTCGTCACCATCTTCCTCTACCTTTATGCCATTCTCTCGTTTGGTCAATCAATTAGATTATGTTGACCACACCACACTCTAGGGGCACCTTCATCTCTCGATACCTACCCAAATGAATATTCTCAACCCGAATACTTCAACCATTTATCAAAATATATTCTAAAGAACTAAGACCAAGACATCTGAACCAGTCATATTAGCATCTTCTTCATCAGCCTTGCCTTACCTCAACCTTCACCTGCACCCAAACCTTCATCAACACCTAAACCTCCACCTACACCTAAACTCAATGCTACATTAGGGGTCCATCCTACACCTAGTCTACTACATCCCATAGTCAAACTAGACCTGACTACTAAACAACCACCCATCATGAAGTCAACTCCCATGCCTAAGAAGAAGACACAATCTCTTAGGCCTTATTCACCCTCACCTCTTCCTTCGATCTTAGGCCCACATCCTTCTACCTTGGTCAAGTTACCACTTCACCAATCCAAGTACAAGGTATGATAACCCACATCTGCACCTTCACCACCTCATTTACCCACACCTTTACCTCTTCAAAAAAACAAATCCCAAGTGCGGAAGCCCACACCCACACCTCTACCTTCATCACCTCATTTTCCCACACCTTTACATTCACCACCTCTTCACCCCGCACCTATGGTTATACCTTCATCACCTCCCTTGCTTCATATTCTCCATTACCTACCACCATATCATAGCCGACACCAACACTTTCACGCTAGATTTTTAGATACCTTCTTCTGCGTCTCCTTCTACCTCACATACCCCACCTAAACCTTTACCCAAGAAGGTGCAACCTAAATAAAAAACAAAAACAAAACCTTCACTACCTACCAAAAAGGTAGCCCCACCTACACCACCTCCCGGGAAGCCTCTTCAACAAAAAACACCTATGGCTTCACCAAAAACCACTCTGACTTCACATTGTGATCTGTTCACGGGATCATATTCTAATGTCCTTGCTAGGTTTTTGAAAACCTCTGCTATCACATTACTTCTCATTAAACCTTACGACCCACTCAAACCTAAACCAAAAGGGTTTGATGACACTAAGATTTGTGCATATCATCACTCTCCAAGGCATGATATCAGGGATTGTAAGGCCCTTAGAAATGTTCTCCTTCAAATTTGTAATTTGGAAATCCACTTAGAATAATCTAACCAATTAGAGGAGAATTTCATTCCCCCTTTGCCTTCCGCTGCATAACCGAATCATATATCTATTCAGCAATCATTATCTCCATCTCCACAACCATATTTTCCACCTTCGGTCTTCACAATATATATGGTTTGAGTAGCCACTCGATCACAAAAGGAAAAAGGAAAAGAGAAATCTGGCAACTCATCTAGTGCACTTGCACCTACCATTCCATTTGTACCTTCCGCTGAGGTAACTATCCATGGGATGACCTATCCAGTTTTTTATGGCATCACACATCACACTATGATAAAAAAACTACATCAATCTTCTCTAAAAATGTCTTTGTATGACCTCACCCAAACCTCTAAGTCTTATTTCCAAGCCCTCCTTGAGATCCTACAAACTATCAATGTTCTACCAAATGACCTACATCCATTACCATCATATTCACCCCTCATCACGTGACCACTCTCATTGCTTCACCTAAAAATTCTATTGCCACTACCACTCACCAATTTTCTGCCATCAGTTTCTATGACTTGGAGATTTCTCCTCACCATTCAGAGGATCCTGATCCCACCCTCTTCATCTCCATCCACATTAAGGATACTCATGTCTAAAACATTATGATCAATGGAGGTGTGAGTATTAATATTATTTCTTCCCATGTGCGTATGAACAAATGTGCATACCTTCTAATTGCGTGCATAATAACCTAGTTATGTTGCATTATTTTAACAATGTTATGACTTCTACTCATTGCACCATCATCCTCCACATTCATGTGGGTACCCATAAAATTCTTGAATTGTTATATGTTCTTGAAGGGGATTTCTAATATAACATGCTACTTGTCTGACCCTAGATCCATGCCATGGGGTGTGTACCTTCGACTCTTCACCGCTGCATCAAGTTTGAATATGAAGGACACCCTTACACTATTTAGGTAGATCCTTCACCTTTCAAAACCTGTAACATGTTGTATCGACCCAATGATGTCCTTATTCTAGTTAAGGCATCTACTACAACTTCTGCCTCATCTACTACCACTGCTACCTCATCTACTATCATTTTTTCCTCATCTTCAACCAACAATGCTTCATCTTAAACCATTGTTGCTTCATCTTCTTCTGTTGCTTCATCTACCACTTCTACTACTACATCTTCCTCACCCAACCCATATCTCCCCACTATTACCACAACTCCCAAAGTTAACCCATCTACTAACCCTTCTTCTCAAAATTTGAATATCTCATCCATTCCCACCACCCAAGTACCAACTTCTGACCCTTTGGCAGGTTTTTTTCAATGCCTTACCCCGGGGGAGTATCACCTTTAAAACATTGACACTTTCCAAACTCCTGAAGAGTATGGAAACCTTCATCAACACCCGCATTATGATTTTCGTATAGGATAATTTTTTTCCATACGGTCCTCCCCACTTTTGCACCAACTTGACATTGAGGGGACTTGATACTTCTTCTTATTCTCCCAAACCACCCACTCAAACACAACCTTTTTCATCTGATTGTTGTTACCTCACCAACCACCACTTCACCCACACCTTTCTTCATCATTGTGCTTAGAAGGGATTTGGATTTGGTTCTTTATGAACAAGGTCATCACATAGTTATTCCTTGCACTACCTGCAAACATAAAGACCACCTTGGTATTAGATTTTTTGAACCACCTAGTCCTAAGAAGGATAGAGTTGACCTTGTAGAGGAATATCCACCTTCTACACCTTCATCACCTTCTTCACCTATTGTACCACCTTACCCGTGGAGTCTATGGATCCAGAAATCCATCCCTCCTAAACAAAATTCATGAACACCATTTCTTTGGGACCTCTAACCTATCATCGTAATGGTGAGGCTCCCTCTTCCCTTCCTCTTCTTTATCCTGACATGTTGGAGGAAGACACACCTTCTATAAATGTCGTTCAATTTTAGGATGATGATTCCATTCTTACCTATTTAGTGTAAAATATTCTTACATTCACCAGTCATTACCTTTTGAGACACAAACCATGTTGAATGAATCGACCATTGAGATCAACATTCACACTCAGGATGAACCTCGAATTCTAAAGATAGGTTAGTATTTAGATCCCACTGAATAGGAAGCCTTCACCTCTTTCCTTCAAGATCATAGTAACTCTTTTTACTTAGTCTTACGCTGATATTCCCGGTATTGACCCAAATATCGTGGTCCACAATATTGTTACTATTCCCCAACCCTAAACCTGTGAAACAGAAGCTGTGAAAAATGCATCCACACATTACCTTTCTTGTGAAAGAAGAACTTCAATGTCATCTTTTTGTTTCCTTTATTATACCCATTAACTATCCTCAATGGATTTCTAATATTGTTCATGTTACCAAAGTGATAGGGGGACTTCGCATCTATATGGATTTTTGTGACCTCAACCTCGCCTACCCTAAGGATGATTTTCCTTTTCCTAGCATTGACCAACTTGTTGATCTTACAGCTGGCCATGAGATGTTATCTCTTATGGAAGGATTCTTGTGTTATAATCAAATATTAATTTCACTAGAAGATCAACACAAAACCAATTTCATCACCCTTGAGGGACCTTCTATTATCGCTTCATGCCCTTTGGCCTAAAAAATACTAGTGCCACTTATCAACGCATTATGACCTATATCTTCGATGACATCATGCATGACATACTAGAAGGCTACATCGACGACCTTATCGATAATTCTGAAAGTCATGTTGAATGCCTCCTAACTCTTAAAATCATATTTGACCATCTCATCAAATATTACATTCACCTTCAACCAAAGAAGTGTGTCTTTGTTATTCTCTCTGGAAAAATCCTTGGTTTCATCATTTCTTTGTGGGGCATTGAAGTTAATCCCACCAAAATCAATGTCATTCTTGAGATGCCTCCACCTACTGACCTTGGATAGCTTCGTATTTTGCAATATAAGTTTCAATTTATTTGACGCTTTATTTTCCATCTTTCTGACCAATGTCACCCTTTTCATCACATACTTAAAAAACATGTCTCTTTCAATTAGAATGATGAGTGTCACAAATCCTTTAAATCCTTGAATACATATCTTCTTCAGTCACTTGTGATCATCTCACCTAAGGATGACCAACCTTTCTACCTTTACATTTATGCTACTGATCATTCCTTGGGTACCATGCTCACTCATCATGATGAGAAGCATAGGGAACATGCAGTTTATTACATAAGTCATACTCTTTTAGAATATGAGACTAGGTATACAGATGCTAAAAATATTTGCCTCACCTTAGTTTTCGTGGCCACTAAACTTTACACTACCTACTTAACCACAAGATCTTCACCATCACCAACACTGACCCTCTGCATTACATGTATGCTAAACTGTACCAACACCAATGTACCTCACATTGGTTCATGATCCTTGCATACCTAGACCTAGAGTTCATTCATAAAAAAAAATCAAAGGAAAAACCATTGCAGATCAGCTTGTAGATGCCCCTCTTCCTATACATCAACCCTAAAACTTCAATTTCCCTAATGAATCTATCTACTCTATTTCCCGGGATGACACCATTCATCATATGACCTTATTATTCGACGATTCTAAATGTCAGTGTGGGGGTGGCGTAGGGGTCATCCTCATTCCTTTTGATGACAAACCTATGCATTTATATTTCAAACTTGACTTGGACTGCACCAATAATGTGGCTGAATACAAAGCACTTGTGTTAGGTCTTCAAACCACCATTTCCCTAGATGTTAAATCCATTAATATATTTGGAAACTCTCAACTTTTTGTGAACCAATTCAATGGTTTATACCAATGTCATAATGAGGTACTTCAAAATTACAAGCATCACATAGACATGCTTTTGACTACTTTCAATCATTACGAACTTCAAACCACTCCACGATTCACTAACAAATTCATAGAAACCATGGCTTTTAATTTCCCAAATAAATAACTCACCTTCGGACTCTAAAATATGTGTCATAGTACAATGATTGCATCCACCCTCTTATATATTCCATGATGTAAATTTTGTGGGAAGAGTCGAAACTGACCCATGTGACATTTGGTATAAGCAATTCGCTGACTACCTTTCCCTTTCAAATTTTCCTATAGATCTCACTCATAATGGTTGGCGAGCTTTCCTCTAAAAGGTATCTCATTACATTATCATGGAGGGTCGTTTCTACAAAAATGGATTTGATGACATCCTCTTCAGGTGCCACACTAGTGTTGAAATTCTGTACACCATCAAAGAAATCCATGATGGGATTTGTGGTGGAAATTTCAGTGGCCTCGTTGTTTCCAAATGTATCCTTCTCCTTGGTTATTACTGGATAACCCTTAACCAATACTATTTTGAATATGTCAAACATTGTGTGAAGTGCTAACAACATGCTAATCTTCACCACACCCAAAGTCACGCCTCACAAGTCACCAAGGATTTTTGGCCTTTCTCTCAATGGGGTTTAGATCTTGTCAGATAGATTAACCCTCATTTTTCTCAACATCATCAATGGATTATCACAGCAACTGAATATTACACAAAATGGGTGGAATTCATCCCTCTCATTTCTACCCAATCTGAGAAAATGAGTGAATTCATCAACCATCACATCATTTTTCATTTTGGTGTTACTCATCGTCTCATCACTGACAATGGTAAACAATTCAAAAATAAAACCCTACACAAACTTTGTGATAACTTGGGTATTCAGCTCAATTTCTCTTCACCATATTATCTTCAAACAAATGGTCAATCTGAATCAACTAACAAAACCCTCAAAAAAATTCTTATGAAGGTGATTGACAATACTGGTAAGGATTGGCACACGCACATTCTTTTTTCCTTATGGTCCTATCGTACCATCATTAACACCTCTACCACTACTACAAATTTCTCTTTGGTCTATGGTACATAAGTTTTCTTACCTCTCGAAGTCCAAATCCCATCTCTTTGTATATCACTCAAAGATATGCTCAATGATGATTTTTTTTTCTAAGACCATTTAGCACAACTTGAGCTATTAGATGAACATCGTTTAAATGCTCTCGACCACCTACAAATCTACCAAAAACTTATCAAACGTGCCTATGAAAAATGTGCTCATGAATGAAATTTTAAGGTCAATGATCTTTTCCTAAAATAAAATCAACACGTAACCAAAGCTGATAAAAGTAAACGAGGTAAGTTTTCTCCTAATTGGCTTGGAACTTATATCGTCACCCATACCTATGCATCGGGAGCTTATCGTTTATCTTCTCTTGAGGATAAACCTGAACCTGGGCCCCTAAATTCCTTGCATCTTTGTCTATTCTACTGTTGAATAAAGTACTACATCACTTTATATCACTTATATGTGCATCCCTTGAGAGAACCTTTCCTTTCACATACCTCTTTTAAGGACCAATGACTCAAAAAAAATTGTGTGATTATCCATCGCCTTTCATCCTTGTCTTAAATATGAGTACCGCGGCTCTACTCATGGCATGATTCTCACAAATACTTTTCATCCCTTTCAAGATGGAATCCCATGGTCGTTCATCACTTAAAATCCCTCTTTCATAGCTAAACTTTTCATGTTATGGTTTTACCCTCATAAAATATGCCTACACTCCTTTATAGTCTTTTCCATGACTTTCAGTCCAAAAAATAAAAAATATATGGGATAACCAAAACTCTCCTCCCTGAGTCAACTAATTTCAAATAGATGAATCCCTCAAAAGGACATCTATGTCTCTCTCTAGCTACTATAAGTAGAGTACTCCCTTGAATGAAAACTATAAAAAGAAAGCCAATTATTGTAATTAGTATATCCAAAATAAAACTACTCTATATCTCTCAAATAAAATAATCCTGAAGCTCCCGCATCGATCAGCTTCACGAAGACCTCAAGGAGAACCTATTTATCCCAATATAGACCTCCCGCATCCATCAGTATCTACAAAGCAACAAGAAAAGGTCAAGAAAAATACAAACTTTTTGTCATGGAATTGCCTATTCTGGTTTTGGGTATCTTGCAGAAGGGGCATGTTGTCTCACAACAAGGTTACACTTAACAAACTCTTCCAACTTACCTTATGTTTATTATCTCCTAAATCAAATCAAGGGAACTGGTGTCTATTTTACACATTTTGATCATGCAACTTATTTCAACTATCGACCCATCACTCATGCAGTGTACCTAGGGACTTCTGTTCAAAAATTCTATGGGTATGACAATTTTGGTTTTTTCAAAATATGGAGCATTTCACTTCTCTTCAGCTCACCTTTTTCCTACCTTTTACTTCTTCACACAAGAAAAGACCATCAAAATTAAAATCTATCTTGATACCTTCATCATGCCTGTGCCTACTTCACCTTTCCTATTACCTATTCATCATTTGACCTTTCCTATTTTCAAACATGCCTTACCCAACCCACTTACCTATCCACCCTACCTATTCATCTTATTGAACCCAATATCATTCTTTCCTAGTTTATGGAAGAACTACATCGGCCTGAGGCCCCTTTCGCAAGGGCTATGTAGGTAGAACTCTTAGGGTATGGGGAAATCTGAGGTTAGCTTAGTCACTCTTTTCCCCATCATCATTTCCCCCATCAAACAAAAACTTAGCTAGTTCATTTCCATAAGAGCAATAACTTGAAATTTAATCAACAATAAAACCATACATCATCATTTATTTTCCATAATACCAATAACTTGGAAATTAAATCGAAATGACCATAACTCAACCATGCCTATATCTAATTTCCATAACATCAATGACATCAATATTGGAAATTCAAATCAAACTCAACCATACCTTCAATCCTTATCACCTAACCCCCAACCTCAGTGTATTTTAGGTTATATTTAGCCTAAACCTTTTCCTTACCCATGACCCTAGCTATATAACCACCCAACCTAAACATGCTAATTTGACACTCGAATTCGCTTACTCGATGTACCTTGCAATGACATTACTCATGTCATTTACCCTACCAACCTTTCCTTACCTGATGTTGTAATGATTATCTTAACCATACCAAACCATTTGGTGCTTTGGAACCCACCTAATGTCTGTTCCTGCACCTAGCCTCATTGTGTTTTAGGATCGTATCCTATACCTTGGATACCTGGACCACATCAACCTTGTTTGGATAAACTATCGACTTGTGATGATGTAGAATTTATGAGCTCTTCAGCCTAGTACCTTGTCATATTCTACATGTGTGAGTACATTTCAATGCCCCTGCCTATTACCCATACCCATATTACCATCACCTATACCCACCCCTTACCTCCTTTTTCATCACCTACCACTTTATCAAACCCATCACCGCTTCATCCTCTCACTTCATTAGTTCCTGGTTTGAGGGGTATTACTTCCACCAATACCTGGGGAAACCACTCTTGTTTTTGTCAGCATTTCTTATTAATACATGTTACGCGACAAAAAGGGGAAAATGTAAACACACCAAATTGGGTCGTAACCCTCTAAACCCCATTCAATTAATTATAGTATTCCCCCACCATGCCCACTTGCACACATTTTAATTAATGTAATTACCAAAATTAATTTAATTATCTACCTAACCTTTCCATCTCACCTAGCCACCTCGCCTCTCTACCTCATCCTAGACCTATTCCAACCCTATTCATTACCTAAGACTAAGTCCTCATTCCCCTTAACCAACTAGGACTTATTCTAACCCTAAGATTAATGGCCTATTATCCCTCTAACTACTCTTCCACTCCATTTAGCGATATTCAACACTTATGACCCAAAACCAAAATCTCAATCACACCAAATTTAGGAAGAATCAGGTTTTTTTTAACAAGTATGACATTTCTCCCAAACTTACGTTGGATATTTCTCTGTTAACGCTGGTCACCTAACCACCATCAGTTTCCTTAAATAATATTTCCTAACTCTTTGCTCAGGTTTTGAATCTTGTTTTCTGGCTCTTGCGACCTTACATCCTTACTCTCGATATTCCACATTGATAATGCAACATACCAGAGGCCCTTACAGTGTTCATACACCATACTATTCATCAAAAGATCAATCCAGAGCTCTAGTGAACTCATAGGGAAGCACCGTGCCCTCCTTCTATTGCTGTAATTTTCGGGACCACCTTCTTCTACAAAAAACACCACCTCCTACCATTAACATCCATTTACAATTAGGTATATTTATTTTGTGTCATTGGTTTCAATAGATTAGTTATTTATTTGTTATCTATTTCATTCCATCACCTCTCTTACCTGGATCACTCCTACAACACCTTTATCTGACCATTGGCCTTACATAACCTTCATACCTTTCTCGAACACCCATCTTATCACCTCTGAGTCTTCTTAGAAATCCCTTGACCTCATCTAAGCCTCCCTCACTCTCTTTGTAATCACAGAGAGTGCCAAACCACCCATTTTTTTATTGTTTTACCTACTTTCCCCTACCGACACTGGTCACCCAACTGGCGTTAGTCAGTTACCAATAACCGACATCGGTCTTTGTGACGAGTAAAATTCCCCAAACTAGAAAGCTAATAACTCGCTCAAAACCTACCCAAAATTCATCAAATCTTACCTAGACCTCACCTACATCTTCTTTCAGACCTACAAACATAGATTACCTTTCCAGCCTTTTAAATTTAATCCTAACTTTTCCTGTTAGATTAGTTTTGCTTATTTTTCTTACATGAGATGCCTAAATCATATCAACTATAGTAGGATTTATTTATTTATGCTCTTTCCTTGCATTAAATTGTTTACAATAGTGGATTGATAGCCTCTTTAGGAAGTATCACACTTCCTAGGTCTAGTACATGCTAGGCAATCCACTGCATATATTGTTTAATTATATCTTGTGGTCTTGTGTTCTATTTCAGGTCGTTCCTCCTAGCCAAAGGGAAGCTCTTCACAATCATCTTAGTCAACATTTTACGTTCCCACCACCTATCTTTGACTATCATAGGTATTCCTCTTCACCCTTTCTTATTATATCTTTTATCTCTACTTTGTGGTAAAACACACATATAATCACTTTCTTCACTTTTTCAAGCTTCAAAAACATGTACACATGCTTTATGATATTATTTAACATGCCACACACCAGATATAATCTCAATTCATAATTAAAAACCTAAAAAAAACTTCACCTAGGTCCCACTTCACACACACACACCACTAGCTTACAAAACACCCAAAACAATGCTTTTATAAGTTCTTGATTTTAAATTCAAGCAAAAACATTTCACCTCCTTTGGAATGAAAAATAAATCATTAAAACATCCAAAATTTTAATTACAATATTCACAAGTGACCCAAGTAAGTTGGACTAGGTAAAAAACCTCATTACATGTGCTAAAAATGGCTCAAACCCCCATGCACACAAAGATAAAAAATGCCTTTACATAAAAACCATACTTATTCATGACCCATAAATCATTAAAAAATATTAAAATAACATTTAAAATTCATACATGGTCCAAATTTATCCCAACTAATCAAATTATCTCATTTAATGGGCCCAATGTTCTTTGTACTTGTTCAAACTGTTGTTTCCTATACCCTTCAAGACTCTGGATACTAAATTATACAACAAAATCACTTCAATTTAACCAAACTATGCCATGTAACCACTTTATGGAAATTAAATAACCTTTATAACACTTATAATTAAGTTATAATCCTTGAAACACTCACCTTCGCAAACCACAATCACTTTTGTCTTCACCAAATCCAACTGTCCAAAAAATTGTTTTCAAAGATCAACTGATAGAAACATTTATCAGAACCATAAATACCTATAAATGGATTAATTTGATTCAAATTTCATCCCTATTCAAATTAAATGTGAAATAAATCATCACCTAATCCATCTCATGCCTCAACGAAATCAAAACTTATAGTAGATCATGTCATGTCCTGCACTGACAAACACCTTCTTGTCAAAATATTGACCTAAAAACCATAAAAAATATCATCAACATGAGGAAAACCTAATAATAATGGAAATATATATGAATCCTCTTGCTAACACATTTTTAATCATCTCAAAATTCCACTTGTAGTTCAAAATATAACCATTTTACTGAACACTACTTTTTAGGGCCTCAAAATTACTATTTGACCATTCAACCTAAACGAATCTTGTTTGACCATGTACATGAATAAAAATGTCCTTAAAACTATTTTTAAATCAATATTAACTCACATAAATTCCATAACATCAATTTAGCATGCAACTCTTTTGAACAATCTTCTTCAGAAACTGGCCTATTTTAGTGGGGCCCACTCATCACCATGACCTCTACCATACCTTTATGGAAATATAAGGATTAATTTACATGTTATAATCATCACCCATGCAATATGAATAAAATAGGGCCACTTAGGAATAGTTTCTTGCACATTGTTTTGAAGCTAGGGTTTTAAATCCATAACTAGTTGTATACCTTCTTAACATTCGTTCATAAAAAAATGACGATGAAATTACCTAATTATTTTTTAAAAATATTTTATAATAAATTTATAAACATCCCTAAAATCCACAAGTTCCCATGAAAAGTAAAAAATTTAGGGTGAGCATCAGAAGTTCTAATTCAAGCTGGAAATGCACTTGTTCTTAACCCTGTCTCACCAAAAATGACATATCTTACAAAATTCACATCATAACATCCTGAAATTTTTCTAAAAGCACCATGAAACATAAAAATAACATCTCCAATCATCACAATGTCATCAACATACCTCAAAATCTCTATCCTATCTCATTTGCATAGCTTCACTTTAGAGTTTTACATTGTAGAAGCTAAGCTCAACTAAAATAATGGTGTAACTCATCATGGAATCACTTAAAATGACTAAAACATACATGGTATACCATAATAAACTTGAATACATGTATCTGTTAGTGCAAATAAACAACATCTAGTGTGATTGCACAACATTGGATCTTTTCACACAAGTGTGGGAATTGTAGGACCAGAAAAGATCCTCCAGATTAGAGGTTGGTTCCTCGACTCCTCTGTTCAAGTGTGCACAACATTCTACAGAGGGTTTACCTATATTTTAACCAAACTTTGCCAAGGAGACAGGGTTGAGAAAATGCAAAAAATAAACCTAGTCTAATTAAGGTGATGCACCAAAGGAGTAGTAGACACCTGCTACTGCAAAATATACACAATTCACTAGAAAATACAACACAAAACATGCACATATTGCCAATATGTAATGAGGGATCAGGAGACAATGATAAAAACATGAAATGATTGAGAAAGTTCAATCACAGAGCATACATTATCATTCCAGGTCCAATACAGTGCATTACAATGGCTAGGAGGAAAAAGGGGTGTCGTAGTTGTATGAAAAGGTAAAACTTCCACAAATCCACTTGATGAGGAAGAAAAGAGGAGTTGCAGAGCAAGAAAAATGTCTAACCCTTTAAAAATGAGCCCATTCTAGCTTTTACAATGCCAATTCGAGCTCAGGAGAGAGAAACGTGGGAAAACATGAGAGGATCTTTCAACCACCAACCAAATTCATAAAAACAACATGGGTTCCCTCAAAAAATCCATTTCCCAATGTTTTGGACCATGCTAGGAGAGAATGCAAGCCATTCCTCATTAAAAATGGTGGTTGAAATGTCATTTCTATCAGTTTCCACATGCCAGAGGATTTTTCCAATTTTCTCTCTCCAAACCCCACCAAAACACAAAAATGATCCCAGAATCATGTAGACAATTTCACCAACTTTCCAATGATATAAAGAACGTGAAAAACCGAGCTTTGGATCGAAAGTTATGCCCCTTTGAACATTTAGGGCGAAAACAAGGCCAAAATGGGTTGGCGGGCCGAAAACTTGAAATTTTCCCACTTTTTATGTTTTGGAAAATTTTCCCAAAAATTTCTACACCCCACCACTCCAATGCCACATGGCACATTCTGATTAGTTGCAGGATATTTTTTTACTTCATTTTCCATCGTTTTGGCCTTTGGAAAATTTTCCAAAAATTCTCCGCCGGCCGAAGCTCTGAGGCCACATGGCACGATGTGATTTGTCGTGGGCCTTAGGGCCAAAAAATTTTTTTGCGCCAACATTTGGGAAATTTTCCTAACTCCTCCCCACCGGTCTGATCCCTAATGACCCCTGGGACACGTGGCCTCCTCCTATTAGCTGTGGGTTTTTTGGGGGGTGGGATTTCCTTTTGAAATTTCCCAAACTTGGGCGAAAAGGAAAAAATCCTTTCACACCTCTGACCCTCGATGCCCTGAGGACACGTGGCATGAACTCACTAGTTGGTGGGCCCATGGGCCAAAATTTCCCCTTTGCGCCCCCACCAAACACTTCGGAAAATTCTCCATGTTTCCTCCACCTCCAGCCATCCCTTTGTTGACGTGGCGCTTCCTGATTGGCCGGCGGGACTCCCATGGGAAAATTTCCCATTGTGCTAACACTTGGTAAAAATCCAAATATTTCTCCAGCCTCTCAAAGCTCTGATGCTGACGTGATAGCTTCTGATTGGTCGGTGGGCCTTTCTAGGGAAATTTTCCCACAAAACCTTCACCGAGCCATAACTTCAAAAATACATGGAGTTAGGAGGAAAACTTTACCTTTCTAGAAAGCTGAGAAGGAGATATATCTAATGGTGCCATTTCTAGAAGGTTTTGAGTGCCTAAAAAATGAAAAATTCTGACTGAGGCACAAGGGAGGAAGGAATGAAGGGAGTTAGCCAAAAATAAGCAAGGGGCTTATTTTGGATAACAATTTTGGTGACTCGGAGGGGTCATCTACCTGCTGGATGAAGTTACCAGTTACTTGAAGCAATCCATTGGGCAGGGAGTCATCAAATTATCTACTTGGTACCCCAACTAATTAGAACAATGCAAGGAGGAATATGGAGGGTAGAACACCATCTAATTTGGAGCAAGGCCTACAAAATACATTTCCTGGAACATCAAGCTTGTGCCAAAGCACTTAGGGAAAGCAAAGCTAAACTACAATAAAAAATGTGCACAAGCACTTGGAGGAATGAAAACCTAAGATAATATGTACAAGGTGGAGAATTTCCTTCATTAGCAATGCTTCAAATGAATTCCATTGACTGGAATCTGTAATTCTTCACCATCCAATGTAGACAATTGGAAGGCATTGTTGTCCTTACACTTTGTGACCATGTAGGGGCCACTCCAAATGGCATCAAATTTTGAATGCCTCCCTAGCTTTGCTCTATCTGCATCCCATTTTAACACTAGATCCCCAACTTGGAAAGATCTATCCTTGGCCTTTCTATCAAAGGTCTTCTTGATCAAGGCTTGATCCTTCTCCATTGCTTGGGATGCCTGATTTCTAATTTCTAGGAGTTCCATCAATTCTGCATACCTAACCTCCATGGGCCCAAACTCCAACAACTCCAATTGCTTCATGAGTTCTAATGTTGGAAACTAAAGTGTCATGGGAAAAATTACCTCTCATCCATAAACAAGCTTGAATGGAGAATTACCTGTAGATCTCTTAGGAGTTATCTTATTAGCCCATAAGGCTGATTTCAATTTAGTATGCCAAGACCTCTGATTTTCATCAAGAGTCCTCTTGATGATCCTTAACAAGTTCATGTTTGTAGATTCAGCTTGGCCATTACCCTAGGGATAATAATTTGATGAAGTGCTTAGGTAGATCCCATTCTTGATAGCCCATTTAATTACCTTGGATCCAATGAATGTCAATGCATTATCTGATATTACTGTAGCAGGTACACAAAATCTGGTTGTTATCCCTTCATAAAAGTATAGGATGCTAGATTCATTTGCTTCCTTGAGTGCCACTACCTCAATCCACTTGGTGAAGTAATATGTTACTGTTAGAATCCACTTGTGTCCTTGGCTTGAATTTGGGTTAATGACTCCAATGAAGTCCAAAACCCATTGCATGAATGGCTGGTTAACTGAAATTGGATGCAATGGAAGGGCGGCTAGTCTCTCCTTACCTGTGAAGAATGCACAATTCTTGCACCTCTTGATCCATGCATAACTATCACTAAAAATCTTGGGTCAATAATAGACAACCCTCATGATCTTGAGAGCTATCACTCTTGGTGCAAAATTACCCCCAGCTGATCCACCATGGAACTCTCCCAACACTCTGTGAATTTTATTTGTACCAATGCATCTCAGCAGCACTCCATTCACATCCCTTTTGAACAAAACACCATCAACAAGAGCATATGGGACAACCTATAATCTAAAGTGTCTCCTTTTGGTTTTCTTCATCTCTAGAGGGCATAGGCCTGTGTGTAGGAATTGCATTATGTCTTGGGTCCAGCAAGGAGTGAGGACACCATCATTTTCTTCTTGAGTGCTCCCTTATTCATGGTTGTCTTGCAACACAAAAATAACCTCTTCCTCACTGCATGCTTCTGTTTGTTTGTTCAAGACCAGATTTTCACACAATCCTTTTCCCCTGACCAACTTTGTGAATTTAATCTCAATGTCATATTCCATGACATGAGTAATCCACCCTCCTCTCTTTTCATTTAGGTCTTTACTAAGGAGAAAGTCTTTAACTCCCACATGAGAAACTAGCAGTTGAACCTTGTTTTTTGAAACTAGATGATTAAATTTTTGCAAGCTCCTAATCACTACAAGAACATGCTTCTCAATGAAGGAATATCTGACCTCATAGTCCTCCAGGATTTGGCTGAAGAAAGAAATTGGCTGCTCATCATTATCTTCGTTCTGCTGTACCAAAATTGCAGAAATAGTATCATCACCTCCAAATGCATAGAGGATGAAATCCTTGGAGAAATCTAGGTTAATGAGGGTTGGAGCTTGTGAGATAGCTTCTTTGATTGATTCAAAACTTGCCTTGCCCTCTGCTATCCATTTGAAAGGCATGCTTTTCCTTAACATATTGGTGATAGGCTTGACAAGGGCTGCAAATTTTTGGACAAACCTCCAAAAAATTTTTTATCCTTCCCAAGAAACTTTGAAGGGATTTCTTATGGCTTAGTAATGGCAGTGCTCTTATGGCTTCAACCCTTTCTAGATCAATTTCTAATCCTTCTTTAGAGACAATGTGGCCGAGGATCTTTCCTTCATGAGCTACAAAAATACACTTTTTAGGATTAAAACATACCCCAAATCTTCTACACATTTAGAACACTTGTCTTAAATGAAAGAGATGGTCTGCTGCATTTTTTGAAAAAACAGTGATATCATCTAGATATATCAGTACCATTTTGTTAATCAAATCATTGAACGCCATGTCCATTGCCCTTTGGAATGTAGCTCCAGTGTTGGAAAACCCAAATGGCATTTTTCTATATGCATAAGTCCCCTATTTGGTTGTGAAGGTTGTCTTGAACTGGTCCTCTTTCTTCACCATGATCTGATTGTACCCTGAATAGCCATCAAGCAATGAAAACCTTTCAGAGCCAGCAATAACTTGTAAAATCTGCTCCATAGAAGGAAGTGGGTAATGATCCTTGAGAGATGCTCTATTCAAATCTCTGAAGTCAACACACAATCTGATCTCTCCACTCTTCTTTCTAACTAGAACCAAGTTGGCTACCCAACTAGAATGCTTGATAGGAAATATGATACTTGCCTCTATCAACTTATTCAATTCTCTTCTCATAAGAGGATCCATGTGTGGATTGACTGGATTTTGTTTTTTCCTGATGGGTTTAGCACTTGGGTCCAATTCAATAGTGTGTTGAGCTAACTTGGGATTGAAGCCTTTCAAATATTCATAGCTCTAAGCAAACACATTAGGGAATTCTTGACAAAGCTATATGAACTCATACCTTTCTTGCTCAGTTGTCACTTTACCAATTTGGAGTGACTTGCCTTCTCCCACCAAGATGGGCACTAAATCTTCTCCCTTGACTTGGATGTTTTTTTTCTCCTTCTTAAACTGATCATTAGGATTGAAAATGGACTCCAAAGTGACGAGTCCCTTTGGTAGTTTTTTGGTTCTCAGTTGTACCACTTGATCACCATACTATTGTTCTAACTTTTCCTAATTTTTAGCTGAGAACTCAGCCTCTTCTTGCAATAAATGGATGATTTGTTGATCATTTTCAAACACTTGCCAAATTACATTGTTGTCTAGCACCAAAGGCCTTACAATCACATGAATGCTTGGTTGTACTTTATTTCTTGATGTTTTCAACAACATCAAAGGCTGCTCCAATTGCTGCAAGTCTATCAGCGGCTTGGTTTTCTTTTCTAGGGATGGATTTGATGCTAAAGCCCTCAAAATCTTCAATGGGGTCCCACACCCTATTTTTGTAGCACTTGAGTAGATCATTCTTGGCAGTATGTTGCCCCTTAACTTGGTTGACAATCAGCTCACTGTCACTAAAGACTTGCAAGTTCTTTATTCCTCTCTTGATTGACCAATGCAATCCTTGTATTAAAGCTTCATATTCAGCAGTGTTATTAGAACATGCAAACTGAAATCTAAAAGCTGAATAATACTTAACTTCTTGAGGTGAAACAAGCATAGCTACCCCTCCTACACCTTGTCAAATTCTTGATCCATCAAAGAACAACTGCTATACCTCATTGTCATCCTTGTGGTCTGGCTTGGTGATGCTAGGAACAGACTGATTTTCTTCATGTATGCAATAGACTCCTAGCTCAGATTCTTCTATTTCTTGATAAGGATCAAAAGCATGCACCTTGCTTGCCCACTCATCAAGAGTCAAATCTGGGATGCTTCCAACTTTGGTGTCATCTTCATCAGTGCTTGGATAATCCTCTTGATCAAACGTTAAACAGTTAGTAATGATTTGGCTTGGAGTGTGAGGCTCAATGTGGAAGTTAGCAATAGGCTCATATCTGATTGTGGCTTTGGTTCCATATCTTTTTCTGAACAACATGTGTGATGAATCAGGAGATAAGTAACCTCCAATCTTAGCTGTGAAATCCCTTGAAAAACATAGGGAAAAGAGTGGTGGAAGATCTATCACTGAGACATCTTGCAAAACAACAACGTTGGGGCATGCATGCAAAGTAAGACTCAAGTTTTTAATCACTCCTATTGTTGTCACTATTGTCCCATCCAATTGCACTACCCCTTTGGAAATGACTCCATATTGGAGGCCCAACTAATCAGCTATTTTCTTGGGCATTAATGAACTACTTGCCCCAGAATCAATCATGCAATTGTGTACTAATTTGTCCCAAATGATCAATGAAACATAGAATGGAGGGGGCTTCAACATTTTACCTTGTTGTTCTCCATGATTCTCTTTAGGCTACGCAGCATTTATGAGTACCTTCTCTTACATTTGGACCTGTTGATTTGAAGTTGACCAGTCCTTCATGGCAGCTTATAGCAAATCTCTTTGGCCTGGGATGGATAGTGATTCCCACATTAATATGTTTACATTTATCTTCTTCATCTGATTAATGATGTTAAATGGAGATGAAGCATCTCTCTCCTATCCTTTGGCCTGCACATTCATTCCTTGCACATAGGTAGCAAAAACTGGCATCTAAATTGGTCTAGGAGTTGGCTTGGGTTGTCCTTGCATGTTTGGAACTACATTTTGTTTGCCAACAGTTTGTGGAGTGGTAGAAGGTTGTGGATCACTTGGAGCCAATGGCTGACCTTCACCCAAATTTCTCCTTTTTGACCTTGTGTTGTCTGCAAAACTTTGAGAGATTGTTTGATTCATGCCACAAAAATCTTCTGCCTTCCAGTTTACAAGTGTGGTATCATTTGGAGCTGATTGTTGCTGGGATGTTTCATGTTGTTGGTTATTTCCTTGACTACCTTCACCTTCTACACCAGTTGTTGTTACCATTAAGGTTTGATTTAGAGCACCATTAAAGCTCATAGATTGGTTCTGAGGTTCATTACATGGGAAACACTAATCATACTCTTGAGCTATGTTATTTTGTACTGGCACTAGTGCTTTAGAGGTAGATGCAACATTGGGATTATAGGGCTGAAATGGTCTGTTGGCAGGAGGCCTTGCTTGATTTTGATTTACAGCTAGATTGGGTGGTCTTTGAGGCTGATATGGCTACCTGTTAGGCTAAGCTTGAGGCTGATAAGAAGGTTTAAAACTTTGGGCTTGCTTCCTCTTGAGTGTAACCAACTCATTACCTAAAATTTTTAATTGCTTCATGACTTCTTGAAGTTCATTTGAGGCACTAGAAGATGAAGTCAAAGCTTCATTTGAATTCTAATTTCTAGGAGTGGGGACAGGAGCTAAATTAGGCACTTGACTAGTGCTTTAACTTTCTAAATTTGGATACAATGGCATTAGAGGCCTAGGAGCTAGTTTACCAGCTTGAATCAGACAATTTTCATCCCTAATGGCAATGCCATAAGCAACAGGGATAGTTGTGCCTCCCATGGATTGAATTAACATAGAAATATCATAATTTAAAGCTTTAAGGTAATATAGAAAATCACCTTCTGCTGTTGGCCTTACTGCCATTGGAATTCTCTCCCAATTCCTTTAAAATCTGAAGTTGAAGTCAGTTAGCTGCTCATTGGGAGCTCTCTTGATAGTTGTCAATTGTTCCAAAAGGGACAAGTTGTCTCCCTTTTCTCCAAACTTCTCATGGAGGGCTATACATAACTGGTTCCAATTTTGGATAGAGCCTGGAGCAAGGCTCCTGAACCATTACAAAGCTTTCCCTTTGAATGAAGATGCCAACAATTTGACAGTAATTTACATCTCGTTAATCTCATGGATTGCACAAATATTAGCAATATCTTTGACATGATAACCAGGAGTGGTCTGATTCTCTCCAGTAAAGTATGAAATGTTCTTCAATGCTGCAACAGGGATTGGATTTTTCACATTGAGAGCAATTGGGCTACTGCTAGTGAAATTGACATAGGGGTTGTGTTGTGCCCTTCTAATTGGCCTTAGAACCCTTGTTGATTGGATGAAAGGTCTACCAGGTGGAGGAGTTAATAGAGTTCTTTTTGGTGGAGATGGAGACCTTTGAATTCTCCTCCCTCTTTGTCTTCTTCTTGGAGATAATTGCATATACTCAAACAACACTTCTTCTTCTCCAAATCTTGAACTTGTTGTGATTCTTCTCGTGAGTTTTTCAAGTCTGGAATGCTAAAACTAGTTGATTCTTCTTCCTTGGATTCGCCAGATGTGTAATTCAGGGCTCTTTTAAGCAATAAACTTGCAACAAAGGCACATCAATTTTTTTGCAATGAACATGAAAAACTCTAAGGTCCCACCGGGCGTGCCAAAACTGTTAGTACAAATCAACAACACCCTCTGGATGTTCTATTATATTTCTAGTTGACATTTTAGCATCCAATGTGATTGCACAACATTGGATCTTTTCACACAAGTGTGGGAATTGCAAGACTGGAAAAGATCCTCCAGATTAGAGGTTGGTTCCTCAACTCCTCTGTTCAAGTGTGCACAACATTCTATAGAGGGTTTACCTATATTTTAACCAAACTTTTTTAAGGAGACAGGGTTGAGAAAATGCAAAAAATAAACCTAGTCTAATTAAGGTGATGCACCAAAGGAGTAGTAGACACCTGATACTGCAAAATATACACAATTCACTAGAAAATTCAACACAAAACATGCACAGATTGCCAATATGTAATGAGGGATTAGGAGACAATGATAAACACATGAAATGATTGAGAAAGTTCAATCACAGAGCATACATTATCATTTCAGGTCCAATACAGTGCATTACAATGGCCAGGAGGCAAAAGGGGTGTTGTAGTTGTATGAAAAGGTAAAAATTCCACAAATCCACTTGATGAGGAATAAAAGAGGAGTTTCAGAGCAAGAAAAATGTCTAACCCTTTAAAAATGAGCCCATTCTGGCTTTACAATGCCAATTCGAGCTCAGGAGAGAGGAACATGGGAAAATGAGAGGAGCTTTCAACCACCAACCAAATTCATAAAAACAGCATGGGTTCCCTTCAAAAATCCATTTCCCAATGTTTTAGAGCATGTTGGGAGAGAATGCAAGCCATTCCTCATTAAAATGGTGGTTGAAATGTCATTTTTGTTCAGTTACCATGTGCCAAAGGCTTTTTCCCTATTTTATCTCTCCAAACTCCATTGAAATACAAAATTGAGCCTGGAATCGTGTAGATAATTTCACCAGCTTTCCGTTGATATAAATAACGTGAAAAGCTGAGGCTCTGGATCGAAAGTTATGGCCATTTGAAAATTTAGGGTGAAAAACAGCGCCAAAATGGGTTGGCGGGTCGAAAATTTTGAAATTTTCCTACTTTTTGTGTTTTGGAAAAATTTCCCAAAAAATCCCCACGCTCCACTACTCCTAGATGCCACGTGGAATGTGTCTGATTAGATGCGGGATATTTCTGTGCTTCATTTTCCACCGTTTTGACCATTGGAAAATTTTCCAAAAATTCTCTGCCGGGACGATTGCTCTGAGGACACGTGGCACAGAGGTGATTTACCGTGGGTATTTCCTCTTAAAGTTTCCATTAGTGTTGCGCCATTTTTCTTGAACTGGACATGTGGCAGAACTCCTATTGGATGCAGGCATTTCTTGCATTTTTTACTGCCACATGGGACACGTGGCAACGATCCTCCTATTGGCTGCGAGTTTTTTAGGGGGCGGAATTTTCCTTTTGAAAATTTTCTTTGACTTGGGTGCTTTGGAAAATTATCCCAATTTCTCACCGCGCAACCGCCGATGTCCCAAGTACCACATGGCATGAGCTCCTATTTGATTGGCGGGCCCTTGGGGTGATCATTTCTCTCTACGCCCCTGCCAATCACTTTGGGAAAAATTATCCAATGTTTCCTCCAACGACCGCAAGCTCTGACGCCCCTAAACACGTGGCGCGATCTGACTAATTGGCCGACAGGAATCCTACGGGCCAATAATTTCCCTTTGACCTAACCAAAACACTTTGCCAAAAATCCAAAATTTAGTCTCCCTCTGCGGTCCGTAGGTCTATGATGCCGACACGTGGCATGAGGCTGATTGGTCTGCAGGACCTTTGTAGGGCAAAATTTCCCACTTTGCGCCCTCACCAAGCCATAACTTCACAAAAATTTTACATTTCATCTCAACCCTCCACCACTTCTTAGCCTTTCTAGACACGCTGAGCATACCATGATCTATCCAATGGTGCCATTGGCATTGAAAATTTTGAGTTCTTGTATCAACCCTTAGGAAAAATTCCTAATTTCTGCACCCGCTTGGAAGGAATGTTGGTAGTTATCCAATTCACTAAGCAGGCCTTCGGGGTGAAATATTCCTTTTGATAACAGTTTGCCATGAGTACATGTAGGTTAAAATTCTCATCTTCATACCTCCTAACATCCATTCTTGCCCTCCCGAGGAGCACGTGGCCTCATAGTTATTGGCTTGTAGGCCTTCATCAGGGGACTAATGTCCCACAAAATCTCCATCGAGCCATAACTCTCTAAAAATACTATGGAGTTAGGAGGAATAACTTTACCTTTCTGGAGAAGCTGAGAAAAATCATACTATCCAATGGTAGCCATTTCACCTAGAAGGTCTAAATGAGTGCCTGAAAAGATTAAAAAATCTATGACTGAATCTCACAAGGGAGGGAAGAATGAAGGGATCTCTAGCCACAAAATGTAGACATCATACACAACATTTTGGCTAACACACTCCTTCACTCAAATTAATCATCATTTTGATTATTACATTAATGGTAAAATTCTATAGTATCATTATGTGAGTACCATATCCCCCCTGTTAGAAGGTCATTGATGGAAAACTATGGTTGAACTTATCCCCCTTATAATATTGATGACAAAGGAATATCTAGGATTAGCAAATTATCCACCTTATCTTGTCTTGATAACATCATGATATGGTTAAAAAAGTCAACAAATGAAATATGTACATAAGCTAAATTAGAGAAGCAAGAGAAGAGGACTTAGGATCCATCATGAATGCCTAAATATTCATAAGAACATTCTATTACCATGCTCCCCCTGTAAGGCCAAACATATACATAGAAGGGTGGTTTATGTATGTCAATAAACCATGAGGAATTGAATAATTTTTGACATTATTTGGAGGTGTTATTTCCCTATTTCCTCATGTAGGCATGCAAATATTGTCGTTTGGTGTATGTAAATATCATGTTTTAGCCTCCAGTAAGTTCGATTTCATGCATGAATATAACATGGGCCATTCTCACCTTGAACATCTCTAACAGTTTGCAACAGCTAAGAATATCAAGCTATCAAACCACCTTTCTTGACTATAAACCAACTAGTATAGGCAAGATATCATAAAATTTTGAGACTGGCTTCTTAGGATTCAAAGAGACTATAGAGATATGGGTATAATATAAGTGTAGAAAAATAAATTTCGTAATTTAGTACCAATTTTGAAGCTATCCCCATATTCAATGGAGCTCATAAATTATGCATATAATTTAGAGCTCCCCATGGACTATCCTACACAATCTCTAGAAGAGAGGCCCAAGAGAAAGCAACTTATTATTCTCCTATTCTATTGTCATGAAATCACCTACATGAATGACTTCTGCTAGGTACTCAGAAAATATCTCATACTTGTCCTTCCATGCTTGGGCTTATATCATCCACTTCAAAGTATTCCAAAATAACCTCCTAGATAGGATAATGTATAGGTTAAAACATATTTTTTGTATGATTTTATCCCTGAATCTACTCTTATATTACTCTATCTTGCAAATGGCAAAATTTATTATCCCCTATCATGAATGACATTACACACCTATAGGAGTGAAATTTTGACTTGTAGAAGCATACTTTCATGTCATGGAATGGTATAAAATAAAATAAAACACTCTCATTTACTCTCTTGATTAACCTACTATGGAAATTCGATCACTTACATGAAAAGTTAACGAAATTACTTTGTCTTAACATCTCTATTCCCAACCTTGAGAAGAACATGAAGCTAAACTATCCCTCTTTGACAAGAGAAGGCATCTTATTCATTTAAGCCCATACTATAGGTCTTTAAATAACTCTAAATCCAAAAAATGATCATTGTAACAAATATATTTGTCAAGAGCATCTCAAGGAAATTGTAAAATCTATCAATATCAATGAGTTGATAGAGCTCAAATTTATAGTTTCATTCATGTAGTTTGATCTAGAAAATTAGTAATTCAAATGAGTTGTGAGAATAACTCATGTAGGTTTGATGCCTCCTTGGTGTGTGAGTTCTATGTATGTTGCATGGGAGATTCTGATAACCTAAAATGGATATTCATTTTTATATATCGTTTCATGGAGAGAGATTGCAGGGTTTCAAAGAAGTAATGTCTAATCTCAAGGATTGTAGGAGATCATATTATCTAAGATCGTATGATCACAGACACAGTGTATATATACATCCCAAATGACATATATAATATATACATATTATTACATGGCGTTATATTATTATATAGTATATATCATTGGTATCATAGCAATCTCCCATGGTCTTAGGATATGATGGGAGAATGAATCACATGTTATACTCCAATGAATAGAATCGTATAGCAAATCATGATCATTTTATTGGCATCAAACACTGGTGTCCAATAAAATTCTCACGTCAAGTTCAAACTTTGAGGGTAGATGCCAAAGTCTATTAAAGTAGAAGACAAATAATTTTCATGTTTATTTGTACTAGATACACCCTATTCAAGGTCTAGATAGATCTCCATGAAGCAGATCAATCTAGAAATTATGGAATTGTTGAGATATCCTCTCATTGATGTGGATTCTATATTTAGGGTATTTCTAATTCCATGAAATAGCTGTCTCTCTATGTTTAGACACATATGTTCAAATGGCATATCTGACGTGCCTTTAATAAATATGAATATTGTATAATTTCTAGATTGGGCTAATGCATACTAAAAATTTACTAGGAAAATCCTTAAATTCAATTGCATGGATTTTCAAGAAAGACCGTATTTTGTTTCATCCAATCATGGAAATCATGAGTTACAACTCTTCTTATTTGATTTTTACCATTTTTGGATTCAACGAAAAAAAAAACAAGTAAAAAAAAAACTTTCCATTTTTGGAAAGGGGTCTGGAAAGATGTTGGATTTAAAATTTGTAGTTGTCATACCTTTCAACTAGTAACTCAGATTGAGATCATGTTTTTGTTAAAAATGTGTGTTTTTTCAAGCTCTTTACATTGGTCATTTTTAATTCATCAAAAATTGTAAAAAAATAAATTGCCTCAGGGACGTATTTTTGGTTGAAAGTGACATCCAATTCTTTAAATCGACATGGACAAGTTGAATCAAATTGAAAAATTCGAAGGAAAATATTTCCATACTGGCAGGTTAGAACTCAATTGTTGTTGATTAACAAATATCTATGGGAGATTGTGGAAGGAAAAATCAAGAAATCACACAACATAGGTGAAGCAACAAAATGGGAAAGCAAGGATCGAAAAGCAACGACGATTATTGACCTAGGTTTATCTGATGCCTACCTATATCACATAAATCTAAAAAATACATCACATTTGATATGGATGACATTAAGCAAAATATTTGGGTCATAAGTAGATAACACAACAGTGGCACTCAAGAAAAAATTGTTCAAACTCAAAATGGAGGAAGGAAAAAGTATGGTGGAACATATCAGTAAGTTTCCTTTTATTTAAAATCAATTAGCTGGAATTAAAATTGATGTGCTTGATGAATATGCAAAAGCAGTATTACTTAATAGTATGTCTCCTAGTTATTCTAATATGGTCTTTACTTTGAGAAAAAAAATATGAGTCTAAAGGATTTAATTTTTTCTCTGATAGAAGAATAAATAGAACCAAGAAGATTGATCTCGAAGAAACTGCAATGTATGGTAGAAATAAATCATATGCTAAAGGAAGATTCAAGCCTTCTTTTAAATAAAAATAAACCTCCCAAGGTCCAAAAAAATTTATTTGTCACTATTGTAATTCTCTTGGACATGGTGTTATGTATTGTAAGAAAAGATCACAAGATTTACTTGGTGGTAAATTAAAGGATAAAGCCTTCATTTCTAAAAACAAATACGAAGAAAGTGAGTGGGATATGAAGTTTACCCACTCTAATAATGAGGAAACAAATGCTTAGAAAATTGATGAAGACTTCTTGTATTAAGTAAAGAGTGCATTATTTTGGAGGATGGAGGCAACAGAGGACGGAGGTCAATCAACGACCTCTCATCAGTCACCAATGATGGGGCAGCACAAAGCTCTGGTGGCAGTGTGTGTGTATGTGTGTTTTCTTTTATTTCATATTTGCAGTATGATTTCAGAGTTCCTGTTTGAATAAGTGAAATGTTCACATTGAAGGGGGCAACTGGAACATGGTCTCAATGTTTAATTTTACCCCTATTAAATTTGTATTCAGTAAGCAGTGGTTTCTACATGATTCCATGAAGGAAAGACGTAGTGGACAAACAAAAGCACAAGGAAAAGTAGTGTTGTGATATTGAGGTTGTTGGTTGTCCTGTAAAACCATCCTTGTTGAGGTTGTTGGTTGTCCTGCAAAACCATCCATGTTGAGGTTGTTGGCTGTCCTAAACAACCATCCAGATCCTGAGCATGCATGGGCTACAAGCTGCAGAAGGAAGTGTGATTTTTGTTTATATAATGTTAACATTAGGGGAGTGTATATTGGGAATTAATAATGTTAACAATAGGGGAGTGAATGTTGCAAATATATTGTGACATTATTAATAAATTTTAATATTATTAATAATGAGTTTATAGAACTCATATTAATAATATAGTTTTAATAGTTAGTATTAGTATTTGGGTGAGTTGTGAGAATAACTCACATAGCTATTTTCGTGAGTGAGATAATAAAGGGATGATAGAGATATCCTAGGGATAAATCTAAGAGATTCATGGAGAGAGATTGTAGGGTTTGAATATGAGTTTTGACTCCACCTTTGTAGGAGATCAAACACTATAAATTGTATGCTCAATATATGTAAAGACATCCTGAATGAATTTTAATTTCTATATATTATTATTCGGTGTTTTTATTATTGTGCATTTTTTATCATGAATGACCTTTTCAAGTTTGAGCATAGATCACAAGTCTCATACTTGCATATTGAGGTATTAAACACTATATAAACCGTATATCCCTCTTTGAGTCCATCTAATCAATCCATAACCAAGTTTACAGACCCTTTTCACCAGACAAGAAAAATTTGTGAGCACCATGACACTGAGCACATTGCATCAAGATTCTTACTTCAAGAAATAACCCAACTACAAGATTCAATAACTTCATCTTACAGTCATCATATGAATGTTTCATTGAGAATCCAATTCAATCAAAAATAAAACTTCTCTTTACATAATAAGTATGATAAAAACTTCATACTTTTCCCCTTAGAATACACAACACCTATAGAAGCATACTCCTTACCTCTAAGTACACTTGAGGCCTAATCACAACTATCTTGATCATTGCCACACATCTTTCTCAATCACACAACATATAGTGCATGTGTTTAAGCATAATTCACCCAACATTTTACCTTAGATAGTCTTATGAGAACATTCATTTATCATCATGATCTTTACCTTTCTTCAATCCATACTAAACCTTGAAATGCAGTCCTTCTCGATGCAACTCCTTCAGACCTCTTAACACATTGCTCCTATATATTTCCTAGACTTCATAAAATATATACATACCTTCTTTAAATTTTTCTAAGATGATCCCTTGACACTTTACAGTATAAAAACATAGTAATTTAGTGTAGATTAATGTTTCTCAGCCATGTTATGTTACAAGAATATCATCCAAGCACAACCTTGACCTGTAGAAAAACTTCATGGTCCTATAAAACCTCTGAGATCATACTTTTTCAATGCACAAAGATACACTGAAACCTTATTCATTCCTAAGATAGAAAAATCAAGGCATATGAACCACTTTTCATGTATGAACATGTGTTATGGGCTTAAACCAATCAACAATAATGCATACTAGATATCATACATGTAGATGCATGCAACTTCTTCACCTAAGTCATATGAACCAAGAACCCCAGTTTTTTTGCACGAACCTTTCAAAAAAAATTACCATTAAAGGTCCACAAGTGGAATTCAACACACCATTCAATGACAACAAATATCGAGGATCATTAGGAATCTTACTGAGTTTTCCTTTCACCATCAAGTTGCTCATTCACATTCCACTAGCCCATGTACCTCTGAGAATCACCCCTAAATTTTGATGTGCAAACCTCCATGAAGATATAAATCCTGATTTTAATACCCATTTTTCTATACATCCCACTCCAAAATCCTTGTACCAATTCCTTGAGCTTAATAGACCCAGTTTGTAATGTACCCATCTTAGAATTAGGTCTTCTTGACACCTAAATTGTCAATTCACAAACTTTCAGAAAATCCCATGAATGCATACTATTTTTAGGCCCAAAATAATTTTAATCCTCTATTTCATCATGTCAAGATGATATGTACAAAATTTTAGCTCCAAACACCATCATTTTGACCTCCAAACCCTAGTTTCCATTTATATCGTTCACTATGGACTGTGACAGTGCAGTCAGGGTAGAGAGGTAAAAAAAATGCTTAAATTTTCTCATATGAGCACAAAACTTTATCAAAACCTATATCATAACATTCTTCAATCACTTCAACACTTATATACTTGATATAAAACCATATATTGCATTTGCATACTTGAAACCTTCTTGGCAATCTCTATAGCACATCAATTTTAAACATGTCTTGGCCACAATCCATCCTTTGAATCAATATACTGATTATATTATCACTTGAATACACTATATAACTTCTTAGATCATATTTTACACATTCACAACCTCTAAGGATCATGACACAAGTTTTGATGATAGACACAGACCAAAACTTATGCCTAAACAAAATGACAACATTACTACTTCTAAGAAGAATGAAAATTAAGAGATTCAAGATGCCCTCTTACCATATTAGTCACACCTTCATGGACTCATTATCACTAAATACTCATATATATGCCCAATACTTGTCACAACATCCCATGATTAATCCTATGACACAATTAAAAAAACCCAAACTTGTCACAAAACCCACATAGACTACATACTCCTTCAATACTTGTTAAACACAGACTTGAGAGACTATGGGGACATAATTTATGATATCATGACACTTACACACTTATTATGACATAAAAAAGGGACTCGTGAACATACACTACCAACTTAGACCAACCATACACAATGATGATGCAAACACATATCATAAAATATTCATAAATGTACTACTAGTGACCTCAAGACTGAGATCAAGACATATTAAATAAGAACCACCATCATTAACCAAAAATATCATGCACAATAACATAAATGACATACCTTGACCTTATGGAGGATACACAATTTGAATCATACCATTCCCCCTCACACAATTGCTTCATATGCATTTATATACCTCCAAGAAGCATAGTAAAGGTACATGAACACCAAGAAGAACTAAAAGAAGTTCCTGAAGAGGTCTCAAGCCTTCTTGGGCACCTGGAGTACTCCTTCATCTCCTCTTTTCTGATTATAACTATATGCTTGAACTTATCTAATATCAATTACTGTTCTTGAGGAAACACCTTGATCTCCCCTTGGTTCCTAAGTCCTTTTATGACCATTTTCATACACTATAGGTCTTTTAACTCTATAGGCTTGCACTATAGGACCTGAAGAAATCCTTATTTTACTTGAATATGATTGATAACACTCCCTTGAAATATGAACAAATTTTTTATAGTTATAACATACCATTATATTGTTCTTCTTAAGCTCATGAAAGTGTCTATATGAGTCATTCATATAATCACTGACAACATGACCTATCTTGTTGCATTTGAAGCATAAAACACTATTAACATGATCATATCTAATGCCTTTCCATGGATGAGTATCTCTATAAGTCCTTCTACACTCCTTAGCCCTATGACGAAATGCATTACGTGTATAGAAAAAACCATTAAAGTATATTTCATACCTTAAGGCATTGGGTTGCCTAATTTGCTTGATATTCTCAATGTCCTTGATATGAATATAATTCTTTCCTTCCTTGGTGCTTGGTTATCCTAATTCCTTACATGAAACCATGTCTCCTTTCTCCACCTTGTTGCTTTTTGCTTTAGATTTGAATCCTAAACCAATCTGGTCACTTGTAACTTTCTGATTTCTCAAGAGATCATCAAGAGATTTAGTACTTTCTTCAAACTTTTGATAGGTTTTCAGCTTACTTACAACATATGAGAGTTCCTTCTTGAGGATTATCACCTCTTCCTCTTTTTATTTCATATTAAGAGTCATGTTGCTCATTTACATCTCTAACCTTCTCACTGATTCTTCGAGTTTCTCAGAAATGGCACAATTTTCCCTTGAAGCTCTTGTATCTTTTCTTCATACTCTTTGACTTGTGAGGTCAACTTCTTGTTATTATTTTCAAAATGTTCAAGTTCAGATTGGACACATATCAACTCAAGTCTTAAATCATCATTTCCTCCTTCATTTTATTTGCAAGAATTGGGTGAAATATCACCCCATAAGGTGGATCCACCACTAGAGGACCTCATAGTTTCCTTTGTTATGAAGAGAACCTCATATCCTACATCATTGTGATCAGATTAAATCTTTGAATCAGATCTATCAACTTCACTACTAGTATCAGAGGAAGATTCATATTTCTTATTATAAAGCCTCTTCTTGTTATTCTTCGTAAATTAATTCTTCTTGAACCCTTTCTTCTTCTTATCAAAATTCTAATTTTCCTTCTCACGATCACTATCATGTTCATCATTTATTTTCTTATCATGTCTATGAGGAAAGTTAGAAACAAAATGACATACTTTACCACATGTAAAAAATTTAAAATGATGTTTACCCTTATAATTACCAGTTCTAAATGTCATTCTTCTAGTAACCATGGAAAATATATCTTCATCATCAATCTCTAAGGGGGTATATTTATATTTGACATTTTTTTTCCCTTAGCCATCTTCTCCATTTTGATGGCTAAGTCCTTCTTGGCAGGTTTAGAATCAATTATCCTCATCTCTAAGGCTGTCAAAGTGCCATGTAAATTATCCATCTTTAGATGAGTCAAATCCTTATATTTTTCTATGGAAGACACTTTGGAGTCAAATTTAGGAGTTAAAGATCTCAACATATTTTGAAAAATTGCTTCTTCTTTCACTTTTTATCCTAACCCTTTCATGTTATTAATAACTGTGTCAACTCTAAGAAGATATGCTGCAATAGATTCATCATCATTCATCTTAAGAGACTCAAACTAATTTATGAAAGTTTGAAGATTTGTAATCCTTACCTTTGAATCACCTTCACATAGAACTTATATTTTGTCCCATGCTTCCTTTTTTTGTTTTACAATGCATCAATTTTCCCATCTCAGATTCTCTAAGTCCACTTATGATGACATTAAAATATTTTGAATTATTGGTATATGCCTTCTTTTTATCCTCAGTACTTGGAGGAATGCCAAGAAGAGTATAACCATGATCCACAACATCCCAAACATCAAACCCTTGAGCCATGATGAATGACCTCATCCTCAAGCTCTAAAATCATAATTCACTCCATTAAATAATGGTTTTTTTTTCATGATTGAGATACTCACCATATTGTGCTTCAAGGATCTCCTTCCAAGCTGTCAAAATTCTCCAAAGGGACTCGCTCCAATACCAATTCTTAGAAGCACAATCGACTGAGAGGGGGGTGAATAAATCACTACAATAATTTCAATTTATATTTTAGATTTGACTATTCAAAAAATTATATACATTCAACCATCCACTAATGTGTGTATACAAAAAATAATCACATGTGTAAGAACTATAAGCAAGACAATCAACAAAAAATAGAAGATATAAGTGGAAAACCCACTAAAACATAATCTTATATTGATATGTTTCAAAATTTATTGAGGTACCAACCCCACAAGGAGCACCAACCCCTAGTTTAGTAAAGTTATAACCCTATAAGGAGCACCAACTCCACAAGGAGGCTATAACCCCCCAAGATGATCAAGCACCCACTTAACCACCTCATGAAGATCTAATCTCTAATTTGTTTCTGCCACAACTAATGGACACTAATTATTTAGCTCGCACTTCTTCAACTTTTCACTCAAACCCTAGTGATCAATCTCTCACATACAATCAATTTCTTCACTTCTCGAGATTCAAAAACATGCACACATGCTTACTAATATTATTTAACTTGTGAAACACATGATAAAATATCAATTAATTCTTCAATATTTGTAAAACAACTTCACCTAGGTCATATTTCTCACACACACACCACTAGCTTGTAAAAGCACCCAAAACAATTCTTTTATAAGCTCTTATTGATTTAAAATTCAAGCACAAACATTTTACCTACTTTTGCGTGACCCGTGAATCATGAAAACATCCCAAATTTGAATTACAACAATTACAAGTGACCCAAGTAGGTCATGTTATGGAAAAATCACAACACCCACCAAATTTCCCGGTTTGAGATGGGCATTCAATTTGATTACATAACATGGAGTTATCCTGAGTGTGGGACATTGAGAAATGAGATAGCTCTCTAGAGAAGGTTGCTTCCTACTCCTAACCTATCTACCACTAACTACTCCTACTATAGGAAAAACTACTGACTAATCCTAATCTAATGCTTCCAAGAGGAAAGGGAAAAAGATACATGGAATGGAAACCTACACTAAAAATAGTTACACAACAAGAAAGGAATGTTGATTACTTCCCCAACCTAAAAAACAATGGAAAAGATGAATCTAGAAAGGGTACATCTACACCAAAAACTAAATTACATCCAATACATCATCCCTGAGTGAGAACAACTCACCTAAATCATGTAATAACCAAGGAAATTCATAGATTAAGAAATCACAATGAAAGGTAAGATGAAGATGATAAACCATGAGAGGTTAAAGAGATCAACACAGACATAATATTATTGCTCCATATGGATATACACAATACATTTTTATAGTAGAAAGAGGCATGAAGCCATTATAGATCTTGAGAGGAAGGCTTGAAGCCCCAAGAATAATGGGGTGCATGGGAGGAGAGAAAATGACCAACCTTTTAGACAATGCAACCCCCTATAATTTATAGAGGAAGAAAATGAGGAGAGAGAGGAAATAAAATCTGAAAATGCACTTCAATCTCGTACAAAATCCATCATTGTCCTTGTGGGAGTGATAGAAAATTTTTCCAATCCCATACTCCAATGTACCTTGTTTGTTAAGGAAGAAAATAAGCCCATACCTTGTCATTTTGGGTAGGTGAGAAATTTGGAACCACTCCTCTAAAATGGAGGATTGTAATTCCACATTTTGAAATACTTAATCTTACTAAAATGAATAAAATTGTATAGGACATTGAGAGATTTCCAAAAGGTCTAAATTTGTGTAAATTTTAGCTCTCCATCAAAATTTATGACCATCTGAAGATGAGGGTACCCGACTGCAATAAATGTGAGTGGTTGATCTACCTTTTTGGACTCTGACCCTGCATTGCACCCTCTCAAATCTAAAATTTTATACTTTCAAGATTCAGAGCTTCAGGTATTTTGACTTTGGAGGTTGCTGTCACTATTCACCTTTTTGAGCTCATAAAACCTCTAAAATTATGAAACCCCAAAGTCTGAAATTTGGACTTCAGGTTTCAAAATTCAAGTCATGATTTGCATGCACTAGGGCTTCAATGTTTTAAAATGCCAAAACCCTGAAGTCTAAAATTCAGACTTTAGGTTTCAAACCTTTGTGTTTTTAGGCTTTTGGGTGTTCATGTTTCAATGTTTTGAGGGTTTTCATCCATCCGGTCATTGCATATCTCCAAAATCCTGAAATCCTGAAGTCTGAATTTTGAACTTTGGGTTTCAGACTTTAAGTTTCCTCCCCACATGACATTGTTCAATGCTCAACCCTATTGTCAAATCCAAACTCCAGAATGTCCAAAGTCTAAATTTTAGACTTCATACGTTGATGTCCTTTGGACCTTTTTGATCTCACCGATTCAGACTTCTTCATCTCCGAACTCCAAAGTTCCTATGTCGTTGACCCCCAAAACCATCCGAACCCTTTCAGACTTCGGGATTTTGGGGTTTTAGTTTTTCAACTCATTTTTGCATTTTGTGTGACGAAAACTCCTAATCGCTCAATCCCCGAAGTTCAAAATTTTTAGATTTTATGCCTTTCTAGTCAAAATATTACTTGCTCGACCCACTTTAGTTGCTCAGCTCGAGCCCAAAATTTGAGCTTCCAAGGCCTAAATTATCCCCCAATTTTCTCTTTGTGAGGTCATGTTTTTTCAATTTCACCTAAGGGGAAAGTTTGGATAACAAGTCGGCCTAGCTAAAAACCTCATTACATGTGCCAAAAATGGCTCAAACCCCCATGGGCACAAAGATAAAAATTCCTTTACATCAAAACCATACTTATTCATGACCCATAAATCATTAAAATTTCTTAAAATAACATTTAAAATTCATACATGGTCACAATTTATCTCAACAAATCAAATTATTTCATTTAATGGGCCTAGTGTTCTTTGTACTTGTCAAAACTTTTGTTTTCTACACCCTTTATGACCCTAGAAACTTCTTTATGCCACAAAATCACTTAAATTAAACAAAACCATGACATGTAACCACTTTACGGAAATTACATAACCTTTAGAACTAGGTTCAACTCTCCATCCTATCTCATTTGCATAGCTAGGTTAGACTGAAATAATGCTATAACTCATCATGAAAACACTTAAAATGACTCAAAAATACCTATTATAGCATAATACACCTGAATACATACATCCATGAGCTCATGTAGCTTCAAATCTCATCTTCATACCTCCTAACATCCATACGTGCTCCAAATGAACACTTGTATCATATTGAATCACATGTATCTACATCATTCGACTACTATGAGTGACCAATCACTCTCCAAATCTGCTATCCATCAAGAAAACATGCTTCTCAAGCATCCAAGAAGCTCATACTATCATGCAACCATAGGCACCTGAATGGGCTTGCAAGAACAAAAAATCTTCACTAAATCTAATTGTATCATCTTGAACTCATATGTACCAGAATGTAGACATCATACAAAACATCATATAAACATACTCCATCATATAATTTTTCATTAATGTGGTTTTGCATCAATGAAAACACCTATAGGACCACATCCCAACACATTTTTATGTCTCTCTTATACCTGTCCCGAGGGGCCAAAGGGGACAAAACAAACACCCCTCTTCAGCCCCTTTTAAGTTTCTTTATACACGCAACACCAAATATCAGGTATTATAATCAAACACTCTCTAATAATATTGAAAACCCTAAATTTTCCCTAACTGCTTCAACTTTGCCATTTATACATTTGATTGTCAGATGACTGTCAAAGCTTGAAAATGACTAACTGCTAAGGGTTTTTTTACCTAGTTTGGCCATGACTCCATTCTTCAAGAGATAAAGATTAAAAACACCTTCAAACATAGCTATCATGCTTCCCATCATGTTTCAAAGACATATTTAGTTGTAAGAAATTAATATTTCCTCATTGTTACTCATTAAGAAATCGAAGCACAAGATCCCATTATGAGGTAGAACACAACTTGAAATCATTATTTTCACATCTATCATTTTTTATTTCTATCAAAGTTTAAATCCACCATTAATGGCTTCCATGATGTATAATATAAAGGACATCAAGGCACCTCTTCACTTTCTAAGTATTTGACAGGTGGAATCATCTGAGAATCGAAGGAAAGAATCCTTAAAAAATCTAGTTTCACATGAACTAATTTTCTTGTCATGAAAAACCTATTTTCTAGGGATATGGAGGAGTATGTTATTTATCATCATTCTTCCCTCCTCTAAGAATTTTTTTAATTACCAAATATCCAATAGGTAAAATCATCTGAAAATTGGAGGGAATGGTTTTCAAAATATCTAGTTTCATTGAAACTAGGTTTTACACGATGATGTTGTTGATTTTTCGACATATGGAGGACCAATTTTTACTTATGATTATTCCCCTTTAGTAAAAAATTCGTTTTCCTACTTTCTCATATTAAGGAATCATCCAAAATTTGGAGTGGTGAATCCTAGAATAAAACCCCTAATTTTAAGACTTTTTTCATCGCAGTCTGACACCCACAGTGTACTTACTAAAAATAGCATGTTTTCATGGTGGGGCATGTATAAAAACAGAAATTGGTAAAATAAGGATAATTCTTGACATTCATGATCCTCCAGATAGGAAAAAATCATTAAGGAATGTAAACAGGGAAAATTTTCCAAAAATACCAGTCATGGCTAGGACCTGCTTAAAATAGAAAGTCACAGTTTTGGATGTGGAAACTTACAGTTGGATCCAATTTCAATCATCTTTATAATTTTTGACATTTTCATAAGGTTTTAAGTTGGTTTCAGATCTCAAAACATGAAATTCATCCTTCACAGAGGTCTTGAAGCATCATTTTAATCATAATTGTGTCTAGGAGTAAGGTAGAGCACAACACGGTGCAACAATTAAAATCCAAAGACTTTGTATAGATGGAAATAATCCTAAAGGTATCAATAACTCCTTTGATTCATCATAGTAGGTCATCATGCTCAACATTTGGTCTTGAATAAATCATCATCTCATCGACGTGAGCTGGTTGAAATGAGCTCAGTGAGCTAGTTAAAGTGATCTCAGTGAATTGGTTAAGGTGAGCTCAGTGAGATAATTGAGGTGATCTTAGTGAGATAGTTGAATTGAGCTCAATGAGATTATTGAGTTGAGATAGTTGAAATGGGATATTTTTTTGAGTTGTGTTGAGCTAAGTTGGGTGAGTCAAAAGAACTAGGTGATCACAGGTCAATAAAGACAAAGTTTGCAATGTTGTATCATAGTGTATGGGACATGAACATAAGAATCAAAAGGTTTTTTCATCATGAATTATTATTTTAAAAGAATAAGGAGTAAGGGAGTGATCCTAACTCTCATGAGTAATTCCCATGTTTGTCTCAATATCACATTAGGCGGTCTCATGAAAGTGTTTCTAAACACTCATTTGACATCCCAAGGTATCTGTGGATCTAGAAAAAGGAGGGTATTGTGACCATCATGTATCATATCAGAAAATTATACATCTGAAGGAGCTTCTTCAACAGATCATTAATCCATTTCCCTTCTCCTCTTCTCTCCCTTCTTCTAATTCTTTGTTATATGCAATCATGGTATTTTTTTTATTTACTTAAGTGACAATATTTGTAAATTATAACAAATACTCTCTCAAAATTATAATAGAGGTACTTAATTTGTCTCTTCTAATGGAAAAGAAAATGTCACAAGTCGAATAGGAACATGAAGAGTCATGTAGGTGGTAGGTGAAAGGTCAATTCACAATGTTATAAATTTGGATGGCTTCTCCATTCCAAAGGATCCCAGATTTTGGAGAATTTCTAATTTGTAGAAATTGTGGATTGTGGTTTGGATGTTGAACTTTGTATCACCAAAATAAGACATAAAAGCTAAATTCTTCCATTTCCTTTGCTTAATTCTTCCTCTACTCTCTCTCTCTATCTCTCTCTCTCTCTTAAAACTTTGCAATTATGGTGATCAAGAAGTAACTAGGTGTCCTTGATAGATGAACCTAAAGAACTATGTATCTCTGGTTTGTTAGTCTCACTAGATGTTACATTATTACTTTCATCTAATTTAATTTTGAAGTACTTAGGTTATTTTGTGTGAACTCAAAAATTACATACTCACAACAATAACCTTCCATTTTTTAATTTCTCTCCTTCACCCCTTATCACTGCAAATTTCCCCCTTGTACCCTGTATAAACACTTTTCACTAGTTTCAATGAAGTGTTCCTGTATGATCCCTAGATTATTTCTCCATCCCACAACATTTAGATAGGATTATGATATTTACATTTAATAATGGGATCCTCCCCATACACAAGGAGGGGAGTAACCCTGTGAGCGTTGGTGGAACCACATAATTTTCCATACGAAAAATTATTTCACCAACATTTTTTGGTGACTCCGCTAGGAGATATCTTCCCTCGTGCACTCATATAGATCTCTAAAAATACAAAAAAATAATAAAAATGAAAATATAAAAAGAATACTATTTGAATGATCAAAAGCCTTTTTGTAATCCTATTGAGAAACCTACAATTTTCAAGTTCCTTTTCTTCTTAAGCACTTGAGAAAAGTTAGCAGAAAGAAGTTACAACTGGTCTGATCATGTAGGTGGAATTTTTTACCCCACATTTGAGGAGTAATAAAGAGCTTATTTTATACTTCTCATCGTACCAAAAAGAAGAAAAATCCCTGAAAATACTCTTAAAGTTCATACTAAAGAACTAGTTGTTGAACCAAAAGTCATCATTCCTTTTGAAGGAGAAATAGAAAGAGAAAGAGAAATAGAATAAGAAAGAGAAGAGGAAATGGCCGCAAAAAAACCTATGCCATGGGATAGAACACTAGTCCATTAGATTTGACTCCAGCACTCCATGAACTTCCACAAGGATTAAGAAAGAACTTTATGAAATTCTATGGAGATGGTAAGTAAAATATTGATGATAATATAACAACCTTCATCACATCCTCTGGTATCCTTGGAGTGCAACAAGAATATGTTTCACTACATTTTTTCATAGAAACAATTCAAGAGGCCACAGTGGAACAATCTGATCAACAAGATTCCCACCATTTCCCTTCCTACTATAAATAATCTAAATATGTTCTTCATGAATGCTCAATTTATTGAAGTGACTCTCTTTTTGTGAAGATTTCAACCGCAAGATTTGGACAACGGTCAAGAAATTATTGTTGAGGTGGAAGATGACCTCATCTTGTTAGGAAAGATCAAGAATCCTTTAATGAAGGATAAACCCAAAAGTTCCAAAGACGAGAGATTTGACCAATTGTTGCAGATGTTGGTCGATAAATTTTTCAAAGAACACATCATCCATATTGGAATAGGAACCTAATTGCAAGAGCACCCCGAAGACTTTCCTTGGAGGTTCCACTAATCAATGCAATATACAAGACTAATAAATATTATGAAGAAGAAAATTTTGAATCAGAAGTTGAGAATGAAGGAGAAGAATATTGTGTGTGGATCAGATTTTGTGAGTGCACACTTGATGATGATTTTGAAGAATCCATATATAGTTACTCCTATGAGGTGTTCCTTGATCACAAAAGGAAAAAGAAGATTCTTTTTCTGCTGCCCAAGCTAAGAAATTGAATCCTCAAATAGAGACTCCATAAAAAAATGAAATGAGGATAATCAAAGTCTGCTTCCACAAGGTCAGTTGAGAAGAAGCACGAGACTACTTTAACTAATAATCATGTCACCTCTTTGGGTAAATCTCATTTAACTTCCCTCAAAATATTAGTTGATGCGAATCTTAAGAAAATTCAAGTCAGGGTTGTCATAACCCTTGATGTTCCTACCACTTTCTCATCCTTTGATATTATTGACCATTTAAAAAAATCCAAAGTCCCAAATTTCCAAATATGAGTATTTTCGAACTCATCCCAATAAACTTGAGAAACTCCTTTAGCATATCAAATGAAGTAGTTTTGTTTCATACCATAAAGATGCCACCATAAAATAACTACCTCATTCATCTCAATCCACTTCATCTTTGAACTACCTCACTTCCACAAGATATACCTCTATGAAGGTATAACCTTTCTATATAGCCTTTTTGGTCAATGGGTACAAATTGAATAATTGCATCATTGACTTCAGTTCTTCGGATAACGCCAGTCCTGTAAAAATTTATAAATATCTCATCCTCTCCCTTTTTCCCACCTCTAGTCATTGCCTCTCCGAGGAAATGAAATAAGTTCCCCTTATGGGTCATATTAAGGATGTTGAGGTAGCATTGGCGGACTTCCCTGACATGAAAATTAAAATGAAAATACTTGTAGTACACAATACTGCCTCATATAGTATGTTCTTTGGCTGAAGTTTCTGTTGAGATATTAGAGGAGATATGTAGTTCGATCGTTCGCATGTCATCATCCCATTCAATGGTAAAGTGAAGAAACTTCTTCCCATTAATAAAATGAATCATACTATTCAAATATCAGATGATCCAATGGCAAATATCATGTTTCAAAATTCCAAATCTTACAACTTTTTCATTACTTTTGAGGATGATCTTAAGCTTCCCATGTTGGTAGAAGAATGTCCAAGCCTCACGGAGCTGATCAAATAACATCATGATGATTTGATAAAACTAGAGTTTGAGAGTGTGTACCTCTCATGTGATGAGAGAATAAATGAATTTTCTCCCTTGAATGTTGATGATGGTCATGATAATATTTACTTACAACAAAAAAAAAGTTTTAAGTGATTAGTAATGCAGATCTCAGCAACTTCCTGACAGTTGAGTTTAATGTTTCAAATCACAAAGTTCCATTAGATGAATGTAATTGTGAATATGAAGACTTCTCTTTCTCGTTAGAAGAATATGACAAGAAATGTGAGAATGAAAACATACGTCTGCCTCTTAAACATGAACCTATTCAAAGAGATGATGATTTCATCGTAGAAATGGATTTCTTGGTTCTCATTTATCAAGATTGGGAAAATTATAATGAAAAAAATTTAAGCTCCAATGTTTTGATCATTCCCTTTTCAGGAGGATGGAAACATTCTCAATGAAAAATGGAGAAATGAAATGGTGATTCATCTTAAAGCTAATTTTGTTCAAGAGGAAAACATTCTCAATGGGATAGAAACTTTCAATGTTCACTTTACTTAAGAGAAGGATGATCTCACCATGAAAATTGATGTCAAATATCAAGATGGAAAAAATGAGGAAGATGATAGTTTCCATGTTGCATACCCAACCCTAAGCTCATTCTATTTCTAGGAAGATGATGTAATTTACATATCACATTGTATAGGGCAGTATGTTAACAAAGAGTTGGAGTATGAGAAAGTGTTTTCTTGGAAAGATCAAGAAACAGATAAAATAAAGAGGTTAGTGATGATGTTGAAATATCCAAAGAATCTGTCAAGAATAAACCCATGGGAGTGTTGGTCATGAATCAGATGATAGGTGAAGAAAAAATGTCCTGGTATGTAAATAATAAGTCAAGTATGATTGAGGTTCATCTTCACAGTAGTCATGAAAAATCAGAAGGAGGAACAAACTTTGGAATTAATGAGAAAATTGAAAGAAAATTTCAATGAAACAGATACAAAGAAATGAATGATCATATCATCAATTACACTAGCAATCATGCTAAATTTCTCAAGAAGCTAAGAAGAGGTTCATATTTTAGTGAGTTCGTTAACAGGTTTGTGGAAGAAAGGAATTCAGTGATAATTTTTTACATGGTAACCACTCATTTCAAATTAGTTATTCAATGAAAATGGGCTTCCCTCCACATGAACATACATGATTTATAATGTTTCCCTTTTGTTGTACTTGTTTCCTTTCCCATTTTGTGTTTCTCTTATGTTGTGTATTTCCCATCTCATATTGTGTTTCATTTTCAAGTTTTTTTCTTGTTGTGTGTGTGTGTTCGATAAAAAATAAAATGTTTTGTATCTCTATCATGATGTATCATTAAAAGGATAGCGAGGCACCTCTTCACTTCTCAAGGATCTGACATGTGGAATCATTTGAAAATCGGAGGAAACAATAACTGAAAAATCTAGTTTTGCGTGAACTAATTTTTTATGTAATGAAGACCCTATTTTATAGGGATATAGAATACTATGTTTTATCATCACTCTACCATCCTCAAATAAAATTTTAAATTATTGAATATCCAACAAGTAAATTCATCTAAAAATTGGAGGGAAGGGTCTTTAAAATATATATTTTAATTGAAACTAGTTTTTGTATGATAAAGTTGATAATTTTTTGAGATATGGAGGAATGCATTTTTCTCATTATTCTCCCCCTCTGATTAAAAATTAAGTTTTTCTCTTGTTCATATGAAGGAATCATCCAAAATTTGGAGCGAGGAATCTTATAAAACCCAAAATTTCAAGACCTTTTTCATCGCAGTCCACACACCCGCAGTGTGCTTGCTAAAAATAGCATGTGTCCATGGAAAGGCATGTATAAAAATAGAAAGTGGTAAAATAAGGATAATTATTGACATTCATGATCCTCTAGATAAGAAACAAGCATCAGGGACTTTAAATAGGGCAAAATTTCCAAGAATAGCAGTCATGGCTAGGACCTACTAAAAATAGAAAGTGTCAGTTTTGGATACAAAAAGTTACAGTTTTCACTCATATCACTAATTTTTTCCATCTTCATAGAGTTGTAATTTTTTTTTCAATCTCAAACAATGAAATTCATCCTTCATGAAGGTCTTGAATCTTTATTTTGATCACAATTGTGCCTGAGAGTAAGGAAAAGCACAACAAGGAGCATCAGGTAAAAGCCATAGACTTTGTACAGATGAAAAGAATCTGAAAGGTGTTAATAAATCCTTTGATTCTTTAGATGATTTCATCATTCTCTTCATTTTATTTTGAATCAATCCTCATCTCATCGAGGTGAGCTGGTTGAAGTGATCTCGGCGATATGGTTGAGGTGAGGTCTGTGAGCAGGTTGAAATGAACCTAGAAAGCATAGTAAAATATCATAATCAGTGAGCCAATTGAGTTGAATCACATGAACTGGGAGAGTTGGTCTCTGAATAATTTGAGTCAAACACAACTTTAATCACTTCAAAACTCCATCTAGGTAGCTCGCATGTTATGCCCATTTTACTGAATATTGCAATTTTATGGCCTCAAAATTGTGCCTTTGACCAGTCAACATGAATGGACCTCAAAAGGTTTGACCCTTTATTGTGACATAAAAATTATCTAAATTAATATTTTAGAAATCAGAGTGATAAACTCACATACTCAGGTTATCACTTTAAGAATCTGCATCCTCTTGGATTAATTGGAAGTGGAAAATCCCTGACGAAACTCACATTGGAATCAATTTCGCTGGAAAGTGTTTTAAATACTCATTTGGGGTTTGTGTGCAACCGTATTTGTGCACCTAGTAGAATGAAGCTATTCATTTTCAAGTCATGTCTCAGATCAGAAAGGATTTAGACACATGACATGATATTTGCTTCTTCAATGCGATTAGTCAAATCTTCATGTCACTTCGTCGGCAGCCTCTTACCCTTCTTCTAATTGCTTTTTTATATGTAACTCATGGTATTTGTCGTATTTGCGTCAGTGACAATATTTCTGAATTGTCACACAGTACACTCAAACTCTCTAAGTCATGCATCTGTAACCTCTTCCCTCTATGTCGTCATGTGAAAGGTCACAAATATAACTTTTCACACATCAAAATTTACAGTGGTCTGTATGTGAAAGGTCAATTCAACATGCCTATCACCCTGGGATGGCTTCGTGCATTCTAAAGGAACTCTAGATTATGGACACATTTCTACTTTGTAGCAACTTTCTTGATTGTGCGTCTATTTGTTGAACAATACTTGTCACCCGACTACCAATCTGATGAATATATTAAAAGCTACACTTCTGTGTAGTGGCCTTTGCTCATTTCTTCCTCTCTCTCTCTCTCTCTCACTCTCTCTATCTATACTCTGATAATAGATACGCTCTCTCTCACATGGTATGGGTGAGCTAGTAGTGTCTCTACTCTAGCTCTCATAATCTAGGATTATATAGGGGATATTTTCAAGAAGGTAAGCAAAGCCTACTCTTGATAAATGAAATTAAACTGTAAATTTTAGGTGTAACAGGTCACTGTTATTCTTTACACCAGATTCATTATTTCTTTTCAAAATTTTCAATTGAATGTTGAATATTTTCCATATTATTGAATATTCACCACTAAAAAAAACTTGTCACTAATCACATCATTCACCATCCAATTTTTATCTTGCTACTCCTTTGGAAAAACCTTGTCCTAAAACACTCTTCTTCAAATACCCTGATATGTTTGAGAGGGGCCCACTCATCAACATGACACTCTACCATAAATTTATGTGAAATGTTTCCTATGAGATCCTCCATCTTATTTTTCCACCCCATAATCATCCATGTACTAGGAAATAGGATAGTTACATTGCCACTTATGGAAGATTTTATTCTATACCAGTTTCAAGTTATGGTTTCGTAGCCCTCATAAATAGTTAGTGGAAACTTCTTAACATTCATTCCATACGAAAACATGACAACTAAATTTCATAATTATTTTTTTTGAAACATTGGGTATAATATATTTATAAGTATTCTTGATCAATCCAAAATTTCCCATGCAAAGGACAGCAATTCAGGGTGAGCATCAGATAACAAATCGAGATGGAAATAGCATTAATTCATAACCCTGTGGCTACCATAAACTTTCATACACTTGTATAATTCAACCTCATAACATCTTTAAATTTTTCTCAAAGCCACTTATGAAACATGTCACACTAACATATCAAGGTAATATTAATTTCATCACCATAATTCCCTTAAAACTCTCCAAACACTGAGACTTGCATAGCTACCCCTTAGGGTTTATACACTATTTATTAAATCTAGGGTCAACCGAAATATTTTCTATATTTACCCATCATTTGATATATCAGCTTTACATTTAAATGATTTCTAAAACATACCTGGTATGACCATAATATTACCTAAATACGAGTTGCATCCATGATCTCGTATAGCTCCAAGTATTCAATCCCAGTACCTTAAGGCTAATATGCATTAAATCTGCTCTAAATGAGCATCTATAAACATAGTCAAACGCCTGTGAGTCTACAGGTAAGAAGACTCGGGTCCTTGAGTGGACAAGAAATCTCCAAACATGTCTATAGACATTCTATGAAAAAATTATTCTACCAAGAAACCAAGACTTCTTCTACCTCCATGAAACATCACCTTTAGGCACCTGGAAAACCATAGGCTTGCAGGAGCAAGCAAACCTCATTGAGATCTCTTCTATGTAGCATCATGATTACACAGGGGGTCTGATACCATCATGGAAGAGGACCATCCACTGAACATCATAGTGACCCTACTCCATCATATAATTTTTCATTCATGTTGGTTTTCTCAGTCAAATTACAACACCTACTATGACCTTTTTTCCAGAGGGGGGAACATGATCAATTTGAAAATGGGGAAGTGTTTGGGTAAAATAATTAATACCCAAGATTCCTATGTTTTGGTGGTTGGCCTTATCCATAATAAGATTCTCCTATGGTTTGGATATACCTAAACAAGTCAATATAACTTATTAACTCACATGACACTTTTATAAGATCCTATTTATAATATTAATACAAAATCACTCAAGGCTTTTTCTTTTCTCAGTCAAGAAAACCAATCTCAATCTTTTTGAAGTTAATTGGGTTTTTCTGGATTCCATAAAACTACTGTGGATTCAATGGTCAAGTCCTTTTAAGAGCCAAGGATTAAATTTTTTATGGACCTTCTCTATTATGCATTTGGCTTGGGAGATATGGAAGGAAAGAAATAGAAGAATCTTTAAAGGAAAAAAAGAACCCCCCAGAAAAATTAGAGTCTGTTATGTGAATTCTATCCTAGCTAACTTCTCTAATCTAAACTTCCAAAAAAATTCTTTCCTTCAGAATGAATCCAGGTTTTCTATGAAGTGGGGTCTGGGACACACTACCATTAGCCCCCTTGTCTTAACCCTTGACTCAAAAACTGGGTGAAACCTAGCAAGGACTGTTTAAAATTAAACTTTTATGGGGCTTCCAAGGGAAACCCTAGTCGTGCAAGCTGTGGGGGGTTTTTTAGGATTCTAAAGGAAGATTTATCCTTGGGTTCTATCACAATTTGGGAACTCAAATTAATAATGTCAGTGAAGTTACTGGGGTTTTTTGGGGTCTATCTATAGCTCTACAACACAATTTTGCCAATCTAGAAGAGGAAGGGGACTCCCTGAACATAATTAATAACATAAATAGGAAAGGATCCATCTCTATATCCAACCATAACTCTATTAAGAGTATAAAGAAAATGAATCTATCTTTTAATTTCATCACCTTCAAACATGTGTATAGGGAGGCTAATGTTGTGGCAGACTTCTTTGCTAATATGGGGGTTAATGGGCTTGAGTTAAAACTTTTAAAGATAATGGAAATTCTCGATCCCAAGGTAGGGGCACACTTATTAAAAGACACCAATACACACATACAAGATCCTTTCATGGGGTGTAAATCTCATCAAGCTCACAGGCCATATGATGATTTTTCATTTATCTCTCAATAATGAGAAGATCAAGAATGGGATTCGCACGTATTCTTGGAGAGATCTTATTGTCTCTCGTGTTTGTAGAAACTTCAGTTCTTGGAGTGTGAGTAATCTTTTGGCATTCTAGATTTTGGGTCTGTTCGCGAAGAGGTTTTTGTTGTTCAGCCAAATGGGGGTGATCTTGTCAGAACTAAACCTGCTAATCTTGAAGGGGTCATGCCTGAATCTATGGCTTTGTTTGATAGCAAGGGATTTACCCCCTTTCTGAAAATCTTCAAAGGGAATTATGAAAATATTATCAAGGATTTTGCCAGTGCCTAGAAAGTGACCAAAAAAGGTGTTATGGTGGAAATGAAGGGGATCAGAATGGATATTATAGTGGATTCAGTGGAAAAAGTGATGGGCATTCTAGTGGTGGGGATGGAGGTCTACAAACCCAATAAGGAAACATCTGAAGAATTGAATCTTTTTCTCAAAGGTAATGATAATCTCACCTCCCATTTTGTTGGTTACCTTAGATTGTCTTTACCTAATCCATATGATGAGGTTTCTCTCTCTCTCTCTCATTTAATTTTTAACCCTTGAGGGCCATCACAAGTGTATTTATGCCTACCACCTGCCTATGCTAAATCATTTTAGTTGTGGCTAGGATACTATTTTCCCCTACTTCCTGTATTGTTCCCTGTGTGCCTCTATTTCACAGTTCAAAACAAGAAGAATTTATGTCCCTCTCCATCAAGGCTTTATCCTTGCCCTGGTCAAAAGGGCGGCACTAGACATTGATAAAACTGGCTCCCTTAAGTTGGCTCTAGAAGCTTATGCGGATGACACTGGTTTGGACTCAGAGGAGGAGGAATCGAGTGATGATTCTGAATCCTAGGATGGGGACTCAGATGGTGACTAGGATGAGGTAGAGGTGGTTGTGGCCCAAAATCTTAAGGACTTGAAATAAAATTAGACCCCTTGCTCCCCGTCGAACACCAAGGGTGAGTCTAGCAAACAAGATGTCTTGACCCCTATTAACTCTCAACTGGAACAACAATTTGAGGCTATGGGTCATGTTGGTCCAATCAAAGGGGAAAACCACTTGGCAAGGATGACAGTTAATATAGAGGAACTCAAGGGTGATATGTGGCTCACTAAGAGCTTGGTCCAGTTTTTATTCAATGAATGGCATAAGGTGAAAGAGTAGGTGGAGGTTGTGGTCAGCTTTGGGCAAGGAAGAGAGAATGAGGTTTTAAAGGTCAAATTTGGTGCCATAACCAAAGAGATGGATTCTCCATAGTTATATGGAATGGAGCATTGGGATGGTGAAATCGACCTTGTAACACCTTTAGACTCTGGGGCAGCTCGCCAACACCTATTTTTCCATGGATAGTCAGGGTAGGAAGAGAAAGGCTACCCTGGATGGTTTCAACATGGGATCCTTGGCAGTTAATATCGAAGCTCTAGCAAAAGAATGGGCTAAGGTGCTGGAGGGGCTTGAAAAAACCTACAAATGACCTGGGATGGGTTGTTTTATTTTTTCTTTGTCTTTGCTATTGGATTTTACTTTCATCTATGTTGTTAGTTTATCTGTGTTTTTTTGTTATTCTTAGTTTCACTTTATGGGCTCTGGAGAGTTCTTATTACTATAAACAGTTATATTATGGTTTTTTGATGTTATTGTAACGTTGTTTTTTTATCTCATGGAGAGTGTTCGATGTTTGGGGTAGGGTCCCCTCAAACATTTTTTACCTATAGTAAAAAAATACTTAGTCTTAAAATATTATTGATCCTTCCAACATCTTCTTAATTGTTTCCATCACTTCTTTAACATTTAGTAAACCTATGTAATTCTATAAGGGTTTCATGATCTTGATAATGTAGTGTTATGCCCCATCACATGTGGTTGGAAAGTGTTTGAGATTGCCTTGATAAGATGGTTTACAATTGTTGAATCCCTTCCCTACTCTAGAGGTATGAATTAAGTTAATAATACCTTGTCAACTCTCTCAAGACAAATTTGGTTTCTAATTGCATTTTTAATTTTTCATCGCAGGGTAACTGAGCTTTATTAGGCCTTGTCAGTGTAGTACCCTCTCTCTTTTATTGTTGTGTTGATCCCATTCTATAGTGTAGTGTTGGTGATTACATTAATTCATGATTTATTATTAATAATAATAATCCAATCAAGAATAACTAAATAAATAAACAAAAAAGGAGACCAAAAATAATAAAGTAAATAAAATGAGATCAATAAAAAAAATTTAAAAATGAATTAAAAATTTAAAAAACATGAAATATAAAATGGAACAAGATAAAGAGAGTGCAACGTGAAGATGAAGTTAAAATTTTAAATAAATAAATAAATTGAAAGAACAAAATATACATTTATGAATTAAAGATCACAAAAGAGGAGAAAATTAGGCTTTCCTTACATGGAATTGTGTCTTAGGGTGTTATTTAAGATTTGGGTTACTTTGTTTTTTTCTTTGCTAGTTTGTATAAGTTCCCACCATGTAGAAAAACTATGGAAACTTCTAGAGAATTCCTTATGATAGGTTTAAAATGCTAGACCTGCAACCTTGGCCACTCTCTCTCACCACGACATCATAATAAGAGCTATGAGTCACCTGTGAATTTTGTGTATGATGCACACTTGGATTGTGCCCTCTACAACTCCTTCCTGAAATTTGCTTTAAAGAGAGAGAGAGAGAGATGATATTTTTGGCTCAATTTTAGTGGGGTTTTTAATTGTTTTGTGGGTTGGACAAGTTGCAGAGGAGGAGTCATGTTATGGTTATTAGATAATATTGGATTATTTGTTAAACCTTTCATACTAGCACCTACGTGCTCCCTATTTCTGGATGCCAATGGAATTTTTAAATATCGTAATCAATGCTCTAAAATGTAATGAAAAATAGAGTTTGGTATTTTGTTATGGTTGTTGGAACCCTAGTGATTGGGTTGTTGTTTCAAGAACTAAGGAGGGAGATCTCGAGACATTGGGAGGAGGGTAAATTTATTTTAGATGCTCTACATGTGAGCTAGATAATAGCAAGGGCATAAGAAAGGTGTGGAAGCTCCCAAATATGTGGGGGAAATATTTATCCTCAATAATACTCTTTCTTTGACCTTCTACAAGTAAAACCATCCCTAAGAATGGAATTGCTATGACATCAAGTTTTAATATTTCCCCAAATTTTTCATCTATTTGTGTATTGAAGTAAAACCATGGTAATGATGCTTGTAGTTTATTTGTATATGTACATGATATGTTTTAATGGTTATTTAATACCGAAACTAACATTTCCCTTTCAAATGGGTGAGATAAGAGCTTGAAATATATTTTCTACACTTGATGCAGGAGCATCAAGGAAAGAAGCTGCAAAAAAATTAAAAAATCTTCTTCTAATCATGTTTATGGAGTAAAGGAAGATGAATATCGATCATAAAGTCACCAGAAAAAGTTCTATGTTACAATAACAAGTGTTAGGTGGAATCAAGTTGCTTAAAATTTCAAATTCCAAGTTTTACGTCCATTTTCAAATTTTAATTTCTGAGTATATAAAAGAGACAAATATGGTTTTTTGAGGAGTCTAGATGGTTTTCCAGTGGATGTGTAAGTGTTTGGATATGTGAATATAGGTCCTAGGTGAAGGTACGAGTTAATAAATGTTGAAAATGATGTATTTTTTCATGAAAATGATGTATTAGTTAGAGTTGAATAGAAGAGATATAATGGATTGAAACTCGAATAAAAGAGGGGAGAGGGAGTTAGTTATGGTAATCCCTCGAGGCCTAAGGAGAGGAAGCATGTAATTTTGTATGAAAAGTATAGTTTGAAGAAATAAAACTCTATTTTTGCAAGTATATTTACATTATCTATTCATTATAGATTCTACATTCTTGACATCTGAGGTTTAAAGGGCTGATGATCATTTTGATGAGCACTTAGAGGGAGTTTTCTTAGATTCTATAGAAAGGTTTTAACTGTGCATGATTTGTTTATAGCATGAATGATAATGCATATGATTGTTCTAAGTAATAAGACTATGTTTGAAAGAATACTTGATGTATTTAATTTGTGATCTTTATAAGGAAGTGTTTACAATAGTAATTTAGTTATGTATGGGATTTTGTTGTGTTATTTAAGCCTTGAAGTTGGTTACTCTGTTTTGTGAGGATTTATATTACTTGACTGTGAACTACTTGCTCATGTGTATGATTTGAGAAAGACTCATTTACGCTAAGATGACATTTATGCTTAAAGAACCTTTTGAAGGAGGAATAGGGTTGTGGTTAGACGGTTTGTATGCTTGAAGAAAGAGGGAGATTATTGAAGCTATAAAAAAAATACTGTGGAAGGTAAACTTTGATTCTTGTAGTATTTCACAGTCTTCCACGGTTAAGAAAATGCGTGAAATGTAAATAAGAGAAGGAATGATGTGTATTGATAGCTCATACATGTTTGAAATGTGTATTCATAATTTTGGATATAGTTTTAAGTCATGAAACTAAGATTTGATCATTTTATAAGATTTTAAGCTCTCATGGGCTTTTAGGAAAACCCTAGGTCAAATTTTATTTAGTTAGGAAAACCCATTTGCCGTAGGGTTTGATAACAAAATAAAATTTGAGTACCTTAAACCCAATTCCAGAGTCTAAAAATTTGAACAAATCATCTTAATATCCCCCTCAGTAAAATTCAATAATAATTAATTCAAAATAGAGGCACAATCAAGAGTAAATTGTGGTAGTTTGTCTGTAGGCCTCTAGATGGCCATTAGAGACCTAATAGGAATTGACTCAATGGATTTTGAAGGAGTTTTCATTAGGGAATTCATGTTAGATTTTTTCAAAGAGATGAAAGGTTCAAATGGGTATCTAAAGATGCTCTTATATTTTCTTGAAACCTCACGTAAGGAAATATATGCATGAAAAAACCCTCATAGCAGGGCTAGTAAGGACTAATAAGACTAGAAATAATGAAAGGTGAGTTGGGATATAAGTATAAGGTCTTGAGTCTTAAAATTCGGAGCACACCATTAGAAGGTTAAAGGGTGATTGAATAATTTTTTACATTGTTCTGGGTGAGTCTAGATCCTTCTAACCATGGATCCACTAGGAGCTTTCCCTTGAGAACAGTAGAAGTCAATTTTTGGGATGTTGAGATATAGTTGGAGGTTTTGATCATTTTTCTTAATATTAATGATGTTATTGTAGTTACATGAGATCATGAAATAGGGCATCAGATGTGATAGATAATTAATGCCTCAAGGACTAAGATTCCTTGATTTGTACTAAGATATCAAGAATCTAGTGAAGGATAGAATGAGGAAGGTAAAGTTAATTGAATTTTTTTTGTAGTTTAATCATTTAACAGGTTGAATTAGAATTGTTTAAGGTGAATGAGCAGGGTCTAGTGGATAGAGAAGACTTATAAGATGTAAAAGGTCAGTTTTTTCTTGTTTAATTCATTTTAGGCTACAAAATCAAGAGCTTCCAAACAAAGCATGATCTTTAAAATAGGGCGTAATTGGTAATGCAAGTATTCTTATATTATTGATTATATGGAATTGGATATGAGCTTTGCATCAATACGCGTTAGGGGAATGGATATTTGTTTTTTCCTCACTGCGTGTGGGTTGTTTATATGTCTTCTTTAGTGTTAAAATTGTTTATTGAATGTCTTGGGAGTAGTGCAAGAGAATGCAATGGACTAGTACTAAGTAGACCCTTATAACCTTTTTAGGAAACATCTTAGTAATGGAGTTGTATCCTTCTATCAGACATGCTACCGTCTTATCTGATTCTAGTTTTTTTATGTTGGTGCAAAAATTGAATGGAATAAAACGTGATTAGGATGAATGTATTGATTTGATTACGATTTTTCATGTTTTAACACATTTGAGTATGAATTCTCCCCTATGATGATGTGTTCCACCCTAAAAGAGATGTTAAAGTTGGTCATTATGTGCACAAATACACAGGTCCATATTTTTAAGCCCATACAAACACATACACAATATAATTCCCTACCATATAAATACACCTATAAAACACTTCATAAATGTGATAACATCTCTCTAAATGAGCATGGCATTTTAAATGTTCTTTTCCTAAAATATAGCTATAAATTTGAAAAAGGATTGTTTGTATATTGTTTTTACTTTGGTGATTGGTGTGGAGAGTCTTATAGTTTTGATTGTTTTCTATAAAGTAATCACTTATTAAATCATTTCATCAATTCTTGGATGTAAGTAAACTATTTGATGAAATGTCTACAAGACTAGAGTGCATGAAATCTACCTAGAAGAATGCCTACCTTAAGTGAATGTTGAAATTATTTGACAAATTACCTATCAAACATAATGCATGTAAATTGTTGGCAAAATGTATAAACAACGTATCATTATCCTAAAACTACAGTAGAATTAGTAGGGAGTAAATGAAATCCTTTTATCCTAAAACTACAATAGATTTTGTAGGTAGTAAATGGTATATTTTGGTCTTAAAACTATAGTAGAATTAATAGGGAGTAAATGGTATAATTTTGTCTTAAAACTATAGTAGAATTAATAGGGAGTAAGTGTCATCTTTGTGACAAAAAACTACAAGAGTGGTGAAACTGTGTAACTATCCTCTTATTGTCCTAAAAGTATGGCTATAGAGAAAGTGAGCACACTTTCTCTTGTTGCCATCTAATTACAGCAGTAAAGAATATGTGTAAATATGAGTGAATAATTAAATATGTAGGTTATTTCAACTTGAGAATAAATTTTAGTCTCCCTAAAGGTACTTAGGAAAGTCTAAAAAATTATAATATTGCTCCATGTTACTATTTTGAGAACTTATCCTTTGTCATGGATCAAATCAAGTGGATCATTCTATTTGGCCTCCATGAAATGATAGAGCCTTTGATGCTTTTCTAAGAGACATTTACACTTCTCTAGTGGACTTTGACATTTTTTGGGAGACTTTTATGTTTTAATAAAAAAATAAAGTACTCAATATGGAGTTTGGAATATTTCATTTGACATTGGATACACATGATTCCATATATATAAAGCATACATAGGGAATTCATGACATTACATGAGAGTTTTGAAGTGAAAACAAGGTAATTTTAGAACTGTAATAAAAATCCCATGATTCATATAACTTTACTGAATCCCCAATTTTTTTAAGGTTCTTAAAACCCCAAATATGCTATCTACAAATTTTTAGGTCTTAATTCAATCATCTTGGGCATTTTCAAGCAAGAAAAGTACAAAAAATGTCATCTCCAGCTATAGGCATAAACATGGAAGCAAGGAAGACATTCGTGATAATATCAAAATTATAGTCACTTATATATATCCTCCACTCTTATTTATTATATTATGACACCAAGAAATTATTATACTAATTTTTAGAGCCATAAAAGTTCATCTTGAGCATCAAAATTATGACAGAATGCAGTACTTGTTTGTATCTAGGTCTATGGATAGTTGTAGGACTATCATAAAAATATCATGATTTTTGGTCCTTCCCAAGATTACCCAAGTTTATAAATTATCTTAAGATCTCCAATATTATATCTACAAAGTTTCAGGTCCTAACTCAATCATCTTGGATGATTTCAATAAGGGGAGTGAAACAATTGTCATCTTTAGCTAAAAGTGAAAACAATGAAGTGATGAGGTCTATAAAATAATTATTGCCCTTAAAATCACTTCCATTAGTCCTCCTTTCTTCAAAATTATATCCATATTCCAAATAATTCTTCTACTAATTTTGGGAGCCAACTAACGTCATATTCAACATCAAATCATGACAAAATTAAGATTGGTTGGTATCTCAATTTGTGGGTAGTTTTTTATTTTTCAAGAATATATCAAGTTTTCCATCCTTTCAAAGTATCCTCCTAGTTTTTATAGGATCATAATACTCCCACGATGATATCTTCCAATTTTATGATCCGTACTCATTCATCTTCAACCTCAAATTCTTAGAAAAATTCAAATTTTCCATGAGCCTCTTCAGGGTATTTTTTACTTCCAATAAGAGTTTGAGGTTGAGGATTAATGAATATGAATCTTAAACTTGGAATGTATCATCATGGAGGTATTAAGAGTTTATAAAAACTAGTATGATCCCTATAATTTTGGGAAGCTCAAGATATTCATGATATCCCCATAACTACCCACAAACTAAGATGTCAATTTGTCCTAAATTTTGAGGATTAATGAGTATGAATCTTAAACTTGGAATATATCATCATGGAGGTATTAAGAGTTTATAAAAACTAGTATGATCCCTATAATTTTGGGAAGCTCAAGATATTCATGATATCCCCATAACTACCCACAAACTGAGATGTCAATTTGTCCTAAATTTTGTCATGGTTTTGATCATCAAGATGACCTCAGTTGGCTAAAGAAAATGGAAGAATTCTTCCTTAGTGTATTAATATCATGTATAATAAATTAGGATCCATGGAATGGATTAAAATGGCATGATTTTCATGGCAATCCTCTTTTCTTCCTTTTTCACATGTATTTGAAGATGACAAGTTTTCCATCTTCCTTACTTGAAAATGCCCAAGATGATTGAATTAGGACCTGAAAAATTTGTAGATAGCATCTTGGGGGTCCTAAAATTCTACCAAAACTTGGGATTTCTTTAACAATTTAAGAAGAGAGAGATATTTAGGACAATTATAAAATTGTGTTGTTTCTGCCTATTTTCTTCATCCAAACTCTCCTTAATCCCATGTGGCCTTACTAATGGCATGAGTGAAAAAAAATCAAATGGATCCACAAAAAAAGGATATATTCTCCATTCAAGACACTTATTCATGATGTTTTCCCTTTTGGTATTCCTTTTGATCACTTTAGCTACACTTTTGACTCCTTCCAAATTATAAATATCAACCTTGACAAAAAAGAGTCATCATGACTTTTGGAAGCATGATTATTTGTTTTTTAAACCTTTAATACATTAAATATCACTTAATAAAGGAAAAAATGACCTCCTATTAAGCTCTAGAGTGTACAATTGAAGCACTAGAATTTATCATAGAAGCACCCTAGATCTATCATTACATAAAGGGGTAGTTAGAATGCTTGAGAAATAAGACACATACATTGTCATGGAGGAAAAAATGAATTACTTGAGATGTGATTATGCCCAAAATGAAAAAAATTATGGTGACCTCTAAATGTACTATTGGCGTGTGAGTTGTTGAGTTTTCATTAATGAAAAGTAATAAACCCATTAATGAAAAAGGTGGACAAGGACCAGAGGAGGCTTGGTATGATGATGACATGGTCAATCAGGTGGTAACATGATGACATGGGTGGAAAAAAACTCATCTAGGTCCATTTTAGAGACATGGTACAAGCATAGAATGAATTATGGATCAAAGACAACTAAATCAAGACATTGAGTAGAGAGGATGTAGAAGATGTTATAGGTCACAATTTAGATGATAGATGCATGTTTAAGGTCTTTTAGAGGATCATTCTTGAGAAAAAAACTAGATAAAAATAAATAAACCTTGTTGGTTGATGATTTTTAGGTAATTTCAGACTAAAATAAGTCTTGGGACATGTGAAGGAGGTTGTTCTAGTGCTATAGACAAATTCTAGGTCAAAATTCCAAGGGACAAGCAATAAAATGAAGTTTTAGTTCAAACTAGCTCTTGAAATGACCATTTCTCGCTCGAGGGTTGAGTTTGAGTTTCTCATTAGAATGTTAAAATTTTACATGGTGTCTAATATCTTCATCATTATTGGGGCATTGATTCTATAGAATTTTTCAAGAAGAATGAGTTAGAATGATGGCATGTACTTTATGAACAAAGTTTAAGAAGCTAAGGAGATTCCAAATCCTACCTTCAAAGTGATGGAGAAAAAATAAAGAGTTAGGTCAAAAAATATATTAGAAAATATGATGTGATTATTTGGGCATGTAGAAGACTCCTCCTACTTCATTTTGATGATGATACCATTCTTCAGGTGTAAGTGGAAGATACTAAAATATGATTGGTTTAAATAAATTTGATGGTAAAGTCAAGAGATGAAGGTTCAAGATGAAAATATTAGTTCAAAAGAAATATTGGGGTGTTCCCTAGATTCGCATGAATATATTTATGTAGTTTTTTTGTAAAATATTAGAGAAACAAGCTAACCAAGACAACCTACTTCTTAAGGGCTAGAGATGCAAAACTAGTCAAACTTGATTGAGAGGACCTTGATTGAAATGCATGTTGTTGAAGTATTGTGTGAGAATGGAAATCTGAAATAAGTCGTGTATGACATTTTTGAGCTCATATATTGATTTGGTGAAGTGTTTTTGTGTTCAAATTATAATGTTCAAAACTTCCCTTTTAGGCATGTCAAGAAGGTCTGAGAAATTAAAGTACAAGCATGATTTTCTCCACATAACCCCTACATGTGAGTGTTTAAAATTGAATTAGAGTACTCCTATTAATTATTCCAATATTTTTTTGGTATGAAAGTGTGTTTTAGTGTGTTGGAAGTCTTCTTGAGTAATACTATTTTTTAGGTCCTAAAACCCAATTAGAGATGTCTTTGAATTACATACATATTCATGATAAAAATTTGAACAAAAGTTTTGTGGTAAGTTTAAAAGATGCACAAGATGAAAATATTTCTAGAAATGTATGATATGACCCATAATAAAATGGTTTGATGAATGCACTAATTCATTTTGTGAGGACTAAATTTTTGGGCCTACAACTCCTTTGAGACCTTGTCTAAATCAGTATGCCATGGTGAGATTGAAGGTGATTTAGCTGCTACAAGTCCTTTAAGGTGATATAGATATCACATATGACTTCCTCCAAGCACAATAAGGTTTTGAAATGTCATAAATTTCTATTAATGAAGCATTCTTATAACTAGTTTTGAAGATGTCATGTCTGTGCATAGGTAGTTGAGCATATGAGCTCCAATGGAGTCTTGAGGAAGAAATGGCTAGTTTAAGACATTGTTAAGGATTAATAAGGATATAATATGTCTCTTTTAGTGTGCACATAACTTTAAAAAACTTGGCATGAGTTAAATTAAGCTAAAAGACAAAGATTCCAATGTTGGGAAAAAGACAAAAACGGAAGATGTCAGTTATAAATGACAATGTCAGATCTTAAAAGGGTATATTATTAGTTATTTCAGTTGTGAAACGATTTGAGAATTGTTTTATAGTTCCACACAAGTGTTATATGTGTCATGACAAGCACAATAGAGGTTATAATTTGTAACTAACATGTTGTAGATGTAATGATGTCATTATTGGTAGTTTTGATGATGTCATTCTCCACCATTGGTATGAGTTGAAGAGACAATTATGTGAAGGTTAAAAAGTGGAAGTTGAAGAGGATGTAATTCTCTTGTATATGAATTCCTTGGTTTTCAATAAAAATATATTTTTTATGCCCATGTTGAGAGTGTAGAAGTTGATGTAAAATTGTGAACCATCCTTGTGTGTCAGATGAAGTGTGTGTGACTTGAAGACTGAATTTTGAGTAGAAGAAGGAGATGATGAAGAGTGTAGGAAATTGATTCTATGAATTTGTAAATATTTTTAAAAATATTTGTATGAAATAGGTCTTGAAGACTGTACTTGTAACATATTGAGAAGAGCAGATAAGAGGTGAATTAGGATGTATGTAAGAGAGAGAGAGAATCTGAGCTAAATAAGTGATCACAACTTGTATTTTTAGAAAACCAAATGAAAGTGATAAAAACCTTTTAAAAATTCTAATTTTTTTCTTAAAAAAATAGGAAGTTAGAGCTTCCTTACAAGTTGGAGCTTGCAGAAGGTTGATTGGATGTTTGATTGAATTCTTGGGAGTTTTTTCTTCCATACAAATAGGAGCTTGCTAAAGGTAAAGTGGAAGTTTGGATAAATATTGGAGTGAGAGCTTCAAGTTGAGTGGGTGCTCCAAAAATTTTAAATCCTTGTAATCTCTTATGGGACAATTTCCAAGTAGTACATTGATTTTAGTGGGTTTTTCTCCCTTTTAGGGTTTCCCACATTAATCATGGTGTTCATGTGTGGTTGTTTGTTGTTTTATCATGTTTGAATGTTGTTATTTGCACATGATTAAGGATTATTAATATTTAATGGTTCATTAAGATTTAAAATTGGTTTTAAAAGCTTAATAATCATTTATTTTCCCCTTTCCTCTTAGTTCTTGTGTTTCCAACAGGGACACCTATCTACCAGGTGTGAGAAAACCAATAACATTCATCGATTCCATTGGGAATGGAGTCTTGTAAACATGTAACTAATCCATTCAATTAATCCAAACATGTTTGGAAATCAAGAAAATAAATTTTAAACTATGTTCTACCTTTAGAAATCCTCCCATAATACGTGCTTAAAATTTATACTCGACTTAGGATACAATCAACACTTTTAACCTCCACAAAACATAACTGAACTACCTCAAACACAAATTTGGCACTTGAATTTTTCTTTAGATAATTTCCAATAGCTTTAAAAATTTATTTATTCATCTCTAGAGACTTCATATAGAGAACCAGTGTCCATTAGCTAAGCATAGAGTTTAGTTGCAGAGTGTCAAAGTCTTACAAAAGAGAATCAGAGTCTAGCAAAAAAGTGTGAAAGTCAACCTATAAAGCATCAAAGAATATTTGAGGAGTGTCATAGTCCTTTTGAGGATAACCATAGTACATTATAGGATCATTGGTGTGCATTTTGGCTCTTACTTGATATGATGGATCATGCTCTAAATATGATCTTTAAACTCTTGATCTAAATAAGAGGCCTTTGACATTGGATTTTTGATGTCAATCATACTGATTGGTTCACATTTTCTTGGAAATTAGACTGATATGATTGTGTACTCAAGAAAATATCTTGTAAATTTTGGTTTACTTTGGTAGTCCTCCCATAATATATGTTTAACATTTATACTTGACTCTGGCTACAATCGACACTTTTAACCTCTGTAAAACATAATTAAACCACATCAAACATCATTTTGGAACTTTAAATTTTCTCTAGATAAGTTACAATAGCTTTGTAATTAATTTAATCATATATGGAGATTTCCTATAAAGCATTATTCTAGTTGTAGAGCACCATAGTTCAGAAAAAGAGTTTCATAGTCTAGAAAACAAGCATCAGAGTCTAGAAAAAAGCATTGGATCCTTCGTAGAGAGTGTCAAAGTTCATTTGAGGAGTTATTAATTCTATTTAAGGAGAACTGCAGTGCATTAGAGGAGTGTTGGATTACACTTTGGCTCTTAAGTGATATAATGGATCATGCTCTAAATATAATCTTTAAACTCTAGATCCAAATTGGAGGCTTTTAATACTAGATTTCTGATTTCAATCAAACTGATTGGTTCACATTTTCGTAGAGGTTGAACTAATATGATTTTACACTCAAGAAAATATCTTGTAGTTTTTTTTCTTGGCATTCCTCTCATAATACATTCTTAACATTTATAATTGAATCAAGCTATAATAAACACTTTTAACCTCCACAAAACATGGTTGAACCACATAAAACACCATTTTGGCACTTGAATTTTTCTTTAGATAGGTTCCAACAGCTTTGGAACTGATTTTTTCATCTCTGGAGACTACCTATAGAGCTTTGAAGTCCATTAGTCAAGTGCTAGAGTCTAGTTGCAAAGCACCATATTTTGGAAAAAGAGCATCAAAGTCTAGGAAAAGAGCACCAGAGTCTTCCTACAAATTCATAGAGTTCATTTGAATGTTAGAGTCCATTTTATGAGCTCCAAAATTTTTTATAGGAGTGCTGGAGTGAATTTTGGCTCTTAACTGATATGACATATCATACTTTGAATCTAATCTTTAAACTCTAGATCCAAATGGGCCCTTCACACTAGAGTTTTGATATCAATCAGACTCATTTATTCACATTTTCTTAGAGATTTGACTAATATGATTGTGCACTCAAGAAAAGATCTTGTAAATTTTGTTTACCTTAGTAGTCATCCCAAAATACATGTTCATCATTTATACTTGACTTGAGCTATAATCAACATTGTTAACCTCCAAAAAAACATGACTGGACCACCTCAAACACCATTTTGGCACTTGAATTTTTCTCTAGATACATTCCAATAACTTTACAATTGATTCATTCATCTATAGAGAATTCCTATAGAGCATCGAATTCTAGCTATAAAGCGATGAAGTCTAGAAAAAGAGCACTAGAGTCTAGAAAAAGAGCATTGGAGTCTAGAAAAATAACATTGAAGCCTTCATAAAGAGTACCAAAGTGCATTAAAGGAGTTTTAGAGTCCATTTGAGGAGAATCAGAGTGTAGTATAGGAGCATTGGAGTGCATTTTGGCTCTTAACTAATATAATGGATTGTTCTCTAAATCTAATCCTTAATATCTAGATCCAAATGGGAGGGCTTTGACACTAGATTTATGATATGAATCAGGATGTTTGGTTAACGTTTTCTTAGATATTAGAATGATATGATTTTATAATCAAGAAAAGAGATTGTAAATTTTGTTTTACATTGTAAGTGCTCTCATAATACATGCTCAACATAATTTATACTTGACTCGAGCTGTAATCAACATTTTTAACCTCCACAAAACATGATTAAACCACCTCAAACACCATTTTGGCAATTGAATTTTCTTTATATAAGTTATAATAAATTTGGAATTGATTTATTCATCTCTAGAGACTTAATATAGAGTGTCAAATTCCATTAGTAAAGAACCAAAGTCTAGCTATAGAGTTTCAGAGTCTGGAAAAAGAACGTAGGATTCTAGAAAAAGAGCATTGGAGTCTAGAAAAAGAGCATCAAAATCTACCTACAGAGTTTTAGAGTGCATTTGATGGTTGTTAAAGTCCATTTGAGGAGATCCAAAGTACATTATAGGAGCATTGGAGTGCATTTTAGTTCTTAATTGATATGACAAATCATGTTCTAAATATGACCTTTAAACTTTGGATGCTAATGGGAGGCCTATGACACTAATTTTTTTATACTAATCAGACTCATTGGTACACATTTCCTTAGATATCAGAATGATATGGTTATTTATTAAAAAATATATCTTGTAAATTTTTTTTTACTTTATCATTCCTCCTATAATAAATTCTCAACGTTTGTAATCAATTCAAGTTGCATGATAGTTTACTATAGACCAAAAATGGTTCCTAGGAGATGGTTTTGCAATGAATTTGAAAAAGAAAATGGAGGACTTAATTTCATCCAATTACTTAAAAAAATTGTAATAATAATTTTGGGTACCTTTAGATCATTCTAGATTTGGTGGAATCCTCTATAAATTCTTCGAATGCAAATGTTGCATGATAGTTCACTATTAACCAAAACTAGTTCCAAGGAGACAGTTTCATACTTAATTTGAACAAGCAAATGGATCACTTACCCTAATAAAAGCACTTAAAACTTGGAAAAGGTACCAAAAATTATGATGGAAATTCTGCCATTTTCTTGTTCAAATTCAGTATGAAACTAACTCTTTCAGATAGTTTTTGAGTTAGTGGAATCCTCTCAAAAGGCTCAAAATGCAAATGGTGCATGACAATTCACTATTGACCAAAATTTGTTCTATTGGCGAGAAAAATTTTCGCGGGACAAAATTTTGGATTTCTCGCCAATGCTCTGGGAATATAAGTCCCTCTACTTAATCGATGCAACTACCGTATATGCATGCATGAGTAAAAAGGTGGATTTCTGTGGTGGCCTTTTGACTTGGGATCTAATAGGGGCACTCCAATGACCATGCAACAAAGCTAGAAATTTCTTGCTAGAGAGTAATTTGTCTATAAAGTGGGAAAAGGGAGTGAGAAATGAGATTGGAGAACTAATGTTGTAGGAAGAAAATCAAATTCTTGCACACACTAGCTAGAAATTTCAACACATGCATTTATGAGAAGAAACAACTTTGTAAATAGAAACAAGACCGATTAGAATTTATGAGCACAAAATATCACTAAACCCCTCAGTCAAAAAAGGATAGAAAATCCTTCTTCTTATATTGATTTCTTAAAAAAAAGTTTTACATATTATGGGAATGGAGGAAAACTTGTGAGGGGGGAAATGGAAGAAAATAGCTATCTCCTTTGTTCTCTCAGAGTACAATACACTCTTGAGTTTACAAAATCAATCCCTAACCCTTTGAAATGGGAATGGATTTATAATTTAAAGGAAGGGAAATGAATCTTCACGTACTCCCCAATGATTCTTTGTATGTCTCGACATGACTTAAGACTCTTTGCCTTCCTAGGAAAACATTAAGTCCCTTTTTATAACATAAAGGTGACTTATTACATTAGAATAATTAAGACACGTGAAAAAGTGTAACCCCAACGCAAGATTAGAATATCAAGGAGAGAGAAAGTTGGGGTGAAAGAAGAGAGAGAGGAAAAGAAAGGATGTTTCCCCTGATGAAGTTCGTTGATTATTCTAAGGAGATGAAATGTTAAATCTCTGAATCCTTTGCCTCTTGAAAAACCCTTGGATGTTTGTACTCGACGTCAAATCATTCTCCATTCCATGTTTATGAGAATATCCAAAATCCCTTGAATTCCTTGTTACAAATCATTTACACATGTTGCAAATAAGAAACTACTTTTTAACAACCTACAGACACCTCAAATTGAGTGTTTAGAAACACTACTGAATGTAACCTCTGGTGATGATGGATGTTTATCCTAGAGATCCCTTCTGAAGATGGTGAGGCTTTGGGACAAATATTTTCCTTACTCCTTGTAACATTGCCATACATATTTGAACATGATCATGATGAAACACATTATGAACATGGTGTTCCCCTTTCCTTCTAGATTGATTTACTATTTTTAGTAGGGATCCATGAGATCACTTACTATTTTTAGTAAGTGTCAAATTTGGACCAACATGCTCATTCTAATGAACTTCCAACTATAGTGCATCCTCTATGTTTAGCATCTCCTTTGTAGGTTCTTTTGTTGGTGACTTTCCCAAAATAATAGTTCTCTATGTAGAAGACCTAATATTTTTAGAAAGTGGGCTTTTGGGGGTCAAATTGATATGGAACAAATTTTTATGATATGGGTTTTTTCCCAATATCTCCCCTTTGAAATTTTGTGCTTACCCGATCAATAGTTTAGGATATTTTACAGTTTTAATTTTTTGACCTAGCAGTGCTTCTGGACATGCAAGCCATGGATGGACCTCAAAAATTGCAGGTCTGGTTTTATCCTCTATTTGCAATGAAATTTACATTTTTGATATGGGTTTTTTCATCTTATCTTACTCATGAAATTTCTCTTCGATATGGTTGCCGGTTTGACAAAAATTGAGGTTTTTCCTTCGTAGAGATGAAAGTGAAATTTCTTCGCTGTGAGCATTTTGTGTTGTGAACAGGAGGTTTAAAGGTGTGTTTTTGATGATTTTTGAGAGTGGAGAACTCAGCAACAGATGGTGGATCATTTCTCATACTTTTTTGAAATATTTCTTCGATTCTTTGTTCTATGGCAATGGAGTTTTCAGGCTTCTTCATTGTTCTTCGTTCTTTCTTCTCGTTTCGATCAATTATTCCTCTATTACCTTAATATTATCATGAAGTATAAATTTTACATGATGTGAGGGATCTAGTTCTAGGTTTAGAAATGGTAGATTGGTGGTAGGAAGTTGCAGAGGGAGTTTGCATATATGATTGTGCAAAGGGAATGTTAGATGTTAGAAGCGGGAAGCAAGCGGGTTTTTTTAAATTTTGAAATAAAGCATAGATGGTAGATAGGTGAATTTTCATGTCCCTGACATCCCTCACCTCAAATTTATGTGATGTACATCAAATTCCATGGTGAGAAAGGCAATGGCATGTGGCGGAGATCCGGCGGTAGGGGATTAAAGCCAAAAAAGTAGCTTTAAAGCACTGAAGGGCTCGAAGATGGTCACATGGGTGACCAAAAGTCTCCTTAGGGGTTGGGAACATTTTTATGTGTTTGATTTCCCTGACCTTGAGGTACATGAGGGACACAAAATCCCACTAGGATCCTGGAGCTGACATGTGTCCTTCAAAAATTTGGCTAACTCCCAAACTTGCTTCAAGAGGGCAACTTGAAACGGTGATAAATTGAGATCTCAATGGATGTTTTTAATGAAATTTTATATGATATTGACTAGAAATGGCCTTATAAATCTAATTGTGGGTGTATTAGGTATTTATTTCTCCATTTTATTCCTGAAAATTGGATTTTTGATTTGGTACTCCACTTGTGCATGAGAAAAAATTCTATTAGATATTGCGCCATAGGGCTTGTGAAAAAATTAATTTCACTATATTGTAGGGATTGGAATTATCTTTCTATTTTTTCTCTTAAATCCATCTAGAGATCCCAAAATCAAATTTTGAAAGCTCAACAGTTATTTTATGGCCTACGCACTGCCTAGGCTTGTGAACCCAAATTTTGGTGAAATTGCCCCTAGCTTCTCTGAGATCCTTCCTAAATATTCTGTAAATCACTTCTGTGATGTCCCAAGGGCTTTGAATCACCTCCATGTTCATTTTGGATTTTATGCTCCACTCCATGGGGTTGCTTCAGTCCTAGGAAGGCCAGTGATAACCCTTCCCATAATTGCCTGAAGTTTGCATTTTTCAATGAACTCCTAAAATCACCTGGGGGTTTTGAATTGACTTTGCTAAATTACCTAGGGGAGAGTATTAACACCAATTCAGAGGTTACTGGATTGACTGGGTAGACCCAGGGTGCCTTGGAATGATAAAACATGAAAAATTTAGTACAAGGTTATTGTTGTCATGCTTAGAAATTATCAATTTCCCTGTTGTAAATTTGCACAACAACTGGCTCTAGCTTGGGGACATGACATGGATTGAGCATAGCGAAGAAATGATATGGAGAATCCAAAATATCAACTTTAGAAAATATTATCCATTGACCAGTGCCTTATCCATTGGTCCCCACAGAGTCATGTATAACTTATGACAAGAGAGAGAGAGAGAGAGAGAGCAAAGAAGGAAACACACACACACCAAAAACAATGGAAGGAAACACACAACACACATAGAAAGGAAAAACACACACAACAGAAAGGTAAACTCACCTAAATTACATATAGTACAAGGTGGGGGACAACCCAATATTTTTTAGCACTCTTCTCTTAAGAGGTTACCCCTAAGTGGGAAACACTAAATGATCTTGTTAGGGAAAGCCATTAAACCAGTTTAAGAAATTATCCTCCTCTCCTTAACTATTTATGAAAGCTAGGTGCTTTCATGATTGTCTGTGTACTTTGTAGGAGTGATTCTACATGATCTTCTTGATGCTCAGGCCTTCACTTAAAGATTCCATTGCCTTCATTCCCTTTGAAATCAGTTTCATAGTGTTATTTGCATTTTGTGTTTATCCACATAGATGATTCTTCCTTGAGCATCTCATCACTGCCCCGAAGTTGATTTTCATTCAAATTTCTTTAATATTCTGAGTTACTTTTTATCTCCAAATCAAAACACCCTATGGTTTGCACAAGTTTGTGTGCTTGAGCTCACAGTGTGATTGGATAACATTGGTACTATCTCCAAGTTGTGGGACTTGCTCCTTGAGATAGACCTCTAGAGAAAGTTGGTTCTTGCTCCTAAACTACCTGCCACAATATACTCTAATGCAGGAAAAAATATCTAATCCTAATCCAACTTTCCAAGTGACCAAGAAGAGAGAGTGCATGAAAACAAATCCTACACTAAAATGGGGATACACCAGAAAAGGAGGGAATGAGAATAGTCTTCCAATTTGTGAAAAGTAGAAGCAAAGTGCATACTAGAAGGGGTGATAACAGTTCTATACATTCCAGCAAATGCATTCACAATAATATTCCATACATGCACAATTAGAATGAATCTCTACATAGTATAAGGTAGAAAAAATATATTTGTAATAAGTTTGAAAGGGAAAGAAGAATGCAAACAAAAGACAACATGGGAAGAAGTATCCACAAACTTGTATTTATTTCTTCGTTAATATGAAAAATCCAATCTATTACAGAATAAGGACCTAGATCACCATGAAAAGAGTCCACTATAAGGGCCTGCAGCATATTGGTTTCACAAAACAATTTTTGACAAAGTTTTTCTACTCAAAACTATGTTCTTACAATGAGCCCAACACTCCAATTTATAAAAATCTGAGAAGAGAGAGAGAGGTGGAAAAATAAAAATCCTGAAATCTGTCATCTCACCACTTGCAAGATGTCATAAATGGATTGAAATGATGGTATGTTACTTGCAAAATTCCCCTCATGCTTTCCCATAACTTGCAGTAGTGAGAAATGTCATCACATGCTTCATTAATGCATCTCAACTACCAAATAAATCATTGTTCTAAACCTAACCACGTTTTCTAAAAAATAACCATTAAATCCATATCAAATTTAAGATTTATTTATTTCTATGCATTGGGCTTGGAACCATGATTCCAACAGTACCAATTTTTTGTGTTTTCGTTGAGAAATGTAAAAGTTATGGCCTTCTGAGTGCGGGTACCTATTTTGGGTCTTCCATGCAATCTATCATTTAACAGGACTGGGCATCTGATTGACTAGAGCTGAAGATTTTTCATTTATTTTCACATATCTACCCTCATCAAAATTAAAAAAATATAATGTTTGTGGCATAGAGGACATCGTGCCCATTCCAGAAAGTCAAATTGCATGAAAATTAGAGCTTGGGGGAAAAAGTTATGGCCGTTTGAAGTTTGGGATGGTCGTACATTAAATTTTCCTTTGTATGCGGATATATCAGCTATTTTAGGTCTTGGTGTTCTAGATGTCTTTTGTGTGACTCGGGCTGAAAACCTCTACTTCACCCACATCACACTTGACCCACTTTGCAAATCAAGAAAATCGGCTTTTGGTGTCCCGCGTGTCCCAGCGTTGACCGGGCCGTGAGGGTCGTTGACCTCCACATGCGCCGCATCTCCTTTGTAGTTGGCTATTTTGGCCTTTTAGAGCCCACACATCCCAATGTCCTATGGACCATGTAGGGCATAAATACCTGACTTTGTCAATTCCCTCTGCTTGCAACAATTTCGGCTATGCAGGTCCCGGTTGTCCCAATGTCCTGCAGACCGCCCAGGACATTTTGACCCGACTTCATCGACTCTTTCCATTTTCAGCCATTTCGAGCAAATCAGGATTTGGGGTCCTGACTGTCCCACACATACCTATGCAGCCTAGGACAAAGGAAGTTGACTTCACTGATTCATTTCCATTTCAGCTCCAAACTTGGTACGATGAACCTTGGTACAATCCACCTTGGTTCCATCTGTAGCTCTCAGACCCGATTTGCATTAAAATAGGCCTGCGGCCTCATTTTTTCATAATTTTGCAATTTTTATCTAACTCCTTGGATTTTCTTAGAGATGGGAGTTAGAGAAAAGAGGACCTACCCTAAAAATCCAAATTTTTGGCCTCAAACCATTTCAACCTACTTGAGCCTGAAGAATCATGTAAGTTATCCAATTCACCTTGAGGGGTAAATTTGGGATAACATTACTTTATTTCCTGGATCCATGCTCATTGACATCTTCACCATGAGAAACCTTGCATTCATCCTTTATCTCTACTCTATTATGAGGTGCTTGAAGATTTAATGGAGGATTAGAATCGTACTTGTCTTGTATGGCCATAGCATGAGTTAAGAGATCAAGAATCAGCTCAGGGTCTTCTGTAACTTCTAATGAATCCAATAGTTCTTGCATTGATATCTTCCTTATTACTTCTTGTAGCTCATCTTTGTACGCCGTCGAAGAATCTTTATTTTATAGCTCAAGGAAACTATCCAAAGGGATTACTTCATCGTCTTTGGAATCACTGCATTCTATAACTCCTTCATCAAGAGGAACTTCAGCTTCAAAGGCCTCAAAACTCCTTACGTCAATTTCTTCATCATGGAAAGAGTCTTCCTCCTCTAATGGGAAATAAAATACCTTGATTTCATCATGGCATCCATCAACCATTAGCTTAAGAGGGGAATCATATTTCTCCCCTTGATTTATTTCAACATGGCTGATCTTCACACTTGTTGAGGCTTCGAAATCAGATTCATCCTTGTCTTGTAGATTCATGGATTCCATCAGGAGTTCAAGACTAAGCTTAGAATCTTCTATTTTTTCTATGGCTCTAAGCAGTTCTTGTACAAGAGTTCTTTCAAACATTTCATGGGCTCATCACAAGCTGGTCTTGTCCCTCCATGAATGGCATGGCTGAGATCATATTCATCTCCAAATGGTAATGAAAATACCTTGATTACATCATGGATAAGCACACAAGCTGATTTTTCCATTTGAGATTCACCAAGAACCTTTTCCTCTTCTTCATGGTTAACATCATCTGGTAATTTGGGGCTTCCCTCTTGTAAATTAAATCTCCTCAATGCTTCTTCAAGGTCCATACCTCTTTACGAAGGCATGTCTGGACCTATCACGATGGTAATATCCTCTTCCTCCTTGGTTGTCACAAAGTGATTCATCTGCTTGGTATCTTGGTACAAGATGTCGGCTCCTGGACTTCTAAAATTTCACACTGTGTACCTCATCTTCTTCTTTGGAAGAAATTTTTCCATGTCTCCCTTAACTAGAATGGTTACAGAAGACCAGTTCATTTGGATCTTACCCCAAAATGCTGACAGAAACCCATGCTTAGCACAATTTCAAATGAAGTTGGAATGTCTGCTACCAAAATCATCGCTGAAACTTTCTTGTCTGAAAATATGGCAAGAGCCACCTATGTATCTTTGACCTTCCCTACAAGTGGGACTTCTTTTAACTCTAGGGATTAATAAGAGCCACTGGGTGGAGTCATGGTGAGTTTGAGATCCTTGGCAACCTTTATATGCATTACATTTTTGGAGGCACTAGAATCTATTATGCAGTTGTTCAATACATAATTTCCAACAAGAATGGAGACATAAAAAGGTTTAACTTAATCAATATTTGATGCACTCAAAGAAAGCATGTTCTGTGAGGGAGGTGTAGGTGGGTTTGGTAGAATTCCTTCAAAACTAGGAGATACATCATTGGGTGTTAAACTTCCACTCCTAATGTATTGAATAAACCTATCAAATTGTTCAGGGTGAGTCCGCAGATATTCAGTTTCAATAATATACACCCTGGCTTTGTTTGCATATTCTACGAAGTCAAAGGGAGAAGATGTGGACAAGGGGAATGAAGGGACTGATTTTGGAGTTTGGATAATTTTGGAAATAGGAGTAGCTTTTTGGGAAACAAAGTTGGTCTTGAAAGGTACACTAAGAGCTTTCAAAGTACCAATTTTTACAGGATCATATTTAGATTTAGAATTAGAAGAGGCATCGGAAGACTTACTTAGAATTACTGGAGACTTCTTATTTTCTATAGGATCAAGCGTCAACAATGCTGACTCCATAGAGGGTGGGAGTGGAGATCCTCAAATGATTATTTTGTTTTGTTGAGTTGCTATAGGAGGATCTTTGGTCTTCTTTTTCTTTATAGCAATGGAGGGAGATGCTCCTTTCTCAGACTAAGAATGAGTGAATACTGCACATGAGAAACTAGGTGCATGTTCTTCTTCATCCTCATCACCTCAAGAATACTCACAAAATATGATTTGTGTATCATTCTGAAGTTCATCAACTTCTATAAAATCACCACCTTCACTTTCTTATTCAAGCTCTTCTTCATTTTCTTAAATCCTACAACTTTCATTGGCACGGGTGGGGCCTCCAAGGCAAGCCTTCAGAGGTGCTCCTGTAATTTTATTTTTGTTGTCTTCTTTGGGAAGATGCTCATTCAAAAAATTCCCTCTTCAATGATGCCATCTCATTCACCATTTTTTGCAGCAATGGATTGGTTCTTCATCTCTCAGACATTGAGCTTTACCCTTTGAGGGATTCTTGATCTTTACTAGATAGGATGAGATCATCATCAAGTTCAATGGATAATCCTTTTTGCTTCTACAATATCCTTGGTTGAATATTTGTAGGAAAAATCCACCTTAGTGATTGAGCATTGAAAAAGAATCTCTTGGATAATGTTTTATGATGATGAATCTTCTTCTGGTATCCTGTGAAGTAACTAGTTCGAAATGAGCCACAAAGTCTCTCATAGTTTCACTTTCTCCTTTCTTTATTTGCGCTCAATTGACCAAGGAGGTCTTGACAGTCCTCATGGTGAATTTGAATATTTCCTTAAAGGCATTCTTTTGATGTCATTCCAATCAATGATGGATTGGGTAGGCAGGAGGTAGAAACATTCTATTGATTTTTCTTGTAGGGACTCCATGAACAGTCTTACAGTAACATCTTCATGTTGGACACCAAGAATTCTACATGATGTCATGAAATTAGTGATGTCTTCTTCAAGATGTTGTGTGTTGTCACCTTTTAACTTTGGAAAGTTCTTACAGTAACCCATTGGTAGATCGTGAAGAGGTGGTTCAAGAGAGAGCAGGCCTATATTCCTTCCCCATGGAACAATGGGTTGAGGTCTTTCTGCTTTCATCTGCCATTGTTTTTCCACTTCAGCTCTTGCTTCTACAAATTCTTCTTTTAGAAACTCAATGCTCAATGGTGGTTGAAAAATGGGAGAATTTGAAGGGGAAGTATCAACAAGAGTTTGGATAAGATTTTCAGGTGAACTGCTTGAAGATCCTAATGGAGAGGATACTTGAGAGAAGAAGTATGGATTATCTCTAATTTGTTCTTGTTGATTTTTCAAAGCCTCAAAATTGGAATGAACAACACCTCTTGACCTACTCAACCTGGAGTATTTCCTTTCAGCCAGCTTTTAGAAATTCTTGCAGTGGGAATACGAAAGGACACAGTGGAATATGAAAGGTCACGTGCAGGAATTGATAATGTATCTTTCACCAATGGATTTTCATGATTTTTTTTTTGTTTTTTCAATATTTGATTTTTTGTGAAGTTTTGGACCTTGCGATCACATTTTGGGTGTAAATGCTGCTAAATCTACCCCACGTTGGGTGCTAAAAATTGTTGGCGAGAAAATATGTCGGGGGACAAACTTGTGGATTTCTTGCCAATGCTCTGGGAATCTAAGTCCCTCTACTTAACCGGTGCAACTATTCTGCATGCTTGCATGAGTAAAAAGGTGGATTTCTATGGTGTACTTTTGACCCAGGATCTAATAAGGGCACTCCACTGACCATGAGGTAAAGCTAGAAATTTCTTTCTAGAGATGAATTTGTCTATAAAGTGGGAAAGGGGAGTGAGAAATGAGATAGGAGAACTAATGTTGAAGGTAGAAAATTAGATTCCTGCACACACTAGTTAGAAATTTCAACACATGCATTTATGAGAAGAAATAACTTTGCAAATAGCAACAAGACTGATTAGAATTTATGAGCAAAAAGTATCAATAAATACCTTAGTCAAAAAAGGATAGAAACTCCTTCTTTTATTGATTTCTTAAATAAAATTTGTACATAGTGTGGGAATGGAGGAAAACTTGTGAGTGGGGAATGGAAGAAAATGGCTCTCCTTTGTTCTCTAAAAGTACAATACACTCTTGAGTTTACAAATTCAATCCCCAACCCTTAAAAATGGGAATGACTTTACAATTTAAAGGAAGAGAAATGACTCTTCACATACTCCCCAATGACTCTTCGTATGTCTCAACATGACTTAAGACTCTTCGCCTTCCTAGGAAAACATTAAGTCCCTTTTTATAACATAAAGGTGACTTATTACATTAGAAGCATTAAGACACATGAAAAAGTGCAACCTCAACGCAAGATTAGAATATTGAGGAGAGACAAAGTTTGGGGGGAAAGAAGAGAGAGAGGAAAAGAAAGGATGTTTCCCCTAATAAAATCTGTTGATTCTTCTAAGGAGATGAAATGTTGAATCTTTTGCCTCCTAAAAAACTCCTGGATGTTTGTACTTGATGCCAAATTGTTCTCCATGTTGTGTTGATGAGAAGATCCCCACTCCCTTGAATTCCTTCTTAAAAATCATTTACTCATGTTGTGGAAAAGAAACTACCTTTTGACGACCTACAGACATCTCGAATTGAGTGTTTAGAAACACTACTGAATGTAACCTCTGGCGATGGTAGGTGTTACTCCTGGAGATCCCTTCTGAATATGCTGAAGCTTTGGGACAAATATTGTCTTGACTCCTCGCAATGTTTCCATACTAATTTGAACATAATCCTGATGAAACACATTATGAATAGTTTGAAAGTGTTGACTGTGAGTTCCAACTCACACATGAGTGTCGAAAGACACTGTTGAGATCCATGAAAGTGACCTCACCTGTACAATTCTTACCCCTGTTAATCTGAACTTCAATCTACTATATTTGGAAAAGGAAATTGTTTTTAGCAAGTGTCAATAATTTTCCCTCTCTGGGATCCAACTAGTGATGTCAACTTGAATATTCAACTCCCAACAAGCTCTTTCTATGAAATTTGACCTTTGGAGTAATCATGTTATTTTTGTTAAGTACCCACAAGATAAATTACTATTTTTAGCAAGTGAAAAAATTATCTTTCCATACCTCGGATGATTATGGTAGCTTGAATTACCCTTTCTCCCTACATTCTCCTTGCCTTCTAGATTGATTTACTATTTTTAGTAGGGGTCCATGAGATCACTTACTATTTTTAATAAGTGTCAAATTTAGACCAAGATGCTCATTTTGATGAACTTCCAAGTGCAGTGCATCCTCTGTGTTCAGCGTCTCCTTCGCATGTTCTTTTGTTGATGACTTTCCCAAAATAGTAGTCCTCTATGCAGAAGACCTATTATATTTAGAAAGTGGGCTTCTTGGGGTCAGATTGATGTGGAACAAATTTTTCTTATATGGGTTTTTTTTCCTAATATCACCCCTTTGAAATTTTTTTCTTACCCAATCAATAGTTTAGGAGATTTTAAACTTTTAATTTTTTGACCTGGTAGTGCTTCTAGAAATGACATCCATTGATGGACCTCAAAAACTATAGGTCTAGTTTTATCCTTTGTTCATGAAAAAAATTACATTTTCTATATTGATTTTTTCTTCTTATCTTACTAGTGAAATTTCTCTCCAATCTGGTTTCTTGTTTGATGAGAAATTGAGGTTTTTCCTTCGTAGAGCCGAAAGTGAAATTTCTTTGTTGTGAGAATTTTGTGCTACGAAGATGAGGTTTAAAGGTGTGTTTCTAATGGTTTTTTAGAGTTGAGAAATCAGCAACAAATGGTGGATCATTTCGTGTAATGGTTTGAAATATTTCTTGGATTCTTCATTCTATGGCTATGGAGTTTTCAGGCTTCTTCTTCTCTGTTCTTCATTATTTCTTCTCGTTTTAATCAATTCTTCCTTTGTGACCTACATATTATCATGAAGTATATGTTTTCCATGTTTTGAGGGATTTGGTTCTAGGTTTAGCAATGATGGAGTGGTGGTAGGAAGCTAATTGGAGATAGGCATAGTTTCATGTCCCTGACATCCCTCACCTCAAAGGGATGTGAGGGACATCAAATTCCATGGCAAGCAAGGTGGTGACATGTAGCGGAGATCTGATGGCAGGGGATTAAAGCCAAAATAATAGCTTTAAAGCACTGAAGGGATGGAAGCTGGTCACATGGATAACCAAAAATATCCTTAGGGGATGGGCACATTTTTTCATGTTTGATGTCCCTGACATTGAGGAACGTGAGGGACACCAAATCCCGCTAGGCTACTGGAGCTGACATGTGTCCTTTCAAAAATTGACTAACTCCCAAACTTTCTGTAAGAGGAAAACTTGAAACGACAATAACGTGAGCTCCTAATGGAATGGTTTGATGAAATTTTATATGATATTTACTGGAAATGGCCTTATAAATCTAATGGGTTGGGTATTAGGTCTTGATTCTTTCATTTTTTCCCTTAAAAAGTATTTTTGATCTGATACTCTACCTATGCAAGAGAAAAACTACTTGTAGACCCATTTCACTAAAGTATTTTGAAGAAAAATAATTTCACCATCTTGTAGGGATTATAATTCCCTTTCTGAATATGTTTTTTTTCTCCTGGAATCACCTTCAGAATCTCAGTGGTTGTCTTTGTCTGTGCACTACCTAGGCCTGTGAACCCTGATTTTAGTGAAATTGTCCCAACTTCTCTGGATCCTTCTTGAATATTCTTAAATCAAATCCATGATGTTCCTAGGACTTTTATTCACGTATTTGTCTGGATCAAAAAAAAATCTGATCCATGGGGTTGCATTAGTCCTAGGAAGTCCAGTGATAACCCTTCCCATAGCTGCTTGAAGTTTGCTTTTTTCAATGAACTCCTAAAATCACCTAGGGGTTTTGAATTGACTTTCCTAAATCACTTAGGGGAGAGAATTAACACCAATTGGGAGGTTACTGGACTGACTGGGTAGACCCAAGGTTCCTCAGAATGATAAAACATGAAAATTTTGGTACAAGGGTATCATTTTCATGCTTAGAAATGATCAATTTCCCTATTGCACATTTGCATGAAAAATAGGTTCCTAGGAGACAGTTTTGCATTGACTTTGAACAATAAAATGGTGGAATTACCCTAATTGAATCACTTCAAAAATTGGTAATAATAATATTGGGAACTTTTAGATAATTCTATAGTTTTTGGCATCCTTTGGAATGGATTCAAATGTAAATGGTTCATTACAATTCACTATTGACCAAAACGAGTTCTTAGGAGACAACTTTGCACCAACTTTAAACAAGAAAATGGAGGTCTTACCTTAAAAAATCACTTCCAAATTTGGTATTAATGATTTTGGGTACCTTTAGATCATTTTAGTTTTGGTTTCATCTTATGGAAATACTTCAAATGCAAACAGTGCATAACAGTTCACTATTAACCAAAACAAGTTCTTGGGATACAATTTTACATTGAATTTGAGAAAGAAAATGGAGGAGTTACCCTAATCTAATAATTTACAAAATTGGTGTAGTGCCCCGCCTCGGGACACTAGAAAATAGACCAATAAGCAACTAAAATATTCAGAATTTTTTTTTAAAGGTATACGGTTACTACTAATGTTTGTTTAATTTGTTTCCCGCCAATAATTAATTTTATTATAAATTTGATTTCCCAAAGTTTAAATGAACTATCCCATAATTGGCATAATTATTTATTCTTCTTAAGTTGACTAGATTCATGAAATAATAGTATACAACCCCCATATGATAATTAATTTGTCTCCCCTTTTAATTCATTTGCCCACACACTAAACTTTATTACCCATTTATATTTAAAAATTACCCATCGTTTAAAAGTGCACAGGTTATTTGTGAGCCCTTTAATCAGATCTGATCTTGACCAGGTTGGTTTTGAAAAATAACCCTAATGTTTTCCCTAATCCTCTCTTTGCTATTTTCTTCTCTTTCTTTTCATTCTATTTTCTCATTTTGTTTTGTTTTATCATTTCCATGTTATTTTCTCTCTCTCTTTGTTTTACTCTCCCATTTGTAGGTTTGAGGAGGAACCATGGAATTGGATTGATTTTACCTTGGATTGTTTTAAGATCCATCCAATAACAATAAACATCTCTTTTTTTTGTTTTAAGACATAAGTTTATTTATTTTAGTTTATTTTCTATTGCAGAGAAGAAAAGGGGGGCGATCTGTAGAGGAAGGGGTTCTGTATGGGGGTGGAAGTGTGGAAGAGCAGCGTGGAGGGGAGACCAGTCGACGTGGTAGGGGCGGCATGGAAGTGACGTGGGGGTTTGGTGGAATGGACGGGTGTGGGGGACAGGTGTGGGGAAGGAGGGAGTGGGGTTGGGCAGACAGCGCAGGCGCGGGAGGGAGTAGGGGACAGTGGCAAGTGTGGGGGTGAAGGGTGGTGCACGCGTGGAGAGGGGGTAGGCTGCAGTAGTAGCAAGGGTGGTCGGGGGTAGAGGCGAAGGTGGAGGGGTTGCATACGGGTGGGGGGGGGGGGCCGACCCTCCCCTAAATCAATTTCTCTTTTTTTTTTTTTTTATTATTTAAAACGTATATGATATAAAGTATAGTATATATTTTATATTGTATATCTTTGTATTACAATATATATATATATATATATATATATATATATAATATTATATATATAATTTATATTATATAATATTATATATATAATTTATATTCCAAAAAGTATCTATTTCATTACACACATATAAATCTGCAAAAATTTCTTCAAGTAATATAATAATTAAACTAAGACTATATATATATATATATTTGAATATGGTTAATTTCTTTTGTACACAATGATAATTAGTGTTGATTGTAACAAGAAAAAAGTAACAGATTTTAAATTTTATTATATGATGTAAAATGAACTTAAAACTCTCTACTATTCACATTAAAAGATTCTCTATTTTGTGGTGAAGGGAATCACAACTATTTCAATGAAAATACTAAACACAAACCATTGACTTCTACATGGAAAGGAATTCAAAACTATTCACACTCCATTTAATAATGTTTCAAACTAAGCAAGAGGAGGTTCTTTCTTCCCCATTGTAATGCCAAACAACCATTCAGATTTTTTTTTTAAACAAGCAAAACTTTCAACAAGGGTAATTATTTCTTTGATAAAAATGCCTTTCCATTAAAAAACTTTTCATTACACAATTTTCCACTTCAAAAGATATTCAAATCAATGCTTATTAAAGAGTGTAACTATTTTCTTTCCAATGCATCTTGAAGAAGTATAACCATTTTACAAGCCTTTATTTGTGACATTCCTCAATACAACATATTTCAAACATGCCTGAAATACATAAGAAACAAACTAACAAATCCCCTTCCCAAGATTGAAAAAAAGCTTTTAATTTACAAATAGAATACAATCTTACATGTGGTGTCCAATACACAAGATGAAAAATTTTTCATGCCAAGGAATCTTCCCACATAGCCATACTTTAAAGGTTACAATGCAAGAAAGTTTCATAAGGAAAAAGAGAACAATGAGAGCCCAAGATGCCACCAACTCCAACTTTGAGATTCAACCTCCATGCCTTTAATAAAACCAACCAAGGAGAAGAAGCTTGTTTTGCCACCCAACCATAGGCATCATTACATGCCTTTCCCAAGGTTGGGATGCATGCTAGCCTCCCCCAAGCCCATGGGAAAGAGGACAACTAACTACAACTTGCACAAGAGTGAGGGTGAAAAAACAATAATACATCCACATGAAGCACAAGACAATTATAAACAAGACTCCAAATTTTACAAGATGAAAAAGAGGATAACCCAAGTTCTACCTCTAAAACAAATGGGGAAGAGAGGAGAGAAGTTCTCTAAATTTGTAACCAACAATAGTTGCATTAAAAGAAGATCTCCATGCCCTCCTTATTTCTCCTAATTCATTCAAGCCCTTCTTATTTCTCCTCCCTTTCACCAAATCCTTCTTAGAAGGATTTTCAAACCCCAAAGGGAAACCCTTACCAAGAATGGGGAAGGAGGTTCAATCCAAATGAACCAACTCCCCCACCTCAAGTAATTTGAGGGGAATAACTAAATCCTACAAGGCTTGCCCATCAAGCCTATGAGTATTGAGAGGGAAAATTCCCTCTCTCTTCCCCCACAACTCCAAAACTCCGTCATGCCATATGATGGAGGGAGCAAAAAAAAGTAACAATAAATAAAAATCCTCATGCAACCACCACATTTCTAAGTAAACAATCTAACAACTAGCATTAGTATAGCACATACAATAAAGATTAAGAGCCTACCTCAAGGAAAACTCTCCAAAAAGCTTTCCAACTTCAATCTTATCCACTTCTTGACCCAAGCAACCTCTATCTCCAAATCACACAAGCATCCAAGAAAAATCTCTAAAAAAGAAGTCCTCTTCTTTTCCCATGAAGGGAAATTTGAAGAGGAGCAAGAAAAAATCCTCATAAATGAGGGGGTGACATGTGTCACCCCTCTCTTCCTTCAAGGTCAAAGATGCCAAAACAAAAGAGAGAAAGGGTAAAATTCCTTTTATCCCTCTTCTCCCAAATTACTCTAAAAGATAACAAGACAATTCTAGTGCAACTTTTAACAAGCACACTAATCCACACCCGTTACATGGATGTGACCAAACAAGAGGCAAAAAAGGAGAGAAAACTCCCTCTAGCCTTGGAAATAAGCCCCCTACCTATTGGTTAGGGTCCAAGGGCTTATTTTTATGTTAAGGGAACTCCCAAACTAAAAAGGGATCCCTAAAAATGCCCAAAATAACCCAATTTCGGGTTTGGAAAAATTTGGCACAAGGTTAGAGGGTGTGGGGACCACCCAAGGGTTCACATGTGACCCTAAACCCTCTAGATTAATTACATCATTAATCTAATTCAAAACTTAATGCAAGTGGGTTCATTAATTCCCCAAAACAAGCTTATAACACAAACTAATTACCCTAATCAAGATTAATAATACTAGACATATTACATTATAAAAAGGGGTCACTCATGGTGCCCAAAACAATAATTCTAATGCTAAGGCCTCAAGCAATAAACATGGCTAGGACTTAGCTCGTGGGTTGCTTGTGCAAAGTTGTGTACCTGTCCTAAGTCCCACATTCTCCTGTGACCTGTCACCTGCACACTCATTGCACATATTAAACACACCTATTCGATAAAATATAAATCAACTACTAAATAAGATATCAATAGATTCTAGACTAACATTTCATCTTTCTGAAATTGAAAGTGTGACAACGTGCACAACTATACATAATTCACCATAAGTTAGCCACAATGATAAAATGACATATATCCATAGAATCCAACATGCAACACACCGAGTAAAAACAACATCATATCAATTAGTATCCATGACATCATAAGATAATGCAAACAACATAGTAATCAAGCTAAATCGGTGCCATGCGCCTAATGTCCATACATGCCTATTTAGATCAAATCTCTTAATGTAATGTTTAAAACATTTCAAGTCTCTGTCAAAACATGTCTATGAGTAATGAGCAACAAGTAACTGAGCTATAAAAATGTGAGCACTACATCCCCCTCTACTAAAATTAGACTTCCTCATGGAAGTCACTCAAATAGATAGGCATATCTAGCCCTTAAAGGTGTCGCATCCTCCCAGGTAGTTGTTGTCTCATCGTAATGGTCCCACTGCACTCTAACCTGGTCCAAGTCTCAACCCCAAAGGGATAACCTCTAGTGTTCTAGTATGTGTACAGGCTCCAGTCTCCACTGTCCTCCATCCTCTACCTATAATTCCAACCAATCCAAAACATGAGAAACATCTGGTACATATCTACGTAGTACAAAAACATGAAATACATCATGGGCCCATGCAAGGCGTGGTGGCAAAGTTAGGTGGTAGGCAACTGGACCAATGACCTCTAAAATATCAAAAGGCCCCACATAATGAGGTGATAGCTTAGAAACCTTTCCATAGTGAATTGGGATCTTATGCAAATGAACACTCAAGAAGACCTTGTTACCCAATGAGAAGTGACGATCAATCCTCTTGGTGTCTGCATACACCTTCTAGCCAATAATATAACTACCTCAGATCAGTGTGCATTTTCTTTACTCCTGGATGTGCTGCATATGGGGCTCGATGAGCCTCTGTGAGGATGAAGCTACATAGATCATCGGCCTTAGGCATGTAGATGTGCCTATGGAACTGAAGTAAACCATTTATCTCTAAAACACACCCAGAATATCTACCCTCTAATGAACCCTGTGACTCCAACATCTACCTAGCTCCCTCATAAAATCTGTCCTCTGGAAGGTGCTCAAGAATCATACCTCTCAAATCAGACTAAAGTGTCAAAGAAGCAAGGACATGTCATTGTCTACTAAGTGCATCTGCAACAACATTTTCCTTTCCTTTCATATATTACACCTCCATGTCATGCTCACATAGGAACTCCATCCAACATCGTTGATGAGCATTGAGGTTTGGATATGAGAAGATATGTTGTAAACTACAATGGTCTATCCTCAAAATGAAAGGTCTACCCAGAAGGAAATGTCACCAACGTACAAGTGCATGGAAAACTACTACAAGCTCCAAGTCATGAGTAGGGTAATTCAGCTCATATTCCTTGAGCTTACGAGACTCAAATGTAATAACCCGATGCTCCTGCATAAGAACTACTCCCAAACCCTCTAGTGATGCATCAGTACAATCAAAAAAATCCTCTGTCAGGTCTAGAACTGCTAAGATGGGCACTGTGGTTAACCTTTCCTTAAGCAACTGAAAGGTCTACTCACACTTTTATGACCAATCAAACTTCTTCCCTTTCCTCTGAAGAGAAGTGATAGGGTGAGAAATCCTAGAAAATTCCTATACAAACCTACGGTAATACCCTGCTAAACCCATAAAACTCCTTACCTCAGTAACTGATGTGGACGCTGGCCAGTCCATGATAACCTATATCTTAGAGGGATCTACTGAGATACCCTCGCCTGATATGATATGACTCAAGTACTGAATCTCTATCTAAAAGAAGCTACATTTTTCCAAGTTCCCATACAACTTCTGCTCTCTCAAAACCTGAAGTACCTGTCTCAAATTCTCCTCCTGCTCCTCCTCAGAATGAGAATAAATCAATATGTCATCAACGAACACTATGACAAAGTGATCCAAAAATGTCCTGAATACCCCATTCATGAGGCTCATGAAGATAGTTGGGGCATTGGTCAATCCAAATGGAACAACTGTGAACTCATAATGCCCATAACGTGTGCAAAACATTTTCTTATGAATGTCTGCATCTGATATGTGCAACTGATGGTACCCTGACTTGAGATTGATTTTGGAGAATACTCTCACTCCCCGCATCTGATCAAACAAGTCATCAATCCTAGGGAGCGGATAACAGTTCTTTATTGTGACTTTGTTGAGTTGCCTGAAGTCAACACAAAGCCTGAGAGAACCATCCTTCTTCTTCACAAATATGACTAGCGTTCCCCAAGGAGATACACTAGGGTGAATGAGACCCTTATCTACCAGCTCCTCTAACTGAATCTTGAGCTCATGAAGCTCTGGAGTCGTCATCTGATAGGGTGCCCTAGAAATTGGTACAGATCCAGGTACTAATTCAATGGTGAAATCCACCTCTCTGAGAGGTGGTAACCCTGGAAGCTCACCTAGAAACACATCAGCATACTCCCTCAAAACTACATGATCATCTAAGGGTGAATGCTCTGGAGTGCTCTCTGATCGATCACTGATGGTGATAGCAAACAACTGACATCCCTTGTGCATGCTCCGCTTGAGTTTCTTAGCCGAGATCATGCGCAAAGAGATAGGCCTATGCATCCCTAAAATCATAACTGAACTACCAAGATCATCCTGACACTCAATGACCTTAATTCTATAATCCACCTTAGCTCGATGAGCCTTGAGCCAATCCATACCCAATACTACCTGATATGATCCTAGAGGAATAACTCAGAGGTCAAGTGTAGTGGAGAAGACTCCTAAATCAAGTACGTAACTCTCCACATATGAGTCCACAGTGAGTTTGGCCCCAGAGGTCAACTCAACCTGCCAACTATCTGGTTGCCTAGCCACCACTAGCCCACACTAGTCCACTACAGAAGGTGATATAAAATAATTTGAAGCACCTGAATTAAAAAGTACTGAGACAGAAATACCCCTGATAGTACCTATAGTCTCAATGACTGTGGCCTGATGCTCTGCCTGGTGGTTTTTAACCACTGCATATACACAATGGGCACATCCCACGTCACCCACCATCTACTCAGATCTAGAAGCTCTTTGTGCATCAATGGTATTGGGTTTGTGCAGGTATATACACACATAGTGATCAGGAGATCCACAAATGAAACATCCTCCTGTACCCCTATGAGATGGGGTCCCTCCTATACTCTGATGTACTGATCTTGCCGGTCCAACCCTGGCAGACTGCCCTTAAACAAGAAAATAGAGGAATTACCCTTATCAATTAACTTCCAAACTCAGTACTAATAATATTGAGTACCTTTAGGTGATTTTTTTTTTGAATCCTCTAGAATGGATTCAAATGTAAATGGTGCATGACAGTCCTAAAGGGGGTCTAAAATTTTCACAAAGCAGGGTTTAGGCTATTAGCTTGATCTCAAGACCTTAAAATGACCTATTAAAGCATGTGGAATCACTGTAAAAACATTATAATTAATCAAAAAATATCATTTCATCCTTATCATATTAATAACACATATAAACAATAAGCTTTATACTCAACAACAATAGGTTTGTTAGAGGAACAATCATAAACATTAAATTTATTTTTTTCTTTTTATTTCATAAGAATACAATGATTACAAGCTGATATATAATTCATACACAGAATCAATAACCTCTTACAATTATTTTTATGCTTATAAAATACTCCTTTGGCCTAGAATAGTCTTGGTTGATCAAATTGCATTCACAAAATACTTAATTGGACTTACCTCTAAACCTTGTTGAGTGTTCTTTTTCTTCACCTAGAGCCTACACTTCAAAATTATTTCCCCCTTTGATGTTACAAAAACCTCCCTACATGTCCCCAAATTATTACATAGTGGTAGGTGAGATTGGAAAGTCTATAAATGCTTTCTCGCCAAAACTAGAAATTCAAAAATTTTAATTTCCAATTTTGCCTCTAGAGGGAAAATGGAATATTTTTGTACCTTGCAAGAAAATGTGGGTTTCAAAATGATGTTGGAAAAATAAGGATTAAATTTAAACCTTCCAAATGACTTATCTACCTCCATTGCATCATTAATGGCTTCTCATAGCTATTAGATAAACCTATTTTCTTAGCCAAGTTGGGTTTTAGAAGGGTTTAGGTTTTTTTGTCTTATAATTTAGATGTTCCAAGGTAAATGATCGCTAGGAAGGGTGTTTGTAAAGGTCTAGTGGGTATATTAGAGGTCTTTGATTTTTTTGGGCCCCACTCAAAATCACAATTATATTATAACATAATATAGAACCGTAGACACTAAATCACACACTTTGGGTAATTATTTAGCCCCAGTCTCATACTACTATTCATATGGTTCTCAAGTGAAAAGAGTAATAATTAACCCATTTTTTGGCCATTTTGCATTGCTTTCTATCGTTACTTTCAATCTTACACCCATACTCACCCAGTTTGTACTTTCATATGGCATTTTTCCTATTTCTGACTGGGGCGCCCAACTATGACTGTGGTGCCCCAGGCACCCTAATCCCCTCTAGGACCCTTAATCCTCTTTGCACTTTACTCTCACTTTTTGGGCACTTTCTAGTTATTTTAGCTTCTTACATTTTTGGAGGTTGGCATTTTCAGGGTTGATTACGAACGTAGAACAAGAGAACCATATAAACATAAAGTTATGTGACCATAATGAGGGACCAAGCACTAAGCATCTACTATCACCACCCAGAATGCATCCATTAAAGGTATATATAACTCCATTTGCATCCATATAGCTCTATCATAAGGGAAAAAAGGCTAGTTTTTCTCCATCAAACTTCATAGGAGGGGAGTTTATTCTATTCCATGCACCATTTATTTGCATTCTACTCTATTTATTTCTCGCTACTCATAAAGTGTGATACGCACAAGAGTACCTAGGGCACAATACTACACACACACACCTATAACTACATTGGGTCTGAGATGTAGTGTAATGCTTAGTGATAAGTCCATCAATTTAGCAGCTGATGATAGTCTAACCCATTCATATGCATTTTTATTTTTTTTATGTTTTGATACTTTGCTTGGGGTTTTGCAGGTGATTCCTTTATTTTATGTCTTTAGTGACATTGGTGCTCATACAACGACATACACGTGACTAAAGAAAATTATAGGCAAACATCCAACGAAACTTCTGAGGAGGTTTCCTAGTAATTTCTGTAGACCAGGGCACCCATATATCAAACCAGGGCATCCTAAGTACCACTATCATTTCCTAAGCACCCCACTACCTTGACATCTCGGATCAATATTTTCTCAAGCTCTTGTGTGATAGTTTTCTCCTCTTGTTTAGCAGGTCTCCACTGCGACATAGTCCCGCGACACCTGCAAATCAGCTAAGGCTTTCTTAATCTTATTTACACATTAGGGTTTTACATTTTATTGCTTAGATTGCTTGATTATATTTTCTACATTTTTATATGTCATTTATCAATCATTTACTACTCTTATAACATCTAGATTATATTGTTATATTTCATTTTAGTTAAATCATTTTGGTGAAACCAAAATTGATCTTCACACTTAGGATCCTAATTGTTCCTCTATCATGGCTCCCAAAATTCCTCAAATTTCTTTGTCTGATTTGCTTAAGATGCATCCTAATTTCCAAGTTATTCTTAAGAAAACACTAAATACAATGTATCTCCCTAGTGATACACCTCTGCATCAAGTGAGTGATATTTTTGATTGTCTATTTGACAACCCTATTTTTTGTGATCCTCCATCTAATCAATCCATCTTAGATTCCATCTAAGCTTTGCATTTGTTATTTCAAGACAAACTTCAAGATACGAAATACACAATTATATCTCTCAAATCTGAAATCCAACATCTTAAGGATGCTTCTCAGGATCATGTTTTTTATCCCTCTCCATCTCATCCTCATTCCATGTCTACTACATGTGCTCATATCAGCAAGCCTCAATTCATACCATTACTACAGACTCTCATCTTTTATCACAATACTAAGAAACACGACCTTCTTACTGAGCTCCATAGTCGTCACTTGATCACTTTACCACCTACTCATTACTATCCTCTTTATCGGCTAGAAAAATATCAAGGTCATCCATATTGCAACTATCATCATATCAATGGAGATAATGACAATGATTGCTACTTGTTATAATGATGAATCAAGCATCTTGTGCGTCAAGGATTTATGTCATTTTCTACATAACATTTTTTTGCATACCCACCTACAAATACTATGCCCAAATGGGCTCCTACGTCTGCTCCTTCAACCTCTAAAGAACATCTCGATACCACTTCTCATGTGCCTTCTTCAGTCAGCCAAACACCGTCTATTCAATCCCCTCAAATTACACAATCACCTCTCAAGGTTTGTTGTCTGTCACCTCCTTCTTAGTTATCTATAATGTTATCACATCAAATTAAGAAAAATCCTCTTAGGAATGAGCTCACTCCTCCTCAATTAAAGGTATCTGTGACATCACCAGGTCATGCTCAGCAACCACCTTCTATAGTTAAAATTGTAATTCCGCCGTCTGCTATAAAAATTTACTATGTCAATGGCTAGGACCTAGATGGAGCTTACAATGACGATGAACCATTTGATGGTCACAAACCATTACCACCTTAATTTCCCATAACTTTTGTTAAGGAAACTACTTCTTACATTGATCCACTTAGTGTATTTTGACTATACCTCCATCACTTACATATTTAGGGGGCATCATAGCTCCTCCCCCCTTGCATTGCTATCAAATGTAGATATTATCTCATGCACTTAATGCTTCATGCTTAGTGACTAATATTTACTAAGCATTATTATAAACCTCTTGATGCATTTGTATCGTCATTACCCGATGACACAATCTTGTGCTTTGGTTCACACTTGATTGTTGAGGGAATCCTATACACATGAACACCACACACTGCACAGTAGACACTACACATCACGTCTCTTTGCACATCTTACATTACATCTCACATCGTATACCTTACACCTTGCATGATACATCTTACATTTACTCTACATCCTTTACATCTATAAATCATACATATTCTACAAAAAATACTATTAGTCAATCACATGCACGTCATACACGCATCTTGCATTATATACTACTCATCCTACACACTACACAGTGCATACTTCACACTCTTATGCTATCTACACATCTTACATCACATACTACATATTACATATTTTACATTATATACATGACATAGTATCTTCTCATCATCGTATATACAACACACAGTGCATAGTCTATTTCATCTCCTTCTACGTGTTACACTCACTACCCTATGACACACTCTAGTCTCACAATCCATACTAGACTATTGAGGGTAAACATCACAAATGGACCTCATCAATTTACACATTCATCATTCAACCTTATATAATGTGATACTTCTAGGTCAGTGATACACATCGTAGGCTAACTCATCACTCCTCTTATTATCTCATAGTGATATACATTATAGGCTAAATCGTCACCTATTCCATCATCTTGTAGTGGCATACACCATAGGATACATCACCAACCTTTTCAATCATAACATCATGATATATTATTTAAGATAAATCATCATGCATCTTCATATATCATCTCTAGGTCGCATATCATCATGACACATATACATTCAACGTGCTAGACACAACACACAGTTTGACCATTTCCTGATGATGCATTCTCATTTATGGTTCATTCTTGACTATTGGAGGCATACTAAATAAACATCACTACATAAAGTTCCATTCACTCATGAGGCACATGGATCCCATCATTCACTCTGCATTCCATTCCATCCATCCACAACATACTACATTTTATGGTTGCATTTACTCTTGTTTGCACTTACTTTTACATGTACGCTTTATTACACATGCTAGATAGATATCTTATATGTCATTATCATTATCATACACACATGTGTGTTCACATAAGTTTCTAGTTATGATCATAGATACAAAGCTTCTACATTCAGCATGGGTTCTTGGCACACTACCAGTCCCACAACAACTCCTAGGGGCATCCACATTCATTCTCTATAGGTGTTATTGTTTCATTTTTGTTAATAACACACTCCTTTGGTTTATACATGCTTTGACATACATTTAATATTTCTAACATGCTAACAGGTACTTCATGTGCAACATTTATTATGTATGGATACTTGTTTCCATACTTTTTAGTTACAGTGTCTGATATTACTTGTTCTTGTTTGTGGGATTTTCCATTTTTCTTGTGTGCACACTTGTTTGTTTACATCCACTGTGGCCTTGAGTGTCTTGCGAAACCATGAGTTTTGTCCCATGTTTGTAATCCGGTTTATGTAGCCTACATTGTCTTCTTAGGTGTTTACATTATCTTCTTATGTTCTAGGTTACACATTATCTGTTTGGATTACACTTGTTTTCTACATGCATGTCCATACTAAAACTTATTTCCTAGCCACTTGTTTGTGTGTGCCTTAGTCTTTACCAAGCACTTTCCCTCCCCCCTGTAGGGCATAGTTTCAATATCCATGGTCGTTCCTCTTTTTGGGCCGTATTCTCCTATCCGCGATGTCACATGTGCCCCCAAAGGAGGGGCATCATTTGGGTTTACACATAGTACATGTACATTTCAGTTTACAGTTTTTGTCCATGAGAAATTGGGCTACACAATGAGTGGGTTCAAACCAGTCTATAGAAATCTATACATAGTGGATTTTACAAGACATGGTGTCCTTAGCACATTCAAGATTAGTTGAAGGATAGAGGATTAAAAAACCTCCCTCTCTACACTATCATGGTGTCATATCACCCAAAAAACTAAACAGTACAGAGATCTCTTCACTCTTAGGAAGCATTTATAGGTTGGAGGATAAAATAAAACTTTCCTCCCTAAATTTCTTCGGTCAGTGGCATGAGATCACCCAAAAAACTCACATGACATCAACAGGGTCCTTTTTATACCCTTTTTCTCATCACAGATTAGGTTCACATGTTCCTTTTTCATTATCATTTTTCACACTTTTTTACATGCTTTTTTTTTACATATATACATGCATTTTTACACATTATATTTGACTACTTGATCGTCTTCTCCTTTGCAGGTATAGCCATATGGGAAGCAAGAAGTCAACAAAACATGTACATAATGGGTATATCACACATGCAATAATAACCATGCAGGTACACCATACACATTGGCATCTACACATGTGCTTTCACCCTAGGTTCACTCTCATCACTTTTTTACACTTTTGCATCTTTAGTCTCCAAGCTCCACCTTTTTGTCACTTCATACTTTGTCTAGTCCATCAACACATTTTCTTCGTCACTCTATATGGATATCAGGTACACATCTCTATCTACTTTATGTTTCCAATCATTATTCTCACCAACATAAAGTGGGGGAAAATGTCGACATTCAATCACGCACTTTGGGTAATTATTTAGTCTCGGCCTCGTACTACTATTCATATGGTTATCAAGTGAAAAGAGTAATGATTAAACCATGCCTTTGGCCATTTTACATTGCTTTCTATCATTACTTTCAATTTTACACCCGTACCCTCCCAGTCTGTACTTTCATACTGTATTTTTCCTATTTCTAAGTGGGGCACCTAGCCAGGACTACATCACCTCGGGAGCCTTGATCCCCTCTAGGAGCCCTAATCCTATTTTTGTGTTACTCTCACTTTTTGGACACTTTCTAATCATTTGAGATTTTTATATTTTTGGAGGTTATCCTTTTCAGGGTTAATTACGTAATTAGAGCAAGAGAACTATATAAATATAAAGTATTGTGACCATAAGGAGGGACCAATCACTAAACATCTACTATCACCACATAGAGTGCATACATAAAAGGCATCTGTAGATCCATTTGCATCCATATAGCTCCATAAAAAGGGAAAAAATGTTGGTTTTCTGCATCATACTTTATAGGAGGGGATTTTATTCTATTCCATGTACCATTTATTTACATTCTACATCTAGTTATTGCTTGCTACTCACAAAGTGTGACATGCACAAGAGCACCTAGGGCACAATAATGCACACAAGCACCTAGAACTACATTAGGTCTAAGATGTAGTGTAGCGCTAAGTGATAAGTCCATCAATTTGGTAGTTGAGGACATTCTGACCCCTTCATATGCATCTTTATTTTTTTAGGGTTTTGATGCTTTGATGGGGTTTCATGGATGATTCCTTTTATTACAGGTCTATAGTGACATTGATGATCATACAACGATATAAAGGTGACTAAATACGAACATAGGAGAACATCTAGTGATACTTCTGAGGAGGTTCCCTGGTCATTTCTACACACTAGGGCACCTAGATCTCATATCAGGTCATCCCAGGTGCCCTTATCCTTTCCCAGGCACCCCAGTCTACTCAAACAACTCAGATCTACATTTTCTCATGATCATATGTGACATTTTCTCCTCTTGTTTAGTTGGTATCCACTATGACATAGTCTTATGACACATGCGAATCAATTAAGGCCTTCTTAACCTTCTTTGCACATTAGGTTTTTTACATTTTATTGTTTAAATTTCTTGAGTGTATTTTCTACATTTTTATATGTCATTTATTAGTCATTTACTGCTCCTATAACATCCATATTAGACTACTATATTCCATGATAGTTCAATTAAGAAAAAATATTAGACAAAATAGGTCTAATTTGGCTTATGAGGCTTACAAAATGATGTTAAAGAGTACAAGATTTTGGAAAACGACAACCATAGTCTAGAAAAAGAGTGTCATAGTCTTATAGTAAAATGTAAAAGTATATTTTAGGAGTTCCAAAGTCCATTTTAGGAGCATCAGAGTTTTGCTAAAGAATGTCAAAGTCTAGAAAAAGATTGATAGAGTATGGAAAAATAGCATCATAGTCTAGAAAAAGAGCATTGGATTCTAGAAAAGGATCACAAGATTCTACCTTCTAATCACCGGAGTGCATTTTAGGAGTGCTAAAGTCAATTTGAGGATCACCATATTCTACCTAAAGAGTGTTATAAAATGGAAAAAAGAATAAAAATCAGGAAAAAGAGAACCAAAGTCTACCTATAAAGCACCAAAGTGCATTTGAGGAGTTCCAAATTCTATTTGAGGAGCAATGGGGTGTATTAGGGGAGCTCCAAAGAGCATTTTACCTCTCAATTGATATGACAGGTCATGTTTTGAATCTGACCTTTAATGTCTAGATCTAAATGGGGGGCCTTTGACACTAGATTTATAATATCAATTAGACTAATTAGTTCACATTTTCTTAGATATCATACTTATACGATTGTGTATAATCTAAAAATAAGCTCACAAAAACTATGTAAAAACAAGATTTATCATACATGTTTAAAGTGAAACATGCAGTGTGTAAAGAACTTACTATTCCAAAATCATATTTACACTACTCTTAAACCAATAAAGCTCAAAGAAATCTAAACAAAACCATAAAATAGTTGGTAAAAGTAACTTCCCTTCTTTATGAATCTAGTCCATGAAATAAACTTTGCAAATACCATGGATATTAATGACAGTGGAAAAATATTTTGTTAATCCTCTACCATCACTTTATCAAGTGAAAAAAAGTAAAAATACCTCTGCCTAATCTTCAATTGGGTTTGCGAGGTGTTATAGATTATTTGTGATGTTTTTAGAATCTTCATCATAGTTTGAAATGAAGTAATTTTGGACATATATTGATTTGTTTTATTTTCTGTAAAAAAAAATATATGCCATGCTTTTTACTATCAATGTTAGACATTCTCTTTGTATATATGGATTTACTTGTATTAATTTCTTCAATTATTATATCTCTATGTATTTTGCTTTTTTAGGATGGTGAATATTATGAGTATGTTAAAGGAAATGATTTTGTAGTCACCTAAGTTACATCTTGATACAATTCATCCAAATACTACATAAATAACCAAGGGAGTACTTTTACATAAGTTACGAAAAAATTGAGACTGAAAAGAGTATACATGCACAACAAGAATTTTCTCATCATGCAAGTTCAATTTTATTTGGATAAATTTATTATGACATAGCTCAAAAATACTCTAATTTAGTCTTAAAACCCCGCATACTATAGAAATCTTTATTGGATTTTTTTCTTACCAATTTATAAGTTAAATGGCATTGATTAATGTATTGATATTATGATTAAGTGGTGATATTTATATTTGGATATTACATGATGAAGATGAAGATAAAGGAGACGGAGGTTAAGATTTAAGTACATGTGGAAGAGAGTTGAAGAAGATGTTGGAAAGATAATTTGGTTTAGAAGGTGATATTGGAGATATATATATGTATGCTTTTCCACTATTCCTATAAGTTTGTTTTGATCATTATTCCAAAGATTTAATCCTTAACATTGTGAATTTTTTATTTTTTTTACTTTATCAAATGTTGGTGATGTAAATGTATAAAGATGTTTTATCAAATGAAAAATTTGGTTAGAAACACATGAACATTAAGTTGACTTTACTTTGTCTCCAAAAATAGGGTACCAAGGGTTTGAACCCTTCTTAGTGCTTCAAAAATTTCAATATGAAAATATTAGGATGCTATGAGTTACATAAAGTCTTAAAAGATAATATTTCAAATGAAAAGGATTATTTAAACCATACTCAAGCTAGTAATCTTGTTTCTTTTTTTATATATTATGCCTTAACGACAGTTTTGAGGTTTTAAGACCTTATTCTTCCTTTACAAGGTTTCAATGCACATTTTAAGGCTTAAATGTGATGGAAAAAATTGAACCATAATCCTACCAACACATATAACCTTTCAATACTTCTCAAGTGACAATAAACTAAGTTATAAATCCCACAACTATGTTAACTAGACTGTGTAAATAAGGGTTGGGGTTTTAATGCATTTTCCATTGTTCTTAACTTTTATAATCACTCTTCAAGAAGGGTTTGAAGTGTCAAAACATAAAATTTAGTCCAATAAAAAAAATTCATTATGACTCCACTTACAGCTGATAGGTTTTAGGTGCTTTTACAAAAATATTTTAAAACTGGGTGTTTGTTGTCATGATAGGTCTTTTTATGAACTATGCTTAATATTTTCAATGGTATTAAAATTTCTTGCTTGATAAATTAGAAGATGGATAAATTTTCAAAAAATGATAAATATTACTTATATTTGGTAATATGATGTGCATGTTTGGAAGTACATGTTGGAGTTCTTTTTCCTAGTGCAAATTCAAAATAACAACAGGATGGTGTTGTGACATTGTACTCTCTAGTAAAGAGTTCCACTACTCAATTTCCAGTAGATGTTTCCATTTCACCTCCAACTCATTAAATTTTCTTAAATAGGGCCATTTCCTAGAAGCCACATTCAAGCACTTGTAACTGGTTTTTGAACTTATAGATTTTAAATAGAAAAATATTGTAGCTATATTGAACAAATGTTTAGATGTTTAAAATTTTTAAATATTCTTTGATGTTTAAAAATGGTTTCAAGTGGTATTTTTAAAAATATACATATGAATTGTTATGTTCCATTTGGGTAGTATTACTTACATATCATGAAGATAAAATATTCTTTTAATTCCTTATGTACAAGAAGTTACACGAGGATTTACATTCATTGGCCATGATGTTTGAGTTTGGTATAATATGTTGGATTCTAGTCACCTAAATGCTTTAGATGATTACATAAATTATTATAATGAAATTAGTTAGTACCTAGAATTTTATAGTTTATAGTAATTAAATCACGTGTTTTGGCCATCTATTATACCATTCTCTGTCAAGGGTTGACATCATTTAGGAACCCTTTTAATTTATGTTTTCATTTTGATATTAATTAAAATGCTTGTGAAATCACTTGAGGGCATAATAGTAAGCCCAAATTGATTTGTAATTGTTTTATAATACTAATCATATGCCCACTTTGGTTCCATTCATGATAGATTAAAATAATGAGGCTATGAAGATATATTGTCTCTATCACTACAATTAAATACCAAAATTAATTATAGTAATAAGTAGATAACAACAAATGTATATACCACTAAATAAATCACTAAAAACACTAAAAAAATTCAGGCATAAAACATCAGTTTTGATTCAATAACAATGGTGTTATTTGTGTGGTAGTTGTGTAACACTAAAATTTAACACCAAATTTGGTTATGGCATATATAATACCGAAAATATAACACTATATATACATACATATACATATACATATATATACATAGATGTATGTATGTATGTATGTATATAGTGTTATATTTTTGGTGTTATATGTCATAACCAATTTTGGTTTTATTGGATTTCGGTGTCATACAACTACCACACAACTAACAACAATGTTGTTAAATCATAAATTGGTGTTATATGCCTAAAATTTAGTGATGTATTAGTTAAAATTCATTTAGTGAACATAAATATACCCTAGTCTATAGTAATGAATGACCAACCATCCATATAAAAAACACAAGCAAAAAAGGACAAGGAAGGGTTAGAAATACTTACCTATAGTGTGGTTGTTGATGCATGAACCTATACAAAGAAAATAACATCAAGAGAGACCATTATGGGTGGATAAGTGGAATGATCAATAAGAATACCTCAATTTATAGCTCATTATTGTGACCGAAATGAAAAATGGTAAGCTCCAAAACCTCAATTTTAATAAATATGTGTGAAAATATGCATAAATGTACAATGTGTGAGTAAGAGCATCATTTTAAAATGAATTAATTATTTGATGATACAAAATAACAAGTGTGATCAAACATTTATAACAAATGTAATATCCTATGGAAAATGGTCTCGTCCATAATAGAAATCAAACTTGACACCATTGTTCATGGGAGATGACATCAACCTTGAGGCAAAACTAAGCTTATGAGGTGTAAAAGAAAAGGACATAAAAGACAAAATAATAATTTGGGAGAATGATGAAGGTCTAGGATGATTGAAAGTAGAGATAATAATTTGTATGATTGTAAACAAGTGAGCATACTGAAACAAGTAGATATGGTAAGTATAATGTGTGAAAAAAATAATGAGACAAGGAACATGTAAGGGAACTATGGATAATAGTGACATATCTCAAATGTTTTTGTCTAGCTCATGTGACCAAGTTTGATCACACCCTAATATCAACAAGCCCCTTGAGGAACCCACTCAAGAGGAAATTGAATAAAAAAACCTTACACAAGAGAAAATTTTACCAAGTATAAAAATGAGGTGTTTACAAAACCCACACTCCAAGTGCAAGCCTTGGGCTCCTATAACTTTACGCATAAACATATCACATGCATATTTTTCCTAAGCACTCACCTTAGTGCTTGGAGGGTCAAGAACCCACTATTCATGTTTTAGGATAATATATACATACACATATCCTTAAAAATGCATTCACCATCCTTTAACTTAATTTAATAAATCTTCTTACTATTATCTAATAGAATATTACATTAACCATTACATGTATAAAATATTAGTAAATGTAATTGAAAGTAGATATTTTTGGTAAAATAAATAATTACATAGAATTCAATATTTCATTCAAGATCAAATCATATTTATCTTAATATTTCATTACAATATGTTCACTTCTTGATTTGGCATTATAACATTGTTAACTCTATGATTTAATATAAATTGAATTTAATATAATTATATAGTAACTATTGTAATGAATGATATACAAATGCTAATATATAGTAAGACACAAGAAAACAAGTATACACGAATGTGAAACCCTAAGAACAAGAGAGAGAGAGAGAGAGAGAGATAGAGATACTTAGTTAATTTTTGAGGATCTGGATGTGATATGGGTTATGAGACTACTGGATCTAACTAGAACAACTATTTTAGAGGCTCGATGAGGGTTCCAAACTTTGAAAATACATAGGATAGAATATCCTGGGAGAGGAAAAATTACTTGGTGCTAGTGTCTAGATTTGGGAATTGGTTTATGGGTAGATGTTACAGATCCCTTTCTTTCAAGGATAGATGATGTTCTTTGTCCTTTTCTATCTGCCACTTTGGATTCACCGTTTGATCTATGAATGTAACTGTAACATGCAAGAAAGGAGTCCACTTACACATACCCACAAACCACATCAAACCTAAAAAGGAAAATATATAATGGGGATTTGGACTGACCCCAACAGTCACCTAGAGAGTGAACTTATAATCGAGTGTCACACTACACCTTAGAATCCATGTAGTTCTTTGTGGATGTGTGTGTAATGATGCCCAATAATTCCCTTGTGTAAGTTACACAATGATAACATGATAGATCTAAAATGTGTGTGATGGAATAGAATAAACTTTCCCTCCTATGATATGTATACAAAATAATGCAGCCCTTGTCCCCTAAATGAGTGTCCTAGATGGATTCTTTGAAGTGCCTTTGGATGTAAGCTTAGGTGATAGTGTGTTTTTTTATTAGATTAGGTAATAAGTAGGTATCGGCTCCACGAGGTCTTACATAGAGAGATACATTGTGATAGCACCCATAGAAAAGAAAAAAAGAGAAAAATGACCAAAAAGAGAGTTAAACAGGCTTAACTCAAGAGGAACCAAGTCCACAAAACAAACATACAGATCAAACAAAAACCAACAATCTACAACACAGGACAGACACAGTTTGCATACAGTCAACAAAAATCCTAAACAACTAGCAAAGAGACTAACTTTTCTCATGACATTTGGGGGGGGGGGGCACCTTGGGTACTGGTGGAGTCTTCTTATAGATGGTCATGAACCAGGTCCTTCTGAGTCTCCTTCCCATCATCTTCCTCATCACAAGCTACTCAAATGGAGTCGGAACTTCCTCTTCTTTAGACTCGATTCCACCATGTCCAACCTCTTATGCAACTCCTTGACAACATTCTCCAAATTTCCATCATCTCCCCTCTCATCATATGCTTAGAAATACATATCTTTTTAGATGCTTCAATACAATCGATCATGTTATCCCTCATAACAGAGCCAATGTCCTCCATGGTTTCCACAATCATTTCCAGCTGCTGAATTTTATGGTAGAGGTTCTCATTAGTTTTTCTCCCCTTCATACTAAATTTTTCCTTTCCCCTTAGAGGGGCCTTCCTTTCTACTGTCCTCCAAAACCCTAGCCTCCAGACACTCTTCCCCTCCATCTTGGTTATGGGGATCCTTTCTAGTTTACATTTTAGCCAAGCACTCAACTAGGGTAATGTCATCCTCAAGAACATCCCCTATTGAGCCAACCTCCTTGGGAATAATGGGTTTACCATTCTAAAAAATGAGGAGAATAAGATCCTCATGAATGTGTGAATCCAAATTCCCATTCTGGAAATCATTTATAGAAGCAAAGAGTGCAACATATACAAGAAGAAATGTATGCTCATCATGACATGATGCCTAAACATATTTAGTGGTGAAAGATGATGCATGTATATCTTACGAAAATTTCCCTCTAGAGTGATATAACTCATGATGTGAAGACACACTTCATTCCAAATACCATGAATACAGGACCTCACAATGTCATCAGTGAGGAAAAAAACATTTTCGTTACCTTTGAAAAATGTATGGATTTCATGATTCCTTCAATTGTAGTCCTTGAAATTATGTAAATATTTCGTTTCCATGCCCGTGACCTGTGTAATAAACTGCTCCGAGACTTCCAATTACATTCCCCTCACCATAACCCTTCCTTTATCCCATACCCTACCAAAATCCATGGTGAGAGAGGGATCATGTCCTTTAAGATTAGAAATATACTCTTTGAACCCGCCAATTCTAAGGATGTGCCACATTGAGTGATTGTTAAGTAACATCCCATGGCTAGATGGCTAGACCCACACTCTCCCACCTCCCATAATTTCTATGATTGCAATGTGAAACCAGTCCCGATGAAATAAAAACACAAAATACTCAAAATGAACGAGTATCCCCCATAGAGATCTCACACCACTTTACCCCTACCTTGAAAACCAATAATGAAGATCTCCCTCATGGGACAAAATATGTCAAAATTATCGCCTATCATGGGTAATAAGATTATTAATAGGAGAGGGTACTTCTTCACCTTTAGCCCAAATTTTTAAATCATTACAAGATACCCCTAAGTTAGCCAAACCATCAACGCATTTATTTCCACTATGGGGTGTATGAGTAAGTGTTATAATTATCAAATACCTTTAAGGAGTTCCTTAACATCCTGAAGAATGTTGCCAAGTGTCCAATTTTGAACGTAGTTATTTTTAAGGGCATTTATAATGAACAATGAATCACCTTATTTTTAGATATGTCTAACACCCCTTCTCCTTTGCTAGGTTAACACCCCACAACAAAGATCTTGCTTCAGCAACATTGTTGCTTTGAATTCCCAAGGGACTCTAACATATGCGAAAAATCCAATCTCCCTCATGGTTTATGCAAGATCCCCCCTCTCCCAGCTAGTCTGGGGTTTCCCTTTCCGAAGCTCCGTCTCAAAGTTCAACTTAAGGAATTTCACCTCCAGTTTAGACCATTTGATTGCAGGTTGATGGACTTTAAGAGAGGGGGGACTAAGGACAAACTGTTTAAGGACTACTATCTCTACTCTAGAACAAGGAGATTTAATATTGCCTTTAAAGAGTCTTATATTTTCCTTTATGGATGAGCACAAATGAGTAGTGACCATCTTTACATTAGATTTTGCTCCTTGAAAATACAACCATTTCTTTCCTTCCACAGGTTCCAACAGAAGTGGGGAAGTGCCATCCTCTAAGCAACAGCCATGCCAGGATACCTAAAAGGGAAAACCCATTGCGTAAAAAATCTTCCATGGAATTAGGCTGCAACCACTAGAAATTAAATAGGTTCACAACATAAAAGCACAATATGAGAGAAGGGACAATGAATAAAAATCTGGTTGACGCTTTCTTCCTACATACCAGATAAAGTGCACTTGTTGAGGATAATCATACCATGCTTCCTCAGGTTATCCATCATGAGGATCTTATTTTGAGAAACCAACTGGTATAAGATATTGACCTTAGGAATAAGGTCCTTCACCCAAAGTAAATTCTAGTACTCCTTTTGAGGAAAATATTTAAAGTTTATATGATAGGTTGATTTAACAGAGTTGTGTCCAGACATCTCTTCTCTCCTGATGATAAATCCTCCTGAGATTAAAACCTAGGAATGTGGAAATTCTTAGGTTTAGAATTTATATCTATAAAATACTATAGGGGCTCCTAGAATTTAGGTGGAGGATCAATGAAAACCCCATTTAGTCCCTTCACTACTCCATATCCAATAGTCTTGGATCCTAATTTTACCAAGTTCAACATAAAACTGAGAAACTGCATTCCAAGGTTCCATCATAACAAGAGGTTTATCCTCAATCAAGTAGTCCTACCAAACTAGGATTTTATTACCTTTTCCAATGTTCCATTTGATTCCCTTACTCATAATATCCTTAGAATCCACAAAGGACCTCCAAAACATTGAGCCTGTTGGGAAGATCATTCTGTCAGAAAAAAGGTTTCCATTTTGCCTATGTTCCTTAGATATTTCTTTTTAATAATGTCAACTTAGAGCCCTTCTTCTTTAGTGATCCGCCACAACCAGATTTGGCTATCAAATCCTCATTCATTAATTTTATGTCCTTTAGACCCCAATCCACCACAACTTTTAGGTTTTGTGAGTTTATTCCAAGCCATGAGGGGATATTTAAACTTTTCCTGGACACCATCCCACAAGAAAATGTTTATGGATCCTTTCCAAAGAGTCAATAATTTTTGCAAGTAATTTAAATAGAGACATAACATAAATTAGAATTCCTTGGATGGAGACTTTGAAGGAGTTGGATCTTACCAAGCCTGCGTAAGAAGAGAACCTTTCCAAGTAGTTAATTTCATGTTCACTCTTTTAATAAGAGAATTCCATATAGATAGATCCAATTTCTTGTGAATGAGGGACATTCCAAGGTAGGAATCTAGGAAAGATTTGATTTTAGATCCCAGAATTTGAGCTAGTCTAATCTAAAATTTCTCCTCCACATTAATAAAGAAAACAATACTTTTATGGAAATTTACAAGCTTCCCTGATACCATCTCATAATCCTTGAGCACCTTTTAATAGTTTGAATCCTCTTGGATAACATCTTTCCCCGACAAGAAGTTGTCATCCACAAATTGATTGAGACAAATAGGAGTTAGACCATTAGATATTGTAATCCCATGAATAATATTTCGAGAAAGAGCTTGATTACATAACCTACTCAAGGTTTTAGCCACAATGATATAAAGAAAAGGGGAGAGGGGATCTCCCTACCTCAAACCTTGACCAACTTGGAAGAAACCCTCTAGCTTACCATTGATGATAACAAAGAAGCTAGCAGTGGAAATACATGTCATTACCATATTGATGAAGTGTTCACAGAACCCCAAATTTTTCAGACTAGCCCGTAGAAAGGACTAGGAGACTCTATCATATGATTTGTGCATATTTAATTTAACCAGTATGGAAGATCTTCTTGATTTTTCCACTGATTTAATGATCTCTTGTATAACAATGATACTATCAAGGATTTTCCTACCAGGAACAAAATCTCCCTAATTCGGTGATATAAACTTGGATAGCTCATTTCTTAGCCTATCGGAAAGAATTTTTTTGATCAAATTATAGCTGGTGTTGCATAAAATAATTAGTTTGAAATCCTTAATGTCATTTGCACATGTAATATTGGGGATAAGAACAAGGAAAGTAATATTGATATGTTTCAGGAGATGCCCAGATTTGAAGAAATCTTGAAGCATGTCCGCCACCTCCCCCTTAAAAATTTCCCAGAAATGTTGAAACAAAAATGTTGGAAAACCGTCAGGTATTGGTGATTTATCTGGTTCCATATCAAACACAACAAATCTTATTTATTATTCACCAGGTATGAAAGAAATATCTTTATTTTCTTTATCCAAGATAACTTTCTGAAACAACACAAGGACTCTACTCTAGGTAGCTACCTCCAGCTCTGGGCCCGGGAGGAAAAGATTCTTGAAATAATTTATCATTATTTCATTAATTTAATTTTCATGTTCAATTAGTTATCCATTAGTCCACTTGATCTCATGAATTATAAGATGATTATCCTTATTAATAGATGTGAAGTAGAAGAACCTTGTGTTTCTATCACCCTCTTTAAGCCATTTAACCCTACATTTTTGTCTCCAATATACCTCTTCCTTGGCAAGAATATCATGATATTGAATAAGTAAATTATGTTCCTATTCCAAAAAGATTTGGATTGAGACCTTCCACAGCTCACAAGTCTTCCACCAACCTACTTTTTTCCTAGAATATATTACCAAAATTATCCTTCTTCCACACCTTAAGCTGATTTTTAACATGTTTCAACCTATAAGTCACTCTGAACATAAAAAATCCATGAACCAACACACCCCACCATTCCTTAATTATATTATAGATATCATGATGACCTAACCACATCTTTTCAAACCTGAACGGTCAAGCTTTCTTGGGCAAGCCCATTACCAACTTCAGAAGGATCAGATTGTGATTTGAACCAGTCCTGGGAAACGAGATAAGCTAATAGAGTTGGTTTAACATACACTAGTGACTTATCTTAAACATGTATAATATGATTTGGATAAGATCCTTCCCTATTATTCTATCGGTTCATGTATATTTGGATCCTCTAATATCCATGTCAAATAGACCATTCTTCATCAATAAATCAACCAAGTCCTCCATACTATCGGTATAAGAAATAGTGCCAATTTTTTTTATCAACTAGGGATATTGGCATATTAAAGTCACCTCCATTGATTCAATCAACATCTTTAAAGAGAAGTCTGAAACTTAAAAGATCATCCCATAAACTCATTCTCCCAATAGTTGTGTTTGGGGCATAAATGTTAGACATAATCCAATTTTTTTATTCAATCTCAGTGAAACAAATAGCTACATGATTTGGGGAGGAGACCATAAATTCTCCCTTTACAATCATCAGATTCCATAGACTCACAATACCCCCTGAAGCCCCATCAGAGTTCACCCCTTCCCAAATCCCTTCTTTCTAGACCATCCTACTAATATCTTAAAATCTATCTAGACTCGTCTTGGTTTCTTGTATCAATGAAATGTTCAATTTATATTTACTCCTTATATCCTTCATAATTCTATGGTTACCATAGTTATTCAACCCTCTAATGTTCCATGATAAGACTATCATTTGTTCTTATAGGCTTTGGATAAAATGGCTCCCAGTGATTTTTGTACACCCTTATCCACCTCCTTCTTTGTTGATGTTTCCCTTTTTTCTTTGTTTGTCTTCCTTACTTTAGATATTAATTCCTTACCTACATTTTCCCTATTATTTCTTCTTGTGTTTGGTTTGGTTCTATTAACCAGCATTACTGGTGATGAGATCACCTCTAGATTTTTTGTAACCACTTCTCTCATCAACACCTCAAATGTGTTTGAAGTTATGATATCCTCCTACCTTTGACCAAAGGAACTTTATCCAATGGATGAGACCTCTTCAAAAGAGGGGCCTAAGGCCACCTTCAAAAATGCTCTCCATCAGATTCAATGATGAGCTATGTTTCTAATTTTTTTGGGACTAAAGAGGAAATTCCTTCCTCATGCCCCTTGTATTGCAACTCATTTTCCTACTCTTTCTTGTTGAGAGAAGTTTCTCCTTTAGTCTCTAAGAGTATTGAAGGGGAGGGTTTATCTTCTTTAGGTGCCTCCTTCTTAGAGATATTTTTAGGACTAAAAACTTTTCAATTTTTCCCAACCTACCTCCACTCCTAAGATTCCTTTTTATTTTCATGTGGGGAAGGTTTCGTACTTGATTCCTTATTTTTCTTTGAGAGATGACATCCCCTGAAATCATGCCCCATAGATCTACATTTTCTGCATGTAAACAGGGAGGGTTCATATTTGAATCTTTACATTTAGTCACCAAACTTTTATAGGAGTTTGATATTGCCTTCGTAAGTTTCCCTTTGTTGTATAGTAACACATAATCTAGGTGAGTTAATCTAGTTCAAGCCTTGGTGAATGGATAGATTATTATAGGAGAGCTCAAGCTTTTGTCTATTCCTATAAGGAGTTCCAATTTCCATAACTATAGGGGCAGTCTCAGGAGGCGAACCCAGATAGGGAACTCAGAAATATTTTTTTCAAAAGGATTAAAAGTAGGTTCCCATTTCTGGATAACCACATGAGACTTTCTTATAAACTAATATCCCTCATACATGATTTTAGCCACATGTTTTTTTCTCAGAAGGGAAACCATAAAATAACCATTAACATACATTGTTACCTCTAAAGTACCATTGGTCACCCATATTCTCTTGGACTAACTACGAAACAGGTTAATGTTGGGACAATTACCCAAAAAAATTGTAAATAGTACATTATTCATGGTTGCCCTCACTCTATTTAATAGATCATTCAATACCTTAAGAGAAATATAGTCCTTCTCTTTCGATGGTTCCAAACCTTCCAAATCCACTTTGTCCAATTTTTTCCCAACCACCTTCTCAACCCATGTGGTCTTCATCGATGGACCATCCTTACCTAACGTGATCACATGACTTTGTGCAGATCCTAGTTCCCATCCAGATCCATAGAGTCCACAACAAGTTCTCATTCCTCACCCAAATTAAAATTCATCATTCCCACTCCTCACCCATCTTTCCCAATGCAGATAGTATGTAATTCTTAGTGCTTGGTCCTTTATTTTGAAATCATAAATATGTATTTATACGATTCATTTGTTTGAATTTCATAATTGACAACTAAAATTATGAACCAAAGCAGTAAAAAAGAAATTAAGAAGTGAAAGGGGTCCAAAAGGATAAGAAAAAAATAAAGAAGGATAGGAGCACCTAGGAGGATAGGAGTGTATGGCCTTAGTGTCCTAACTGGGTACTATTGTCTGAGGCCATAGAAAGATAAAATAGTCTAATGTCGGAAAAAGTGCAAAATGCATATAAAGCCAATAAAAGTGCAAAAGACAAAAAAAAAGGCCAAAGTGAGTTATCAATTATTATTTTTCTTTCTTAGGAATCATGTCAGTTATAGTATGCTTTAAGCACGTATAAATGTACCCAAGTCCATTAATTTTGTGTCAAAATTTTGTCCCCATTTTATGTTGTTGAGTGAATACTCGATATCATAAATTAGATAGAAGATGTGTACCTTGTAACCTTGTAGAGAAGGGTATATCTGATAGCATGCCAAGTAGACAAGTGAAGCGTGAAGATGAGGAATAGGAAGTGGACCTTATGGGTGAAGCATGTGCATAGTATCATGTTGTGGTTTTTGATGTGAGCTACTCCTTTTTGTGTATTAATGATAGACTTTCAACAGAAGAGAGAGAGAGAGAGAGAGAGAGAGAGAGAGAGAGAGAGAGTGGTCAAGGTTATGTATATGAGAAATCAAAGTAATGCATGTGTATAAGTAAAAGTGTGAAAGTATGTAAAAAGAAAGTGTGCACTTGATATATAAGAGTGTAAGATATAGAAAAAAATTCATGATTTTCTTAGAGATGCTAGATTTGAATGTTGATGGTGAGGTTTTTGGGCGATCTCATGCCAATAGTGAGTTTTTTGGGTGATCTCACATAGAGAGTGAGTTTTTTGTGTGATCTCATGCCAAGTGCAAGTGTTTTGGGTGGTCTCATTCCAAGACAAGAGTGTTGGGGAGAGAGGTCTAGTTTTTATCTACTTCCACGACACTTCTCGAATAAGCACCAGTACATATGGTACATCTTGTTTGTTCTGATTTTTTTATTAGTCCTTATTGTAACTAAAATGTACTGATAAACTAAATTTTGTAACTAGAGGTAAGTGTTTGCTACTGTAGAACTATTTTGAAAGTTGTTGGAGATTGTTTTGATTTAAAAAATTAACTGTGTTTGGTCCCAGGAAACAAACGACATGAGGGGACACACGCGTTAGGTGATAGCGTCTATTTTGTCTGTGAGGTCCAAGTCTAATTCTAGACCATTCTGTGACTGTATTCTTGTGTTGATTTTGCACTATGTTGATATGTAATGTAGCTTTAAGTTGTTATAGGGGTGCTTTTTTCACCTAATAGATGTCCCCCTCATTTGGGGTGCATGCAATGACTATAAGAGAATGTGGTCCAAAGAAGAGGACCTTGATATGATATATATATTTTAGTGGAGATACCTGTAGGGGTAGGGGATGTGAATGGTAGAAACCAAGGCACACAAAAACAAGAGAGGCTAGAAACATGTGTTAGTATTGAGGATAGCATGTAATAAAAGACAATGTGATAAGAAACTAGAAATACAATGTGATAAGAAACTAGAAAGACAAAATAGACCAAAAGAAGTGGGTTTCATACATGGGAAATTGCTCACAATGTCACAAGTATATTAAGGAAGAAGCAGAAAAAGGTATACAATGATCACACAAGACATAAGGCATAGCCCATAAACAATAGCATACAATAGCAAACAATAAAAAGTAAAATGTATTAGATAACTATGCTTGTATGTAATCCTGTAAAGTAAATGGTACACATGAAGCACCCATTAGAATGTTAGAAATATAAATAGTATGTCAAAGCATGTATATATCAGAAAAAAAAAAAAAAAAAGTGCTAGTGAGTAGAAGTAGTAAATGATGAAACAATAGAACCCATAGTGTGTGACAGTAGATGTTAGGAAAGATGTATCATGAAGTGTAGAGCATAAATTGTGTAGGATGTGAGGTTCATTTAATAATTATAAACTCAATAGTAAAGTGTTAACTGTAGCACTAGAATGCATCATCGGATAATGATGGTACAATATTTGTACCAAAGATGTAGGAATGCTTAGGAAGATTAAGTATGAAGCACAAAGTGTGAAGTGTAGTAGTAAATAGTAAAGAAAACCTGATAGTGATGGAGGGGGTGAAAGCGTGATGCCCCTTGAGTGTGCAAGTAATGGAGATCTATGTGATGATGTAAGAGAGAGATTGTGATGGTGACGGAGTTTGAAATGTATCATAAGAAAATATATTTTTGTCATGATGAGAGGTAAAATAAGCATAGAACCAAGATTGGATTGTGAGTTGACATGAGGAAGTTTAACGAGGTTAGTTATCACAAGGTGAATTGGTTGGTCTGGCTTGGTTGGTGGTTATTGATTTGGAATTGGTAATGCTGCATAATAATTAATAAGAGTAGGTGATGGGGTACAGATTTTGAGAGGTGGTTGCTTAGTTGGAATTGGCAATGTTGTAGAAGACATGATAGATAGAGGAGATGAGGAACATATTTTTAATGGTGGTATGACATTGGGTTGGATATGTGGCTTTGGACTGACCGAAGAAGTTATATTAGTAATTATGGAATAATGCTCATTAGACATGCAGGGATCATATTTGGGAGCCTAGTGGGATTTAATATAAATTTAATTGAATCTAATCACGGAGTAAATATTATAATGAATGATATAAAAATGCTAATATATAATAAGACACAAGTAAACAATCATATATAAATGTGAAACCCTAAGTAAGAGAGAAAGAGAGATAGAGAGACTTAGCTTATTTCTAAGGATTTGAATGTGATATGGGTTATGTTACTATTGGATCTTACTGGAAATAGTGTCACAAAGAATTGGCGAGGGTTATGGACTCTAAAACTGCATAGGATAGAATCACCTTAGAAAGGATAGGAACACCTGGTAGTAGTGTCTAGATCTAGGCGTTGGTGTCCAGGTAGATGTTGGGGATCTGGTTCTTTAAGGACCAGATAATGTTTATTATTATTTTTCATCTTTCAATCTAGATTCATTTTTTGATCTGTGAATGTACCTGTAACCCATAAGAAATGAGTTCACCTATACATACCCACAAACCATATCAAACCTAAAAAGGAAAATGCAAAATGGGGAGTTAGACTGACCCCGGTGGTCACCCAAAGAGTGAACTTATGACCGAGTATTGCACTACGTCTCAGAATCCATGTATTTCTTAGTGAATGTGCATGTAATGATGCCATAGGATTCCCTTGTGTAATTTTCATAATGATAATGAGATAGATCTAGAATGTAGCAGATGTATAAAATATGTGGGATAAAATAGAATAAACTTCCCCTCCTATGCTATGTATGAAGAATAATGTATCCCTTATCCCTTGAATGAATGTGTTAGACGGATTCTTTGAAGTGTCTTTTTTCCTTTGGATGCAAGCTTAGGTGATAATATGTAATGCTAATTTCTTGTTCCATTATTTTAAAATCATAACTATTTATTTATATGATTCCCTTGTTTGAATTTTGTAATTGAAAACTAAAAGGACAACCCAAAGTAGTAAAAATTAATTAAAAAGAGAAAGGGGTCCAAAAGGATAAGAAAAAGGTAAATAAGGACAAGAGTTCCTAGGAGGATAGGGTCGCCTGAGATTAGTGTCTCAACTGGGTGCTATTGTCTGAGGCCATAGAAAGATAAAACAATCAAATGCTGATAAGAGTGTAAGATGTATAAAGCCAATACAAGTACAGAAGAAAAAGAAAAATGCTAAAGGGAGTTGTCAATTAATATTTTTCTTGATTAGGAATCATGTAAATACTAGCATGCTTTTAGGACCTAGAATTATACACAAGTGCATAGATTTTGTCTACACTCTAAAACTATATATTAAAATGTGGGCTCAATGCCTCTTTATATAGGTTACAATTCAATTCAAAATGACCTAATTAACCCCCAAATCCTAAAAATATCATATTTACTGGTCATTAATACATAATGATAGATCTTTGGTCAAATGGCATCCCCCTGAATCCAATTGGTTCAAGCTGAACTTTGATGGTGCCTCTAAGGGGAACCCTGGAACAGCAGCTGGAGGAGGAGCAATACGGGACCATAAAGGTAATTTGATTGTTGCATATGCTGGAAAAATGGGAATCCAAACCAATCATTTTGCAGAAGCTTTATCTGTTCTCTGGGGTTTGAGAGTTGCTCGGGCCCAAAATATCCAGAACCTCATTGTTGAAGGGGACTCCCTTAATATTATTAATCTGCTTAATCAGTCCTCTTCTCCTAGCTGGAATATCAAAGATTTTATCTCTGAGTCCATAAGCATCAGTCATACCTTCAATAGCATCAGAATCATACATACTTACAGGGAAGGAAACAAGCTGGCCGATGCAATGGCCAATTATGGCATTAATTTAAATTTCACTATTTGGGATAATGATAGTATCCCTAATCAGCTTCACAACAGCATACATGCGGACCTTCACACGCAAACAATCTCTAAAGATATGCTTTAATCTTTGGAGGAAATCCATAAATTCTTCCACAGGTGCTGTTTTAGTTTATTTGGCGTGGCATATGATATCTACTCCAAATGATAGCAAGATTTTGTTTAGGAACTTCAAGTGGAGTTGTCTAAATTTAAAAACAGCGCACGCGGGAAGTACAATAGCTGTTGATATTCGGTTGCCAAGCTCCGCGAAAACCGAAGATAACTACAAGGTGAAAGCTGACAGGATAAGGGTTTTCACGCGCGACTTCACGCAGACTCAGATCGGCAATCCTACAGCCGTTCGTGGGAGGACCAACGGCTACAGTTCCCATTTTTATGTGACCCGCAACGGTGAGAAACGAACCACTCTCAACGCCCAAAGGTATTTGAAAATTGTTGTAACCAGCACATCCTTGTGAAGATGGGAGGGCCTCCCTGCCAGATTGAGCCGTGTGCAGACCCTGACTGGAAAGATAACACTGAGCTCTGGAACATTCTTAGTAGTGGCGGATTCACCAACTTTGTGGAGAGAGTGCAAGGGCATGATCAAAGCATCTCTGTTCGCTTTGCCAAGGAGTGGAATGAGAGGATGGTCGACTATAGAGGGCAGAAGATTCTTATTAATGACGAACTCATAGCCGAAGCGACTGGCCTCAGCTTGGAAGGATACCGCTTCTTCAACAAGAGGGTTATCAAAGAGGCTGAAGAGAGAAGATTTGTGGAGGAGGAGGAGAAGCTTATATTCAACACCGCGGGTCTGCTTGTTAATTCAATTCCTTCTCCGTATGATGAAGTCACCCGCATGATGATTCGCTACATATCCTTGGAAGGCAGGTTTGTTACTGTCCCTGCCAAGCACCTTGTTTTTTTGAATCACTTTCGTAGGAGTAGGTTGGTTTGCTTCCCCCACTATCTGTTAAACTCTCTTGAGCGCTCCATTTTGGAGTTCCAGAAGCATACCCGGGCGGTTCCCCTTCACCAAGGGCTTATTCTGCTTATTCACAAGCACTGCCTTATCAAATTCCCCGGTCTCCCTTCCTCTCCCGGCCTGGCTTTGTTGGGCTCCGTTGCTGCCAGTCCTGTCTCCCCTGCTGTCCCTGCTGCTGCCCCCGCCTCCGGTGCTGATGCCCCCATGCAGGCTGCTCATGCTTCTCCTTCTTTTCCTCCTACTGCTGCCCCTGCCACCCACACTGTCTCTACTTCTAAACGTGTCACCAGGGCTTCTAGGAGACTCAACCTTGAGTCTACTGCTGAGGGGGATGAACCTTTGGATGACATTGCTCGTGATCTGCTGAACATTAGTAGTGCCAGTCCCCAGGCGGCACCAACGGATAACCCTTCTAGAAGATTGGAGGCCTTAGAGGCTGAGCTTAAATTGCTGAAGGATGAGGTAAAAAATCTTGCTAAGCAAAAAGGCAAAAAAAGCATTGAGGGAGAAGGGAGCATTGGCAATAGCCAGCTTGATGAAATATACAAAAAACTGACCTCCCTAGACTCCCACCTTGGGAAAACGAAGACTAGGCATGAGTATAATATTGCAGCATTCAGGGCCATAGAGGAATTCATCGAAGGTCATGCAAGAAGTGTTTCGCAACTCAGCGGTGTCCCGATTACTCTTTGGGGCAATGAGAAAGAGAGTAAAAGAACCAGAGAGGAGCTCGATAAGACGGATGCTGCTCATATGACCACGCTGGGTATGTATCATGCTTGGAAAAAAGTAAAGATGAGTATTGATCAAGCGGCCAAGAAGTAGTCCAGTTTTACTACTGCTTCTTGGCTGTAGGCTTGCTGTTTTGTTGCCGTTATTTTGCTGTTAAGTCTCGTTTGTGTTGCTGTTTCTAGGCTTCGGTGTTCTTTGCTGTAACTTTTGTGCTTTGATACAGCTTCTCTGCTCCTCTCTCTTATTCAGGCTTTTAGGCCTCCTTTTGTACACAAGGGTATAGTCCCTTTCAAAAAACTATTTACCAATATTAAAAAAATACATAATGATATGCATTCACAACTTCTTTAGAAGTTATCTATTTTAGGAATGTCATGATTCTTGCCATGATTTTTACTAACATTTCCATCCATAATATCCCATGATAGTGATAGATCTTGTTGGATTTTGTGTTTTTTGTTCTTTGTCTTTCCATGTGTACGTTTACTCATGTGTGTTTCAAAACTTATAAAAATTAAAGGGACAATACCTACAAGGGGCATCCATAGGTTTATGTTACTATTTAATTCTTATCACAATGATTAATATATAGTACAAGGTGATACATGAGCATCATTCACATGTATATATCAAATTTTTGGTTTTTATTGTGATTTTGGAATTGATTAGGTTTAGGGTTCATGTTTATAGTGTGTATTATGGGTTCCAACTCATTTGGACCCTTTCATATTTGTAATAAGGCCATTTGGTGTTTTCCCTCCAAAATGGGTCATTCAAATATTTGAATTATGTAAGTTGTGAATAGGGGTTTTAGGTGTTAGATGAGGAAGAAAATAATTATGTAAATGAGTCTTAATATATATAATTGACATAATTACATTTTTAACCCTTATAATAGGTTTCATAACTATGGTCACTTTTTATCATGGTTTGGATTAGCTAAACTAGATATTAACTACCTCATTTATGTCATTTTTAAAAGATGTATTAGAATGAGGAGTGAGAGGGGAGGAGAAATTAAGAATATAGAGTTTGAAAATAAGAGCCTTGGAGGCTCAAAATATCTGAATAATCATTGGTGACATATATTGACAGGGTTCTTGAAAAAAAGTTATGTAATTATGAAGACAATACATACCCTTTAAGAATAAAATGATGAAGTCTTGTTTACTCTAAATTATTCTGATGATTAATGATCTTTTATAGTATAAAAAATGTTATTATAGGTATAAGGGGATTGCATAAGTTGTTGGGAAGGATCTAAATGAATTTTCAGAAGGTAAAGATATTTTTTGTGCTCATGATTTCTTAAGTAATAGAGACTTTGTAATGTATAATGTATTTAAGTTGTATTGGTGTTTATGGATGTTGTTAAATGATTGAGGAGGCTCTACAAGGGTTAAAAACTATAGAATAACAAGATTTCTCTATTAATAATAATTATAAAGGTATAATTAGGTGTGTAATAATGATCATGACAAAGAAAACTTGAGAAAGGCTTGCAAGTGATGGCTTTAGATATTACAGTCTTGATATTATTATTATTATAACAGTTAGAGAGAATTATTTAAATTTAAAGGTAAATATATCCTTGGGAGACATTGGAGGAGGATTCTATATTGGTTTTTAAGTCAAAATAATGCCCAAATTAGTATTCCAGTGAAAAGAGACAAAACTACCAAACTCTATAATCACATTCATCTTATGATAGGTAAATTGGCATTTTAAGAGGTTAAAATAGGATTTAATACACTTATCTCACTCAAATATATTGGAGAACTTGACTAAATTCCTTTAGAAGAATCTAAAATTATGAATAAGTCATACAACTTGACCAAGTAAAAATACTCTTATATTAGAACCCTTAGTCAGTGTAAACACTATCCTAAGGTTTGAGAGTTAGAAATATACATAATTTAATTTTTAACCAATGAAAAATTCTATAAATTTTAAATAAGATGGATTTAGGTGTAAGTAAGATCTCCATGAAGTTTTATAGAAATATTATAAGTTCATACAAGGCAATATTAGATCTTAGTATGACTTTGCATAGAGAAAACCCAGCCTTGAAGGTTTATATAAAGGATTTGATTAAATAAGAAAGACTAAATTATAATACCTATTAAAAATAGTTTGTGAGGTTCAAGGGAAGTTTAAGGAAGATTCGAATGGTTGAAGTAAGGCACACAATGTAGTAGGATAGAGAAAATTAGAGATTACAATCAAAGAACCATGTTTAGCCTAGTCATTAGCTAATTCGAAGGGTAAATCTCAAAATATGGCTTATAAGTATTGATTAATCTTGGTTTAAACGTAGATAAAAGACTATAGTAGGTGATAGTAAGGGTTAAAAATGAATCCAAGAATTTTTCAGATCCTAAAATCCATAAAGCTCGGTCCTAGACCTGAGAAGGGACCTAATTATGAATGAATGGTAATGAGATGAATGTGTCTTATTAAGAATATGAACCTGGAACTATGGATTAAGAAAGAACTAAATAAAGGGTTCCTAAATATATGATTAGTTACTCATGGGAGTTTTTGAGTTGTCATAGACAATAAGACTTCCATGGAAACATGGCTACAAAAGGAACATGCCTAATTGTGGACAAAGACTAGTAGTTTGCATGAGTGATAATCTATTGAGCTTGATACTTTGGACTAAGTTGTATAGCCATAATGGGTGTCCAAAAATATGTTTATTTTGTCTTGATACTAGTTGAACCATTTTGAACAACAAAGTTTGTGTGTTTTCAGGGATAACAAACATAGTTTTAGCTTATATGGTAATGAGAAGAAATCAAGCCTTGATTTATTAAGGAAATAATTCATAGTAGAGAAGAGTATATGAAGAGTGTGAAACAATGAAAATAGTACCTAGTCAGTATTTCCAAGAATTTTGCCTTGGTGCATTTGATGTTCTTATGTTATTACATGAAGTTGATGGTCATTGAGTACCAATTTTTTGAGTTGGTTTGAGTTTTTGCTTTCCTATGCATCATAAGGGGTCTTTAATGCCATTCACTATATGACCCATTATCCATTACTATTACATATTCGAAGATTGTGTCAAATATCAATCTATTCTCTCTATTACATAATACACATACACTCAATTTAATTTTAAGTTAGTAACATGTTAATGAAATATCACACCACCTCAAAAGAGGAGGCACCCTAACAACCATTTTCAATAAAATCAAATGCTCATGGTGATTTCAAATTACATCTCACCTCACCATGTGAAAATATTCTCAATATCTTGTATCAACTTCTTACATACTCTTTTCTAAGGCATGGAAAGTATTCAATGAATCATAGAAAATTTCAAATAATGCATTCTCACATTCCTCCTGGAGGCAAAAATATTTAATAACATCAACACTCTTTCTAAAGGCATAAAATTCTAAAATTAACTCGTGTCAGATTCTCGGCATTTCTCCTAGGCACATAAACCTTCAATGACTCTGATATTCCTCCCATAAGAATCAATCTTAAATGAACTCAATATTCCTTCCAAATGTATAAATTTCTCAATGATATTCTTTCTAAAGGCATAAAGTTATTAAATGGAATATTATCTTGTAAAAGGAAAAAATCCTTGATCACATTTTTATTCTAAAGGCATAGCACCTCAAGTGGCCTTTGGCCAATACTTATATCAAAATTTCAAACACCCCTACTAAATACTTAGTTTATGTCTCCTTAAGTGGCTTACAACAAATAATTGGCTCCCTTAGTATGAAATGGATTTTGTTGGCTTCAAGTGGCCCAAAATTTATTTTTTATATTTTTATATAGGAGATGAACATTATATTTCCCTTGGTAGGACTCTAGGCCCAAATATGAACATTTATCTTGATGAATACTTGTTTATTTTTCTATCCAAAAAAAATGAGATGGAACTTCCCTTTATTCATGTGAATTATTTGTTAAGTCCCATGACACCATTTACCTCCTCAATAAGTATGGCACATGCCTAACATAATAAATACTTATTATTACCAAGTGGTATTTATCCCCTTTTTCATTTCAAATTATTATTAATTTTAGCTCATATGTTTTTTCATCAAGAACAGTAACCTACTGTGTTTAATTTTATAGATATCTATATCACTTGGGAAAATTTGGAATATCTTAAATAAAGTATTCAACAAAGACACAAAATACATCTCAAGTATACTTTTCTAATCCATTTAAACCAACATTTTCAATTCTAGATTAAAGGGGGTAATAAATAAATAGCCAAAAATGGCACTAGCCTCTTTTATAATGCATTTTAAGTTATTTTGTGAATATGGTACATTAATATGGATAAATGGACCAATTGGAACTCTTACCACTCTTTTTGAATCTTTGTTTCTTTCTCTCGGTATCTAAACAAATCTTTAGTCTTCATTCTTCACATGTGATGTGTTTTCTTTGGATCTCTACCTTGTGGATTTCACCATTTTTCACTCTATTATGTTTATGATAGGTTTGGTGGTCCTAGACATATTCATACATCAAATATATCACATACCTATGAACCTATCCCCTCTTCACTTGTGTAGACACTTAAATTTAGAAATTTACTCTTTGACACTACTGGTTTTGACAATGCACTCTTGCTAAGATAAACACACTCTTTCTATTCATGCTGAGTACATCCTGAAATATCTTGTCTATATTTTTTATTCATACAAACTAACATGCCAAAAAACGCTAAGAATTCAATACATCAAATCCATAGAAAAATCCCAATTGATAGGATATAAACTCTAGTTTTTATGTTTCTCATCCCTAGACAAAATTGTACAGTTTGGTTAGGAGTTTATATATGTTCTTGACCTATTTGTACATTTTTTCACATGCATATCCACCATATTTGATTTCAATTTCAAAATATTTGATGGGTCATTTATTCCCTTAGGTTCTTCAATAATTTACCTTCGAAACCCTATATATGAAAGCATAAAATATCTCTTTTACACACCTAGAAATCATATCACACTACCTTGATAAACTCACTTCCAATACTTTCACAATGTACTAAAAGTTCCCTAAATATTACAAAATATCATGCACACTCATTAGGGTAGAAATCACTATAATTCTAAAGGTTCTTATGAGGTGAAGAAATCGCCATATCTCATTTACAAGCACTCAAACATCCATTCTCCAAGTATTCTAGTAAGAGCCAAACTTAACTCAATAATTTTCAAAGAGGTTTCTAAACTACTTACATTCATTCAAATATCATATGCTAGGTGGAGAATGACATGTGGTTTAAGGCCTCTTCGGAGTAGTTTCGACTTTGGTGGCACACGAGGGTTCCCACAACCTAACTAATGTTTTTTTTATAGGGTCTCCCACTCATGGTTAGGGTTTGAGACCTTATTTAGAATGTTTATAGGGATTCACAACATGACTGAGAGTTAGGATTTTACAATGACATACATTTATACGTAGGTAACACTTCTGTAAATTTACAAATCCATAATAAAATTGGGTACAAGACCGTGCAATAGGGTTAGGACCATATGTAAAGTCTTGGAAGAGTTGTATGATCCTACCCCAAGACAATTTCTAGTCACAGTCCCAAGAATAAAGCATCACTAGTATCAGATCTCTTAGTTCCAATGGTCTTCACACAAAGCTTCCTAGATCCATCTATAAACATCTAAGTGCACTCATCCCCTTACGTTTTAAAGTTTATATCTTGTTTCATACATATTTTGTAAGTATTAATGCATTGATCTAATATCGAATAATTAATGTTGTAAATTAGGTAATCATAATAATAACCTTTATCTACCCTTACATCCCTTAGTGTACTTAATTCACCAATTTATATTTCATATAATTTAATAAGGGTGTAAATATTTTGGTGAACCCAACTCTTGATCGAACCCTAGTTTCCCTAGGGATTCTCCTTCATGCTTAGTTTCAGATCTATCAATTTTATAGGGTTTGTATTCAGATTAATTTTTGATTTCATCCTCTTGTTTGACCTCAAAATGATTTTCAAAATTTTCCCTAAGGTCTCATGGTCATTCTTCCTCTTTGAGTCACTTTCTAGGGCTCACAATTGACTAATCACCTTTCATTGCATATCTCAAACATAATAACTCTTTTTTTTAATTCTTTTGAGTTTATTATTAATTTTAATATATTTAATGAAAATAATTTTGTGCACACTTAGAAGACATTCCAAATTATTGTTTTTAGTAATTCAGGAATAATAAGAAAATATAAATTTTTGGGAAAATTCGCTAGAGGTGCTTCTTCCATATAATTAGGTCATAAATTACCTCTCTTGGTTTCACAAAATGCAAATTATATTTTGTGATATGGTTGTTTTATTCATTTAATACAATCACATTTTGGATGGCCCTCATCACTAATCTTGGGTCCCTCTTAGTGCATGATTCTTCTCATTCTTATATACATGTTTATTCTACTTATGGTTGTAATAATGGATTCATCTCATGATCAAATAATATTATTCCTTGAATATCTCAAGTGAAACATTGTATACAACTTGACACATTCATTAACCTCCTTCACACTACTGTAGAAATCACTACTATAGAGGATCTTATGGAATTTCATTCTCCCACTTCCACTACCCATGGTGACAATGATCGTATCCTTGAGGGTATTATGTATTGTTAGGATAGTAATTGTAAACAAGATCCCTTTAATCCACTACTAGATGATCCTCATAATTCCATACAAACTATAGACTCTAGTAATTATGAAAGTATTTCTAGCTTACATGAGGATGATTCTTCTCTTCTTCCTGAACATATTATGAATGAAAACAATTATAGTTCTACCAATTCTCTTGAATGTGAATCTAATGAAATCAATTTCAACATCTCCACTCCTCTTGTACATGATTCTAATAGTGTTTCTATTATTCCCATTGAATTAAAAAGAAATCATATTGCTTGCACTATTATTGTTTATATTAATATTCTTCAATGTAATAATGATACAATTGAATTTACTCCTATTGCACATACTATGAGTGATACCAATTGTGTTTATACTTCTCATCTTAAAATTACATGCAATAATTCTATTATCACTTCTTCTCCACTATTTGTAAATTATAACGTGCATACTGATGATATTGTTTCTATTTCTGTTAACAAAAATGAACATGTTGATTCTCCCCTAGTTACAATTGATACACATAGTCAACATTCCTTTACTAGTATGAATGAATTGTTTAGTTGTAATATTCCTCCAAATCCCATAGAACCCCAAGTTATACCTAATGGGGTTCCCAATACCAATCACCCTCCATCTCTTCCTAGATGGAATTTCATGTGTTTATCATGTGCACCATATATTGTGTTAAAACACTACTTGAGTGCAACCTTGTGTCTATCCCTAAACTATTTGAGGTTGATACAAGTGAAAATTATAACAATAAATCTAACACTCATGTTTATTGTAACTATCGTAGATGCATTGGGAACCATACTAATTGTTTTGTTAAAATTCATCATGTTATCCAAGATCTTCTTGATGTACATGATTTTGAATGGGATATCCCCTCTAAATCCATTATGACATCTACTTTTTCAACCATTTCAGATCAATCAATCATTTTTTTCCCTCCAATTGTTCCTCATAGTCTTACTCTCATAACTACATCTATTTTACAATTGATTTTAGGTGCATCTTAATTTCCACTTCAAAATGCTACCATGAGTATGGATTTCAAATCACTCACTTGGAAAAATTATAGATAAACATCTAATGATCATATGCTTCTTGATATTTACATCCCCATTGATGCCACACTTGATACTAAGCCTTTATGTCCCATTTCAATAGTTATGTATCCTATCGATGCACATCCTCTCATGGTTTCTTCAATAGATCTCATGACACTATATACATTGCTACACTCTATCTTTATGGGTACTCATATATCTACTCATCTACATATATCTGAAACCCTTGTTAGGGATGTACATGACTATCTCTTACACCTATAACACAATCTTCCTAATTTCTCTCATACATTAGTCCTTATTCAGTTACTTTATGCCACATATACACCCAATGGGGACACTCATATGTTACATCAATATCCTCTTACATCTCTCCACATCGCTCATGATATTATCAGTCACTTAGGTTCATCTCCCTTTGACATAGAGCATGCCCCTATCCTTGATAATCATACTACATCCATGTCATGCTCTACTACTATGCAATCTACTTATTCATGGCTCCATGTCTTACCTCTAGCACTTATTTTTTATGATATGGTGTTACAACCCTTCCCTATTGGTTTCACTAGATTTCATTTTTATTCTAAAACTTGGTAGCTTTGGTGTTACCCCCTTCTTGTAAATATCCAAACATATACAAATACAAAAATATTGACATAGTTTAAAAATACAAAAAAAATATGTATATATTTGCAAAAAAACAAAATCAGGCAGTATACACTTGGCTTAAATTCTTAGCACTTTACATTATACAGACATGTGTTCATGTGGTATATGGAGCTTGATGCAGGACATACGCAAAGCACTACAAAATGATAGGTGATGGTCGAATATTTTACCCATACTTCCAATACATTTGGGGGCATCTAATATACACTACACACGTCTTATTATTCTATTATCCTTTATACTTCCTCATTACGATTGATATATATATATATATATATATATATAGTACATGTTACCTTTTGAGATAACATGAATAACACATGTGTCTTTTGCAACATTGACACATCTTGTTTCACATACTTTTGTTTATATTAGTTGCCATATCATTTCATCATGTTATGAAACTCTTGTTTTATATACATATTTTCTAGTTATGTGTGTGCCTAATTTATTATTTCATTGATTGTGGATTGAGTTCCTTGCATGTATTGTAACATTTCAGGTGTCGCGTGTTTGTGGCTATATGCCTATCTTGTGTGATTTTTTTATAGGCCTATGGGACTTGAATTTATTGTCATAGCGTGGTGTCCCATGTCTATGGCTCTAAGCCTTTTGTGTGACACTGCATACTATTGACTCTAAATTCATTGTTGTTAAACTTATTTTATCATACATGCATCATTAGTAATATTTTATTTCCTCTATTATTTATATTCATTGTTATTATTTCTCTTATTGTGCATCATGGTTTCCACCATGCACAAAACCTCCTTTTGTAAGTACAAGTTCTTCAAGGTGGCCACCTCTTCAACATCCTAAACTCTTCTACAACTTCTCAGAAATCTTGTGTATGAGAACACATATTTTTTTGATCCATATGTTCAAGATGGTTTTTTGCACATGCCTCAAAAGAGGGGGCATTCATCCAAGTATATTCTACACCTACAACAAACAAAAGAAAAAAATTAGGATAATATATAGGTACAAGAAGGGTATATCTACTCAGAAACAACTTCAAACATAGAAATTTAGAAAACTAGGTAGATGTTCAAAAATGTACAACTTCGTTAGGAATGTATTGACGATTCTAACCTAGTCATAATAATTTTCTTAGGGGCAGTTACATCAACTTTCTTAGTAGTTTCATATTTTTATGTATATGTAAATTTTTTTGACAAAATTTCATATACACATCACTTAGTTTGAATTATTTACAATGGCCATGAACTAATTCACTCATTCACCATGACACTCAATTTATACTACAATTGTGGGAATCTTGAGGGCATAGGTCTCCTTTCTTCATCCACATTTTAGTACATTATAGTTTATACTTAGATGTGTGACACAATGGAAGGGTATTGTACTGCCCAAACTTTTTATAGCTCAGTAGCTTGTTGTTTCTTTTCTCATAGACATGTTTTGAAAAAGATTTGTTATATCTTGGACATTATATTATAGATTTGATATTATGAGAAATGTGTGGAAATTCAAGCGTATAGCACCAATTTAGCTTAATTTCTATGTTGTCGCATTTTCTTATGATGTCATGGATACTAATGGAGATGATGTTGTTTTTGGAACATAATTATATCGATGGATACTTAGTTGTTGCATGTTGGGATTCTATGGTTATATGTCACTTTATCATCTTATCTAACTTTCGAGAATTGAGTATAATTGTGCACGTTGTCACATTTTGATTTCAGTAGGATGTTAGGCTAGTTTAGAACTCATTGATATCTTGTTGAGTCGTTGTTGTATATTTTATTGGATAGGTACGGTTAATGTGTGCAATGAGTGTGCAGGTGATAGGTTTACAAGAGAACGTGGGATTCAGGCCAGCTACACAATCTTGCACAAGCATCCCACGGGTTGAGTCCTAGCCATGTTCATTGTGTTAAACCTTAGTGTTGGAGATTATTATTTTGGGCACCATGAGTGACACCAATTTTTGTAATGTATTGTGCCTTGAATTATTAATTTTGTTTAGGGTAATTAGTTATGTTGTAAACTTGTTTTGGGGGTTAACAATCCCACTTTCATTAGAATTTTGATTTTGTTTAATGAGTCACTTAATCACAAGGGTTAGGGTCACATGTGAAACCCTTGGGTGGTCCCCACACCCTCTACCCTTGTGCCAAAAATGTAAAACCCGAAATTGGGTTATTTTGGGCATTTTTGGGGACCCCTTTTTAGTTTGGGAGTTCCCCTAACATAAAAATGAGCCCTTGGACCCTACCTAATGGGTAGGGGGGCTTATTTCCAAGGCTAGAGGGAGTTTTCCCTCCTTTTTTGCCTTTTGTTTGGTCACATCCATGTAAAGAGTGTGGATTGGAGTGCTTGTTAAAATTTTCACTAATTTTGTCTTGTTAACATTTAAGGGAATTTGGGAGAAGAGGGAAAAAAGACATTTTTACCCTATCTCTCTTTTGGTTTTGGCATCTTTGACCTTGAAGGAGGAGAGGGGTGACACATGTCACCCCCTCATTTGTGAGGATTATTGCTTACTCCTCTTCAAATTTTCCTTCATGGGAAAAGAGAGGGACTTTTTTTTGGAACTTCTTGCTTGGGATGATTGTGGAATTTGGAGCTTGAGATTTTCTTGAGTCAAGTGTGGAGAAATTTGAAGTTGGAAAGCTTTTTGGAGAGATTTCCTTGAGGTAGGCTCTTATGTCTTATTGCTTATGTTGTATTCATCTTAGTTGTTAGATGAGCTACTTGAATTTGTTATTTTTGCATGTGGATTTTGATTGTTGTTGTTTGTTTTACTCCCTCCATCATATGACATGATGGATTTTTGGAGTTTTTGGGGGAAGAGAGAGGGATTTTTCCCTCTCAATCCTCAAGGCTTGATGGACAAGCCTTGTAGGGTCTTAGTGTTTTCCCCTCAAATGGCTGAGGTGGGGAAAGTGATTCATTTGGTGTGAATCTCCTTCCCCATTCTTGGTAAGGAAACCTCTTTGGGGTTTGAAAATCCTTCCAAGAAGGATTTGGTGAAAGGGAGGAGGAATAAGGAGGAATTGTATGAAAATGGAGAAATAAGGAGGGTATGGAGTATTTGGCTTTATGCACTATTATTGGATTATAATTTTTGGAAAACTTCTCTCCTCTCTTCCCCATTGTTTTTAGAGGAAGAACTTGGGTTCTTCTCTTTGCCACCTTGGAAAATTTTGAGTCTTGTATTGGATTTTTTCCTATTTGTGTGTGGTTGTATCATTGTTAGTCCACCTCCTTCTTGTGCAAGTTGTGGTTAGTTGTCCTCTTTCCCATGGGCTTGGGGGAGGCTAACATGCATCCCAATCTTGGGAGAGGCATGTAATGACGCCTATGGTTGGGTGGCAAACAAGTTTTTTCTCCTTGTTGGTTTTTCTTGAAGGCATGAAGGTTGGAGCTCAGAGTTGGAAGTTGGAGATATTGAGAGTTTTTCTTGCCTTCTCTAATATTTATGTAACCATTCTTGTATTGTAGCCACTTAAGTATGGCTTGTGGGAAAATTCCTCTTTAATGAAATTCCTCTTCCTTTTTGTATTTGAAGATCTTCTTGCAACCTTGGAAAGGAATTTTGTTGGAATGTTGTCTTGTATATTTAGCATGATTGTGAAATATGAAGTATTGAGTTATTGAGAGATTGTGCAAAAAGGAGATTTGTAAAATATTGTCTTTCTTTAATATACATTTAGTAGAAACATTCTTTCTTTTCTTTTTACATTTCCTTATCATGCTTGTAGTTGGAATATTTATTTGACCAAAAAAAAAAAATCTTTTGCATTGTATTTGAGAGGAATAGTAATTCCTTGTTGAAAGTCTTATGTATTTTATAAAAAAAAATCAGTTTTGGAATAGTATGCTCCTTTGCAAAATTTATTAGTATTTAGATTTTTTTTATATACTTGTGTTGTTTTCTTCATCTCAAATATGATAATCATTTAATGTGAATAGTTGAGAGTATTCAGTTTATTTTTGTATCAATTGATCTTATTTAGTTTTTTTTAAATATACAAGCTTAGTTTAATCTATTTTATCAAATGGTTATGAGTTGTAGATATATATATATATATATATATATATATTGAAATATGTTTATTGTAAAACTTGGTGCTTTTGTATATATACATATATATGTCTATTATATATATGTATATTACTGTAAATAGTTTTTACAGATTGGTTACATATAATATTATAAGTATTAAACTATACACAAAAAAAAGAGAAATGTACATATATATAATATAATATATATAATATTATATATATATAAATACGTTTTAAATAATGAAAAAAACAAAAACAATATTCATTTAAAAAATGATTTGTATTGTTTTAGAAAAAAACAAAAAAATAAATAAACAAAAAAATGTTTTAATAAATTTGAAATTTATATATATATAAAAAATGTGTTGGTGGGGGGGTTTGCCCCCCCCCCCCCCGCCCCCCCGCACCCCTGCATTGCCCCGGGGGGGCGTTGCCCCCCCAAACCCCTACACTGTTGCACGAGCCTGCTGCCCCCTCCCTCACCCGCCTGTTGTTGTGCGCAACGCCCACACCCACCCCCTGCTGCGTCTCTCTGACCACGACCCCGCTGCCATCTCCTCCACCGCGGCCCTTGCGTCGCCCCTCCCCCCTGAGCAAGCAAAAAAATAGATAATAATAATAAAGTAAAATAAATAATATTAATAACAAAAAAATAAAGAAATGTATATATATATATATATATATATTTTACTTCAAAACAATATATATATATATATATATATATATATATATATATATATATTCAACCAGGGTTTACAAAAAGGGGAGGCTCCATAGCTTTCCATTAACCTGCTTGAAGAAACAAAGAACAAACAAAACAAATGAGAAGAGAAATGAAAAGAAGGAGAAGAAAATAGCAAAGAGAAAGTTAGGGCAATTTTAGGGCTTTTTCCAAATCAAGGGTCATGATTTACTCAATCCTAGGGTCCTTAAGTGACCCTCTACACTTTTGAATATGAGTAATATTGTGGGAGTAAAGTTTTGAGTAGGGAATGAAATTTTAATTAAAAATGGGTAGATTGTTTTCTCATGTAGGTGAATTTATTCAATGTGATATATATTATTTTTGAATGTGTGAAAATTATTAGAAGCTAAATAAATAAAATTAAATAAAAACAAATGTTTTAGTGAATTGGTTAAAAATTATATCGCTAAGAATTAAATTACTTATTGAGAATGGCTAGGCAAAACATTAGTTCGCACTTTATAAAAAACAAAATTACCAACTTTTTAGGTTATTTTATGGTGTCCGAGGATGGGCATGACAGTTGGTATCAGAGCCGAGGTTTGCACATGCGGACACTCTAGGTAACTAATTAAGATAGTTAATGGTAATGTTAATAACATTAAATTTAATAAATAGATAAAAATAATTAGTTAAAAATCATCCGCAACCATTCAATTTTTAATTAATAACTTCTTCGCTCACCTCGTGCACAGGTTGGCACCCAAGAGGGGATGATCAGCTAGAGGTTTGGGGCGTAGTGTACCTACGTGGGAGCATCCGGCACCCGAATTTGGGCCTCAGATATTAGAGGCCCTGCACCAGCTGATAGGCGTTGTGGAGCAGCATCTACCACCATCGCAGGAGATGAGAGAGGAGATTCCATTGGGAGATGAGGAGGCGATAGGTGAGGACGCACATTCAGAGCCGCCAAAGCACGATACACCGAGGCAGGAGAGGTCACGTAGCCCTTCTGTTCATCACGAGTGGGTAGCCTCGTTCCTTCGTAGCCGCTCACACAGTCTCAAGGGACCATTTGGGGATAGGCGACCCCCTTCGCCTGCTAGACTACATCGCCAGGATCGAGATATAAGTAGTGTGATCAGGGACCTTCTTCGCTTGCAGCCACCCACTTACACCAGCTCTACAAATGGCTTTGGCGCTGAGTCGTGGCTCCTTAGCTTGGATAGTTGCTTTGGCTTACACTCTTACGAGAGCAACATCAAGGTAAGGTTCGCTATACACCTCCTCTGAGAGGCAATAGGTGTTTGGTGGAGGAATGAGGAGCGGAAGCTCTATCTGACTCAAGAGATAGTGACTCAGGAGATTTTTGAGTAGCGTTTCAGGGCTCATTATATGTCAGAGCATTTTGTGTAGAAGAGGATTGATGAGTTTCATGACTTATGACAGTGATCTGGCACAGTAGCACAGTATGAGAGCAGGTTCCTAGATCTCCTACAGTATGTGGAATACCTGCAAGATGAGAAATTATAGGTTAACAGGTTTATTCGAGGCCTTAATACATATATAGCAGGAGCAGTTAGGATGTTATCTCCTCCCACACTTGAGAAGGCCGTTGAGAAGGCCTACTTAGCTAAGGAGAACATGACCAAGGCATAGGAGCACTGAGATAGAAACAAGAGCAAATTTCAGGAGAGGATACAGGCCTTTCAGAGTCAGAGGTCACGAGGTACTGCACCACCCCCTAGAGGAGAATTTTGGCCTCCACCAGCAGCCACGAGGGCCCCACCGCACACGCAACGATAGACACAGTACCAGGGCCACCCGCAGCAGGGGCTAGACAGACACAGGGATTTCAGGGAGGTGTTTCTAGAGGTGGTTTTGGTGGAGCCAGGGATATGAGGCAAGGTACTCATTAGGAAAAGCCAGTTCACACGCAGCAGTCTGCTAGGGTTGGACCGGTAGGATCAGTACACCAGAGCACAGGAGGGACCCCATCTCAGAGGGGTATAGGAGGTTGTTTTATTTTTGGATCTCCAAATCACTATGTGCGCATGTGCCCGCACAAACCAAATACCATGGATGCACAGAGAGCTACTAGATTCGAGCAGATAGTGGGTGATGTAGGACACACTCATCATGTGTATGCAACGGTTGACAACCACTAGGTCGAGCATCAGGCCACAGTCATTGAGACAACAAGTACTATCAAGGGTATTTTTGTCTCAGTAATTTTTGACTCAGGTGCTTCAGATTCCTTTATATCACCGTCTATAGTGGACCAGTGTGGGTTAGTGGTGGCTAGGCAACCAGATAATTGGTAGTTGAGTTGGCCTTTGGGGCCAAACTCACCGTGGACTCGTATGTGGAGAGTTGTGTACTTGTTTCAGGAGCCTACTCCACTACACTTGACCTCTGAGTTATCCCTCTAGGTTCCTATCAGGTAGTGTTGGGAATGGATTGGCTCGAGGCTCATCGAGCTAAGGTAGATTGCAGAAATAAGGTCATTGAGTGTCAGGATGATCTTGGGAGTACAATTCTGATACCTGGGTTATAGAGGCCTATCTCCTTGCACATGATATCGGCTAAGTAACTCAAGCAGAGCATGTGTAAGGGTTGTCAATTATTTTCTATCACCATCAGTGATCGATCAAAGAGCAATTTAGAGAACTCACCCTTAGATGACCATGCAGTTTTGAGGGAGTATGCATATGTGTTTCCAGGTGAGCTTCCAGGGTTACCACCCCACAAAGAGGTAGATTTCACCATTGATTTAGTACCTGGATCAGCACCAGTTTCTAGAGAACCTTATCAGATGACGACTCCAAAGCTTCATGAGCTCAAGATTCAGTTAGAGGAGTTATTAGATAAGGGTCTCATTCACCCTAATGTATCTCCTTGGGGAGCGCCAGTCATATTTGTGAAGAAGAAGCACGGTTCTCTCAGATTTTGTGTAGACTTCAGGAAGCTCAACAAAGTCACAATAAAGAACCATTATCCACTCCCTAGGATTGATGACTTGTTTGATTAAATGCAGGGAGCGAGAGTGTTCTCCAAAATCGATCTCAAGTCAGGGTACCATCAGCTGCGCATATCAAATACAGACATTCATAAGACAGTGTTTCGCACACGTTATAGGCATTATGAGTTCATTGTGGTTCCATTTGGTTTGACCAATGCCCCAGCTGTCTTCGTGAGACTCATGAATGGAGTATTTAGGAAATTTCTAGATCGCTTTGTCTTAGTGTTCCTTGATGACATATTGATTTATTCTCATTCCGAGGAGGAACACGAGGAGCATTTGAGATAGGTACTCTAGGTTTTGAGAGAGCAGAAGTTGTATGGAAACTTGGAAAAATGTAGCTTCTTTCAGATAGAGATTCAGTACTTGGGTCATATCATATCAAGTGAAGGTATCTCTATAGATCCCTCTAAGATATAGGCTATCTTGGACTGGCCAGCACCCACATCAGTTACTGAGGTGAGGAGTTTTATGGGTTTAGGAAGGTATTACCGCAGGTTCGTACAAGACTTTTCTAGGATTGCTCACCCTATCACTTCTCTTCAGAGAAAAGGGAAGAAGTTTGATTGGTCAGAAAAGTGTGAGTAGGCCTTTTAGTTGCTTAAGGAAAGGTTAACCACAGTGCCCATCTTAGCAGTTCCAAACCCGACGAAGGATTTTTTTGTTTGTACTGATGCATCACTAGAGGGTTTGGGAGTAGTTCTTATGTAGGAGCGTCAGGTTATTTCCTTTGAGTCTCGTAATCTCAAGGATTACGACCTTAATTATCCTACTCATGACTTGGAGCTTGCTGCAGTTGTTCATGCTCTGGTACATTGGCGACACTTTCTTTTGGGTAGACCTTTCATTTTAAGGACAAATCATCGGAGTTTATAGCATATCTTCTCATAGCCGAACCTCAATGTTCATCAACGGCGTTGGATGGAGTTCCTATGTGAGTATGACATAGAGGTTCAGTATATCAAAGGAATGGAAAATGTTGTTGCAGATGCACTCAGTAGATGATGACATGTTCTTTCTTCTTTGACACTTCAATCAGATTTGAGAGGCAGAATTCTTGAGCACCTTCCAGAGGATAGATCTTATGAGGGAGCCAAATAGATGTTGGAGTCACAGGGTTCATTAGAGGGCAGATATTCTGGGTGTGTTTTGGAGGTAGATGGTCTACTTCGATTCCACCGCCGCATCTATGTGCCTAAGTCAGGTGGTCTGTGTAGCTTCATCCTCACAAAGGCTCATTGAGCCCCATATGCGGCACATCCAGGAGTGAAGAAAATGTATGCCGATTTGAGAAAGTTATATTTTTGGCCAGGTCTTCAACGGGACATAGTAGATTTTTTTACACGCTACCTTGAGTGTCAGAGAATTAAGATAGAGCATTCGCATCCCACAGGAATTTTACACCCTCATGATATTCTCAAGTGGAAATGGGATGTGATCTCCATGGATTTCATAGTCGGACTTCCTATGTCTTCTTATCATCATGATGCCATTATGGTTACCGTGGATAAGTTGACCAAGGTGGCGCACTTTTCGCCAACCAAGGTCACCTATAATGCACAGGCCATCGCCAAGGTATTTATGGAGGACATTGTTAGGTTACTATACGTACCCTAAATTATAAGGTACTGTACTGCCAGAACAACGTGACACGTGCCCCAATGATGATACAGGTCTCCTCGTAAGGTTTTCGGGATCTGGAAAAGATCTCCAAGTATGTGTTAACATCCCACATGCCCCGCTTAGCCCCCACATGCTTTATTTTTCCTTTTTCCCTCTTTTCTTAGCCTTTTTCTTCAGTGACGAAACCGCCGCCCTGAACTGGGAGGTGGTCCTGTAACCATCACCCTACTCAGGGCGGCGGTCCTTTACGTGTTTTCCAGAAAGCTCTTTAAACACGACTCATGTAAATTCAATATTTTACTAGCTTTCTTTCACCGCCATAAGCTTACATTTATGATTCTGATTCCCTGGAATAGTGTTTTGCCATTGTTTATAGTTTAAGAGTTCTATTTGGCTTTTACCTTGGGTAAATGCAAATGCTATAAATAGATGGCTTGTGCTCAAGCAAATGGCCCCTCATTCACTTCTCATCTTCTCATTTTCAGTAATTCAGTCTTTTATTTTGCTTAGGATTCATAGTTTAGTTCATTACATGCTTAGTTAGCATTTTTTTACTGTTGGTAAGCCACATATCCATCTTGTGCAAGCAGTGTTGTTATTTCATCCAATCCATTGGAGTACAATAGCTTAGGAAGCTGTTAAAGTTACAGGTTTTGCTCCTCAAACAAGATAGTTTCAAGTTCTAGATGCTTTATGTTGCATGACTCGCAATAGATCCCGCTAGGAATTACATAAGCCAAGCTATGTACTCTTGTGCTATCCCTCTCCTACTCGCATTGTATTCGGTGTGTATTCTGAGCTGCCTTTATCCCAATATATACTTCTGTTGATGCTAGCATTACACACTTTTCTGGATCCACGTGAACACGAAAGAACAAGGATATCATAATGAGGGGACAAGATCACACACACCATCGGATTTGCCACTGTTCTGCAGAATCCAAGTTCTAGCTTTCAAAGTTCTAGTTAGAATCATATCAAATAGAGTAGTTAATTGCTTTATTTCAGTAAATTCTATTCTCGATATTTCCAGGGAAGCTGTGGGGATTGATAGTTTCTGAGAAACTATGATTCACTCCTCACTTTTGAGGTAGGATTGAGAATCTTGCAAATAGATTAGATGACATATTTTATTATTTAGAATAGATCTACAAATTACACAGACAAATAGCTACACTCGGTTATCTTGTTTGTTTTAAAGTATTATTTTAGTTGTCTTTCTAGATATTTTAAGTAGTTGTTTTCTTAAATTCGTAAAGTTCATCAGAAAAACACAAAAAGATAGAGAAAAACATATATGTTATAGATACACTTCACATAGTTAAGTTTCATTTTTTTACAGTTAATTTACTTTGTTACTTTTGTATGACAATCACGGGACCTAGAGAGCCCAGGGAATATATATTCGAGCCAATCATGCCCCAGCCCAATCTCATCATGGCAATAACTGATATAGATCAAAATCTTAGGATTTAAGTCTTCCGAACAACATTAATCTTGCAACAAATCAATTCTCAGCTGAGCGGACTAAACATAGAAGACGACCAAGCATACACGTTTTGGTCAAATCAACCGAACTAAAGATTACCCTAGGCAAACATTCATATGACTGTAGAAGGGTTCGAAAGAGAACAAACCTTTGGTTGTGATCCTTTGGTCCCATAGCCAAATACTGGAGACACTCTTCTAGATATAGATACCAGCCTAAGAATCCAGGTTGCACGAACGCATGTAGGGTATTCTGAGAAAATCACATAGTTGTTGATCCTAAATATAGAAGCTGAGAAAGCATACGATTACTGGATATTAGGGATTAGGACTTGATTTCACGCATGACCATAACAGGTCCACAACGACTGAGAGTCTACGATTGTGACCCACAAATCCCGCAGCCCAATGAATCCACAGGAGAATTAGACATAGACACTGGCCTACGCACACTAGTATTCCAGTCTACTCCACTTCCACCTATCATAATCGAACAATTATCCTTGCTAGACACAACAGCTAATAAAGCTAGAGAGTTTTGGACTAGGCCAGAGAACCGTCCATAGGATTGGCTACATTTACCATCCACCATATGACCCTATCCAGAGAAATACACGAAACTATCCCGTGTCATTTTCCACGTATTCCACAACCCATAGATCGAATCACGCCAGAGCTCGATATTGATTGGAGCCTTCGAGCAGTCATCCTTACTGACCGATCTATCACACCAGCCCAAGTTAGGAGGGCTTTCTTTACTTTAGATTCGCAAGTTCCGTTAGTGCGCATTGAAGACATTAGATTGCCTAACTAGTTTGTCTGTCTCTCACACATATTCCATCCCCACCGGCTGTACCATGGATAAGTTGACCAAGGTTGTGCAATTCGGGTCACCAACCAAGAGTCACCTACAGATGCACAAGCTCGCTTACCAAAGTATTTATGGAGGACATTGTTAGGTTGCATGGGATTCTGAAGACCATCATTAATGACAGGGATACTATCTACACTTCAGTATTTTTGGACTTCTTTTCAGGACCGCTCTGGGTACTCAGATTAATTTCAGTTCAGCATATCATCCAGAGACAGATGGACAGATAGAGAGGGTTAATCAGGGGTTGGAGGACATGTTGAGAATGTATGTCATATATCAGCATAGGAAATGGGAAGATTATTTGCATTTAGTTGAATTTTCCTATAACAAAAACTATCATAGTTCCATTGGTATGGCTCCTTACTAGGATTTGTATGGAAAGACCTTGCAGGACACCTTTAATTTGGGATAGACTAGATAAAAAAATTATTCTGGGACTAGCCTACCTTCAGGATCTAGAGCAGTAGGTTGTTCTTATTAGAAAACGTCTTGAGCAAGATAGAGCATGCCAGAAGGCATATGCTGACACTAAGAGGATTGATCGTCACTTCTCAGTGGGTGAAAAAGTCTTCTTGAGAGTTCGTCCGCATAAGAGTCCTGATCCATTATGGAAATGGTTCTAATCTATCACCTTGTTTTGTGGGGCCTTTTGATATTTTAGAGGTCATCGGTCTAGTTTCCTATCACCTAGCTTTGCCACCACGCCTTACACGAGCCCATAATTTTTTTCATGTTTCTGTAATACATAGATATGTACCTGATTCTTCTCATGTTTTGGATTGGTTGGAATTATAGGTAGAGGATAAAGGATATTGGAGACTAGAGCCCATACGTATACTAGAGCATTGGAGGTTGGCCCTTTGGGGTTGAGACTTGGACCAATTTAGAGTATAGTGGGACCGATTCGATGAGACAAAAACTACTTGGGAGGATGCGATGCCATTGAGGGCTAGATATCCCTATCTCTTTCAGTGATTTCCAGGAGGAAGTCTAATTTTAGTAGAGGGGGATGTAGTGCCCACATCTTTTTAGAGCTCGGTAGCTTGTTGTTTCTTTACTTATAGACATGTGTTGACATTGATTGGTTATATCTTGGACATTATATTATAGATATTTGATCTTATTAGACATGTGTGGACATTTAGGCATATAGCGCCAATTTAGCTTAATTTCTATGTTGTCGCATTTTATTATGATGTAATGGATACTAATGGATATGATGTTGTGATTGGAACATAAATATATTAATGGATACTTAGTTGTTGCATGATTGGTTTCCTATGATTATATGTAACTCTATCATCTTGGCTAACTTTGGAGAATTAATTATAATTATGCATGTTGTCACATTTTGATTTTAGTAGGATGTTAGGCTAGTTTAGAACGCATTGATATCTTGCTTATGTCATTGATTGTATATTGTATCAGACAGGTGCGATTAATGTGTGTACAATGAGTGTGCAGGTGACAGGTTTACAGGAGAATGTGGAATTTAGGCCACCTATACAATCTTGCACAAGTAGCCCACGGGCTGAGTCCTAGCCATGTTCATTGTGTGAAGCCTTAGTATGGGAGATTATTATTTTGGGCACTATGAGTGACCCCAATTTTTGTAATGTATTGTGCCTTGAATTATTAATTTTGTTTAGGGTAGTTAATGATGTTGTAAACTTGTTTTTGGAGTTAATAATCCCACTTTCATTAGAATGTTGATTTTGTTTAATGAGTCACTTAATCACAAGGGTTTAGGGTCACATGTGAGACCCTTGAGTGGTCCCCACACTCTCTACCCTTGTGCCAAAAATTCAAAACCCGAAATTAGGTTATTTTGGGCATTTTTGGGGACCCCTTTTTAGCTTGGGAGTTCCCCTAACATAAAAATGATCCCTTGGACCCTACCTAGTGGGTAGGGGGGCTTATTTTAAAAGCTAGCAGGGATTTTTACCTCCCTTTTTACCTCTTTTTTGGTCACATCCATGTAAGGGGTGTGGATTTGAGTGCTTATTAAAAGTTTCTCTTTTTTTTGTCTTGCTAACATTTAGGGGAATTCGGGAGAAGAGGGCAAAAAGACAAGTTTACCCTTTCTCTCTTTTGGTTTTGGCATCTTTGACCTTGAAGAAGGAGAGGGGTGACACATGTCACCCCCTCATTTGTGAGGATGCTTGCTTTTTCCTCTTCAAATTTCCCACTCATGGGAAAAGAGAGGGAATTTTTCTTTTGGGGAACTTCTTTCTTGGGATGCTTGTGGTGTTTTGGAGCTTGTGATTTACTTGATTCAAGAGTGGAGAAATTTGAAGTTGGAAAACTTTTTGGAGAGATGTTCTTTGAGGTAGGTTCTTATGTCTTATTGTTTGTGTGGTTTTCCTTTTTAGTTGTTAGCTGGGCTACTTGAAATTGTTATTGTTGCATGATGGATTTTGGTTGTTGTTGCTTGTTTTACTCCCTCCATCATATGGCATGATAGAGTTTTAGAGTTTGTGGGGGAAGAGAGAGGGATTTTTCCCTCTCAATCCTCAAGGCTTGATGAACAAGCCTTGTACGGTCTTAGTGTTTTCCCCTCAAATGGTTGAGGTGGGAAAAGTTGATTCATTTGGCTGTGAATCTCCTTCCCCATTCTTGGTAATGAAACCCCCTTGGGGTTTGAAAATCCTTCCAAGAAGGAATTGGAGAAAGGGTGGAGGAATGAGAAGGGCTTTGATATCAATTTAGGAGCAATAAGGGGGGTAAGGAGTACTTTTGTTTTGTGCAAGTAATTATTTGAATAGAATCTTTTGGAGAACTCTCTCTCCTCTCTTCCCCATTGTTTTTGGAGGTAGAACATGGGTTTCTCCTCTTTGTGAAACTTGGAAAGTCTTGAGTCTTATACTTGGATTTTTTTTCCTATTTGAATGTGTGGTTGTATCATTGCTTCAGTCCACCTCCTTTTCTTGTGCAAGATTATGGATGGTTGTCCTCTTTCCCATGGTCTTGGGGGATGCTAGCATGCATCCCATCCTTGGTAGAGGCATGTAATGATGCTCTATGGCTGGGTGGTAAAATAAGCTTCTTCTCCTTCCTTGGTTTTCCTTGAAGGCATGTGTAAGGTTGGTTCTCAGAGTATGGAAGTTGGATGTTTATTGAGAGTTCTTTGTAATGCCTTCTCTAATATTTATTGTGGACCATTACCTGTATTGTAACCACTTTTTGGGATCTGGTTTGTGGGAAACTTCCTCATTATTGTTTTTTCCTCTTCCTTTTTGTATTTAAAAAAAATAAAAAATCACTTAGAGGTTTTGTATTTCATTTGTATTTGAAAGGACCCTCTCTCAATCTTGGGAAGGAGTTAATAAGTTGTCTCCTTATGTATTTGAGCATGATTGTGAAATATGAAGTATTGAGATATTGAGAGATTGTGCAAAAGGGAGATTTGTAAAATATTGTCTTTCTTTAATATATAATTAGTAGAAACATTCTTTCTTTTCTTTTTACATTTCCTTATCATGCTTGTAGTTGGAATATTTATTTGACAAAAAAAAAATCTTTTGCATTGTATTTGAGAGGAATAGTAATTCCGTGTTGAAAGTCTTATGTATTTTATCAAAAAAAATCAATTTTGGAATAGTATGCTCCTTTGCAAAATTTATTAGTATTTAGATTTTTTTTTATATACTTGTGTTGTTTTCTTCATCTCAAATATGATAATCATTTAATGTGAATAGTTGAGAGTATTCAGTTTATTTTTGTATCAAATGATCTAATTTAGTTTTTTTTTTTTTTTTAAATACACAAGCTTAGGTTAATCTATTTTATCAAATGGTTATGAGTTGTATATATATATATATATATATATATATTGAAATATGTTTATTGTAAAACTTGGTGTTTTTGTATATATACATATATATGTCTATTATATATATACTTATAAATAATATGTGTGTGTGTGTGTGTGTGTGTGTGTGTGTGTGTGTGTGTGTGTGTGTGTATTACTGTAAATAGTTTTTGTAGATTGGTTACATATAATATTATAAGTATTAAACTATACACAAAAAGAGAGAAATGTACATATATATATATATATATATATATATATATATATTTTAAATAATGAAAAAAAAACTATATTCATTTCAAAAACGATTTGTATTGTTTTAGAAACAAACAAATAAATAAATAAACCAAAAATGTTTTATTAAATTCGAAATTTATATATAAAAAAAAAAAAGTGTTGGTGGGGGTGTTCGCCCCCCCCCCCCCCCCCACCCCTGCACTGCCCCCCCAAACCCCTACACTGTTGTATGAGCTTGCTACCCCCTCCCTCACCCACCTGTTGCGTGCGCAATGCCCACACCCGCCCCCTGCCGCGTCTCCCTGACCACGACCCCGCTTCCATCTCCTCCACCACGACCCTTGTACAGCACCACGCCGCCCCATACTTGCCCTCACACAGTCCTCCTTAGATCCGCCCCTCCCCCTTGAGCAAGCAAAAAAATAAATAATAATAATAATAACAAATAAATAAATAAATGTGTGTGTGTGTGTGTGTGTGTATTCTTTTACTTCAAAACAATATATATATATATTCAACCAGGGTTTACAAAAAGGGGGGCCTCCATAGCTTTCCATTAACCTACTTTAAGAAACAAAGAACAAATATATATATATATATATATATATATATATATATATATATATATATATATATATATATATATATATTCTTTTACTTTAAAACAATATATATATTCAACCAGGGTTTACAAAAAGGGGGGGCTCCATAGCTTTCCATTAACCTACTTTAAGAAACAAAGAACAAACAAAAAAAATGAGAAGAGAAATGAAAAGAAGGAGAAGAAAATAGCAAAGAGAAAGTTAGGGCAATTTTAGGGCTTTTTCCAAATCAAGGGTCATGATTTACTCAATCCTAGGTTCCTTAAGTGACCCTCTACACTTTTGAATATGAGTAATATTGTGGGAATAAACTTTTGAGTAGGGAATGAAATTTTAATTAAGAATGGGTAGATTATTTTCTCATGTAGGTGAATTTATTCAATGTGATATATATTATTTTTAAATGTGTGAAAATTATTAGAAGCTAAATAAATAAAATTAAATAGAAACAAATGTTTTAGCGAATTGGTTAAAAATTATATCGCTAAGAATTAAATTACTTATTGAGAACAGTTAGGCGAAACATTAGTTCGCACTTTAAAAAAAAAAATTACCAACTTTTTAGGTTGTTTTATGGCGTCCAAGGATGGTCATGACAAGTATGGGGGAACTTGTTATCTTTTCTGTTGTGTTTCCTTATTAAAAAACTCGGGCTTGGATCCATCTAGAGTGGTGGTCCATGGGGTTATGGAAGGTGTCAAAGTATCCAATTTATCCATATGTAATCCTTCCTTTCCTCTTACATTAAAAGGGGTAGATATCAGAGCTGTTGAATGATGTTCATACATGGTGTTCTTCCTTTGTGGGGTGCTTCAATACTTCATTCTTATTCTCTTTTCTTCATTCCATTTTAGGTTACATGTACCTAACTCTGTAGTTTATCTATGAAATATTTGGTGATTGATCACACCAAATCCTTTAGAAAGCTCAATACTAAAAATCTTTAAGTGCAAACAAAAAACATGAACTTCTCCCTCCATAAAATAAAAAGGTGTATTTCTTCCATGTTTTGCATCTCTTTATTTCATTTTGTGAAAACATAAATCTTACACGTTACATTTTACATTTGAGTTAAAGTTTAATTTTGTACTATGGATATTGACTACACTATGTGTTGCAAGTTTCATCATGAAGCATGCCAACACCAACAAAATACGACTCTGCTAAAAAAAATTAAAGCAAAGACAAAGTATGTATACACACTCAGACATATTTTCCTTTAAGCATGTAATTTTCATTTCATACTTAAAGGGGGCCAAACGTAGACACTAAAATTTGGTATTTTACTCTTTAAAACTATTGGTTTTGACAATGCACTCTTGCTAAGATAAACACGTTCTTTCTATCTATGCTTATTAAATATTGATATATATTATCTAAATTTTTTTAGTCATACACACTGATATGCCAACAAAATATGAGAGTTAAATGCATAAAATCCATAGAAAAATCCCAACTCATAGGATGAAAAATATAGTTTTCATGTTTCTCATCCTTTGGCACAATCGTATGGTTTAGTTAGGAGTTTATATCCTTTCTCAACCTATTGATATGGTCTTGCACCTATATATCCTCCATATTTGCTTTCAATTTCATAGTCTTTTATGGGTCCTTTATTTCCTTTGGGTCAACTTTTCTTTGATAATTTACCTTTGGAACCCTATATAAGCAAGTGTATACTCTCTCATTTACACACCTATAAATAATATGGAACTAAATTAATGCACTCACTTCCAACACTTGTAAAAGGCACACAAGGCCCCCTAAATATCATAAAATATCATGCACACTCATTAGGGAAGAAATCACTATATGTTTAAAGCTTCTTACCAGGTCAACAGATCAACCTATCTCATCTACAAGCACTCAAACATCCCTCCTCTAAACATTCTAGCAAGAGCTAAACTCAACTCAATAATTATCAAAAAGGTCACCAAATCTAGTTACATTCATTCATATATCACATGATAAGTGGAGAAAAAAATTTGATTTGAGGCCTCTTCAAAGTAGTTCCAATGTTGGTGGTGTACAAATGTGACCACAACCCATCTAATGTTTTTTTATAGGGTCTACCACCCATGGTTAGGGTTCGAGATCTTATTTAGAATGTTTATAGGCCTTCACAACATGAATGAAAACTAGGGTTTGATAATGATAAACATTTCAAGGTAGAAGACACTTCCAGAAAGTTTTATATCTATAATCGAAGGATGTACAATTCCATACAATAGGATCAAGACCATACATACGGTCCTTAAAAGTTGTACGACCCTACCCTAAGACAATTTCTAGTCATAGTCCAAGGAATGAAGCATCATAAATATTAAATCTCACAGTTCCAACAATCACCTAGAACTTCTCAGATCCATGTATAAATGGATAAGTACACTCAACCCCTAGTGTTTCCAAGTTCATATCTTGTTTCATACATTTGTTGTAAGTATTAATATGTGTTCTAATATCGAATAATTAATGTTGGAAGTTATTTAATCATAATAACCTCATATAGATCCCCTTACATCCTTTAGTGTACTTAATTTATTAATCTAGATTTAATATAATCTAATAAGGGTGTAAACTCAACTTGAATTTTCACAAAAAAAATCTCTTTGGGGTTGGCCTTTTGGTACTTCTAAATTTAAATTTATGTCGATTGAATGCCAAAAGCTTAATATTCAGGGTTGAATATTATATGATAAAATCACCTAAAGGAATTTTAAGGGGGATTATCAAAACATCTCATCAAGGATTAATCTCTCAACAACATTATACATATCTATTTTCAAGGATAATTTATGTCATTGTTAAATCTCAAATACTATTTGTACCTTTTTCCAATTAGGTCTAGAAACAATGCATCTCCAGTTAGGTCTAGAAACAATGCATATATCTTTTGCATTCTATTCACATTTTTTCACACACTTATTGGGAGGAACAACTACATAGGTATAAGGTCTCTTTAAATCAATGCTATGTACGAAATTCTCAATCATCAAGGGAATGTACTGAGGCATTTTGACTCGACCACATGTTAACCCATCTTTAGGTCATAAAACGAAGAGCTAGAGTTTCAAGATAAAGAGAAGATAGTTGTAGGTACAAGAGCAACATCATAATATTTTACATATAGATCTCATATCCAAGTACATAATTAAAAAAATCCCTAAATTCATATTGCTACTCAAACCCCCATATGACACATTCATAGGTCTCCAAAAAAATTCACTTAGCATATTTTTTCCCTACCAGATGAACTTTTCCTCCACTTAAATGCAAATCCCCTTATTTTATAGAGATTATTTAGACACTCTCTACACCAGGTTTAACTAGTTCCATGTCACTATCACATGATCTAATCCCATTGTGGGTTGAATATGTTCCAACCCTAAAATCTAATTATACCATGATTTACTTTCTAAAAGTGTGTTGAACGAAAAATATATCCTTATATAATGTAAGATTGTTCTATGTATGTATGTATTCATGCATGCACATGATCACAAACACACATGCGCGCACATGCGCACGTGCACACACACACACACACACACACACACACACACACACACACACACACACACACACACACACACACACACACACACACACACATGTGCGTACATGCACATGTGCACATGCACACATGCACACACACCTTTTAAGGTAACTCCAAATTTTACCATGGATAATGAGATCATAAAACTTTAGTTATAGTAATACTTAAAATGTGTTTTAAATTTATAATTTAATTTTGTTATGACGATTTGTTGTTTATAATATTGGGATTCAACTTAATACCTCTAATAATATTCTTAGATTACATCCCAAATTGTAGCCCTTTTCATTTAAAACTATCTATTTTTCCATACAAATAATTTTTGATAAAAGAATTAAAGGGTGAATGTTTCGAGTGATGAACTTACTAAAACATTGAAGTATTTATATATTCACAATCCATGATATTGAAAACTTGATTCTAGATTGAAAATTTTCTCATGTTTTTAATTTTGCACATTCATAATCATAACTCATGATTCATCATTAAGAAATACCAAGTGTTTTTTGATCCATAGATTAATCTTTTAAATAAATGTTGTTATTCGTGCAAATTGAATGTTAATAACCACACCATTAAAAACTAGTTTCGTTTGAGTTAAGAATCTAAAGATTCGTTGGTGGAGGCGATCAACAATCAAATGTTTAGAGACAAGAAAAACCATATATAAGGTGCACCGGATTTGAATGTCCAAGGAATTTTTTGAAACATGTTTAAGAATCAAATAACAATGTCGCAATCATTAACAACAATACAAGGCTAAGAGAGTTTGAACTATAATTAAGATGACAACATTAAAATAGAAATAGTTTACTAAGTTGAAAGGGAATTATGGTAGAACAATTTTTAAACAACATTATAATTAATTGAGATAATGATTTTGATAAGTAAGTTGAGAGAGCAACATTGGTGAGCCCCACAAATTTTAAAAACCAAAATAAATGACCTAGAACCTTTTTAATCAATTAATGACGTGTTACCAAGCCTGATTTAGACCAATTCCTTCATCACAACTCATATTATTTGTGTGTCCACCTATCTCTATGGATTCTTTTAACTTGCACTTTATAAAATGATTCTTTGTTGCTAGAAATTTGGATTGTTCAATTTAAATGGAATATTTGGTCTTATAAGAGTGTTATGCCAAATTTGAATTTTCTTTATTCTAAAGATAAACACCAAATGCATGTTACTTGATCCTCATATAGAAGGATGTATTTGTTTCAACAATATAAAGAACACCACAGGAACACTCAATTTTATAAACTTCACTTTTGAAAGAAACGATAACCAGATCGTACCAAGCCAAGAACACAAATGCTAATCAAACACCACGATCAATAAGATGAAAGTAATTCACCAGAATAACTTGACATAAAACCTGGATCTGATTAGTCTTTAATCGAATTGAGAAATTATTTTAAGTTGTTTATTGGTAGGAAGTGGTGGATATTTTTTGGTGTTTCAAGATATTAGAAATGTTAAATTATTGGAAACCCATTCAATGTAGGGTAAGAAGGCTGTGGGGCTAGTAGTTTGGTTTTTAATTTGATGTTGTTGATTATAGTTAACTCTAGCTTGATTACTCACTCTTCCGGTTTGTTTTCCACTATACCAATTTTTCTTAAAGATCTCTTTTAAATGTTCAAGTTCTTGTTCTATATTGTCATTATCATAGATTTTGAAGGATTTCATGCCAAGTGTTTTAACAAATACTAAAACATTATTCTTCTTGCCCATAACAAATACTTAGAGGTGCTAAAATGTAATCCCACTTTATGGAACATCCCATGTTATTGATCTAATTTTCTCACTCTTTTTTTATTATTAGTGAAATGCTAACAAAGAAAATAAATAACTCCAATGATGATAATGTTTAGGGATACCTCTTGATAAGGTGATGATGGATACAAGTGTAAAATATCCTCTTTGTACTGAACTTGATAACCTACACAACAAAGAGAAACTCAACAAAGAAAACGATAAGTAAATAGGTGGGTGGGTTTCCTGACAATATCAGTTCTAAGAAGTGAATACTTCCTAAGATGGATGTCAACCCACTTTTTGATAAAAGATAAATAAAAGGATGCTAGATAATTAATATGATGCGGTAAAATATGAACATGAAAATAAAAATTTGAGATGTGCTAAAGAAGATAAAGAGTAGATTTGATAACATAAAATGATAAAAATTGAATCAAACTTGACCGGTTTAATGGCAAACTAAGACTGCTAGGCATAATTAACAATGAATGATGGATCTGGAGGAGTGATATGAAGCTAATCTGGGTCTGATAAGGATGATGAGATACTGTAAAAGGTCTGGATCTGATCAAAACCGAAAGGATGTAAGAAAATAATTGGATCTAGTGATGAAGATGATAGCTATTGATCCAGTTGATGACAAATGAGTTAAATCAATACCGACTTGGGCTGGAATGTTAGATCTATACTTTTAAATAGGTGGATCAGAAAAGAAGAGGGGTCTGGGCACTCAGTTGGTAGCAAGACAAGTTGTAGATGAAACAGATAACTAAGAATAAGATAGATTAGGATAGGGTCGACAACGAATTGGGTGGATCGATAGTTATTGGATGTGATGGAGATAAAATCTGAGGCAACTAGTGTGTATAATTACAATATTTAAAGATTTGGGATATGGAGTGATCAAGAGATAGATGGTTGATAGGATGGGTAACAAATAATAAGATAGATTTGAATTGGATCGATGGTGACTGAACTAAGTCGATGGCGATTAGGAAGGGATATAGGATTTGAGAAATGAAAATGGGTGGAATAATGAACTATAGAGATAGAATGATGATGACCAATGAGAGATCAGAGCTCTGATATGGTTGATAAACTTGCAAGGATAATGCATAATGGTGATGGGATGACAATGGGGATTCCAAGCAAGTAAAGGTATGGTATTAAGTAATACGAGGACTTCAAATCTTTAAAGGTGATGCCCAACATCTCTAAAGTAGCTCCAGGGTGGTAATAACAGATGCAAAGAAGAGTAAGAAATGAATCCAAGATCGCAAGAAATTCCAAAGTCTCAAAATTTACATCCTCAAGAGAGGAGGGGTATGGGCGTATTTATAGGGTCAACAATGACCTGTATGGGTTGCTAGAAACTATGGGAGTTTGTTGATTTGGGCAGTGGATATGTGATGAACTCGAGACAAGGAGCCCTTATGCAGTAAAATTAGGGTTTCATGTGGTTAACACAGGTTAGGGATGTCTTGGTAGGATAAAAGGTGGTTGGGGGATAGTAACATATTAAATGGGGGTAGGTGGGAACCTAGGGATGGTAAATAGGGTGCTTAGGGAGGATAAAAAGGGTTAATGAATAGGTTTATGGATGATTAAGGATGATTGGGGAAGACAAATTAATGATATGATTAGGATGGGATTAAGGTAGAAAAATAACAATTAGAGGGATACATGAAATTTAGGATGGAAAAGGGGATTTGAATGAGAAGAGAGGTATGCATGTGAGGAATGCCGATGAAAGGGAGTAGAAGTGAGATGAGGGACAAGAGATACCAAAAATTGGTGTCTACACATTTTTATATATTAAATATATGATAATATATTAATGAGTGAAAAACATTAAATACGAGTCTTAACATATGATTTTAAATTTTAATTATTTTGTTATTCTTTGATAATCAAGGTGAAAGGCCATTAAAATGGAGTTGACACACAAATTGAACATGGGGTAAATTATTGGCCACTATAGTGGAGTTGGGTTGAGACATAACTCCATATCAATACTTTAAAATTCTCAAGACTCATTGTCAAACCCAACCATCAAGTCTGTATCTTTTGATTTTAATCTATAATATCAAAAAATAAAAATAAATTATTATTGGTATTACCTATTTATTGTCAAGTGTTTTAACATTGTAGTATAGATACACATATTTTAATTGAAGTGCAATACATATACATACATACTATTTAAATAAGATCTAGGTAATAATTCTAAAATTAATAAACAAATTATAATTTTAAAATAAGGAAAAAAGTATTACCAATATAACCTATATATTGTTAGGATTTCAATTGAAGTGCAATACTCATACATCTACTATTGAAATAAGAGCTAGGGAATTAATAGACTCATGAATTTTATGTGAAGCATTATTACTCTTTGCCATATTAACAAATACTTAGAGGCATTGAAAAGTGACCTCAACTAAGGAAACATCCTAAAATATTTATTTAAAAAATAGAAAAATTCATTAATGAGTGCACAACATTAAAAAAAGTCTTCAAACAAATGAATTTTGATTATTTTTATTTTTTGATGATTAAGGTGAAGGGCCACTTAGATGGATTAGACCCATAACTTGAACCTAGGTTTATTATTAGCCACTATTGTGGAATTGGGTTGGGATATAAATCCTGATCAATACTTTAAATTCCTTAGGACTCATTATCATGTGTACCCATTAGATCTATAAATTTTGAGCTTAATTTATAATTTTAAAAACAAGGAAAAATATTATCAGTATAACCTAAATTGTCATGTGTTTTAACATTGTAGTATAGATACATGGATTTCAATTGAAATGCAATACATATACATGCATTATTTAAATAAGAGCTAGGTAATGAATTCTAAAACCAATAAAAGAGGTGACATGTAAGGTTTATACTTGTACATCTTGATTATTATGATTTTTCATTAATTGTTAGAATATGATAATAGATATGTGCCTCCAAATGCATGACAAAGCTTACCTTAAAAAATTGGGAAAAATAAAACAACTTTTTCTGGAGAATATTGTACCCTCATAACAATGTCAGGAGCATCCAAACAATTTGGACAAAATTCTTAATGAGTCCATTATGAGCATTAAAAACCTCTCTCATATTTCCATGCTTTTTCTCTAGTCACCGAAAATACAAAAAACTTGATCTTATCCTGATCGGGGACAATATCTAGAAAATTATGAGGAAAAAAAGTATGGGAGAAAATATTATTAGCATAAGGAAAAAGTATTATCAGTATAAAATAAATTTTCGTGTGATTATGCAAAGAGGTGTTTCGACAATGGTAGTTAGGGAATCTAATGGAGTGAGTTGCCCACTTTTATTCTCTACATTAAATTTGATGTCCATTTGATTGTCACTCAAAAGTTTTTTCTTGGTGAATTCAATAAAAAATAGTAATATCTAAGACATATGGTATAATTTGGGGGATCTCTTTTCCCGGATAGGTTATTTCGAGATCAACATAATGGTGTAGCTAGATTGATGCCCTTTGTTACCACTCAATGGGAAACTAGCAAGCAATATAATGTAATTATTAGTGAATGTGGTATGTGGAAAATGCAACACAAGAACCTTCTTATTGATATCTCTCAACATATTTCAGATAGATGTATTTAATATATTTGTACTAGTTTAACATTGTAGTATAAATACATGGATTTTAATTCAAGTGCAATACATATACATAGAGTATTTAAATCAGAGCTACATAATTAATGCTAAAACCAATAAACGAGGTGACATATAAGGTTTGGACTTTCGTATCTTAAATATTGCGATATTTGGTTATGATCGTTAGGATATGATAGTAGATATGTGCTTCCAAATGTATGACCAAGCTTACTTCAAAAATTTGGGAGAAATAAAACAATTTTTTCTAGAGAATATTGTACTCTCTTAGCAATGCTTGGAGCATTCAAACACTTTGGACAATAATATTTATAAGTCAGTTATGACCTTCAAAAACCTCATTCCTATTTTTATAGTTTTGCTCTGGTCACTTGCAACACATAAAAATTGGTCTTTCCCTGATTGTGCACCAATATTTAGAAATTTACAAGGAAAACAAACATGTTTTACGACATGTACTGCGAGTTCACTGGGTGTTTAAGTGTATATCTAGAAAATTATGAGGAAAAAAAATATGTTTTAAGACATGTACTGTGATTTCATTGGGTGTTTAAGTATATATCTAGAAACAATAACAATATCAAAAATAACAAACCAAAAATCGTTGTAATTCATTATCTAGACAAACTTGTGTCATGTAGTATATGATCTTCATTTTCAATGAATAATGTAACATGTAATGTGAGTTCATTGGGTGTTTAAGTGTTATATGACTATGAATCCCTTAACAATAACAATATCAAAAATAACAAACCAAAAATCGTAGTAATTTATTATCTAGACAAACTTGTGTCATGTAGTGTATGATCTTCATTTTCAATGAATAATGTAACATGTAATGTGAGTTCATTGGGTGTTTAAGTGTTATATGAGTATGAACCCCTTGACAATAACAATATCAAAAATAACAAACCAAAAATCATAGTAATTTATTATCTAGACAAACTTGTGTCATGTAGTGTATCATCTTCATTTTCAATGAATAATGTGACATGTAATGTGTGTTCATTGGGCGTTTAAGTGTTATATGATTATGAATCCCATGACAATAACAATATCAAAAATAGCAAACCAAAAATCGTAGTAATTTATTATCTAGACAAACTTGTGTCATATAGTGTATGGTCTTCATTTTCAATGAATTATGTAACATGTAATGTGAGTTCATTGGGCATTTAATGTTATATGACTATGAATCCCTTGACAATAACAATATCAAAAATAACAAACCAAAAATCGTAGTAATTTATTATCTAGACAAACTTGTGTCATGTAGTGTATGATCTTCATTTTCAATGAATAATGTAACATGTAATGTGAGTTCATTGGGTGTTTAAGTGTTATATGAGTATGAATCCCTTGACAATAACAATATCAGAAATAACAAATCAAAAATCGTAGTAATTTATTATCTAGAAAAACTTGTGTCATGTAGTGTATGATCTTCATTTTCAATTAATAATGTAACATGTAATGCGTGTTCATTGGCTGTTTAAGTGCTATATGAGTATGAATCCCTTGACAATAACAATATCAAAAATCGTAGTAATTTATTATCTAGACAAACTTGTGTCTTGTAGTGTATGATCTTAATTTTCAATGAATAATGTAACATGTAATGCGAGTTCATTGGGCGTTTAATTGTTATAGGAGTATGAATCCCTTGACAATAACAATATCAAAAGTAACAAACCAAAAATTGTAGTAATTTATTATCTAGACAAACTTGTGTCATGTAGTGTATGATCTTCATTTTCAATGAATAATGTAACATGATTGCTTAATGTAACATGATTGCTTGATCTGCTCTAAAATGCTTTAAATGAATGATAGAAATGCTTTTGAATGAATGAAAGTAATAAAACTCCATCAACTTAAAGATTTGCTTGCTTAGTGGTAGATCTTTTAAAAGGTTGCCCCTCTTGCTGATTTGAGTTAGCATCTCCCCCAACCCTTTTATTTTGCTTTCCTTAAATAGCTATATCGTCGAATCAACTCTTAAAATTTCCTTATACTTGGCTTTGATATCTGTGTACCTTGAGCATTCAAGAATGGAAATGCTCCTTTGTTTCAAGTGCCCATATATTACATAGAACTTAAGTCAATAAACTCCCATTAATAATAAATTATCTAGATTTCCTCTTGTAAATGCACCACATACTTTTGTATTTATATATAGCTGAAATTTAATTTAAATCTCTTATTGACACATAAAATAATAAAGTAACAAAAAAAAAAAATGAAAAATACGGAACTTAATCAATAGAGAAAATAATTTAAGATTTCAAGAGATAAAAGAAGACTAATACACAAAGAAAAAGAAAGGAGACAAAAAAATAACTTAAAACAACAAATAACACCTAATTTGAACCACTAACCTCCGTATACATAAACACACTAGAATTGTACAATTTAACGACTAAAAATATATATAATGATCATTTTATAGCCTTTTAACATGTTACCAAAATTTTAGCTCCCAGTTTTAATAATGTATTAAATAACCGCTCATGTGAATATTCTTCATCGATACAACTTCCCTCTTTTATAGAAAAAGAGGCACCGTAAGTAATAACAAAACGAACTTTGATCGTTGGATCGTCAGTCCATCCGACGGCTACGAACGAAGTGGGAAGAGATTCAAAATTTGAAATGTCGAACGGTTGGATAATTTGAAAATTGCAAGCAAATTACCGTTAGAGGGGAATGGAGCGGGGGTTTTGTTTGGCAATGTCTAAGAAGGGGTTCATTTGGTGTGGAAGTAAAATTATTATTGGGCATACTTGAAGCGTTTGAATGATCTTATGGACAATAAATTGCAATCCTTGTTAATGGAGAGTTGGAACCCTCAACCAGGTGAGTAGTACTAAGTCGGATCTATCTGCCTCCAAATCGGTTGAGATATCCCTCCTTGAAATCCATCTGCTCCAGCTTTTTGCTTTTCTTTGGCTGAAATAAGGTTGAAAACAATTGTGGGTATTGCAGAAACACAATCTTTGGCAATGACATGCTGCTGATGAAATTTGGTTTTTAATGTGAGTGCAGGGGTTTCGTCAGATTTCGTAGTGTGTGGGGGCTCACCTGAAATGGAATTTGAGGCGCAGGACAATTTTTTTCCCTTTAATCCCAATAATGAAGATCACGGTCATGCTCAATATATGGTTTCTGAGAGGGGATTGGAGGCAGGAACACAACCGGATTGTTTGACCTTGAATCCCATGGAACAGCAAGATCAGAGTCTCGGTCAGGTGCGTTGTCAGGGAATGAAATTGGAGGCAGAGAAAAACTGCGTCTCCCTTAATTGCACGGAAACAGAAGAAGATCTGAGTTTGACTGTGGCCATGTTTCCAGAGGTCCATTCTCCTCTTGTGGCTGAAGGGTGGTCTGAAATACCCCTAAAGACTCCCATTAAGAAGGAGGAAGAACAGAATGAAGAAATTCATTTCCACACTCCTCCACCTCACAGTGGTGTTGATGATAAAACCCTTGTCATTCCCGTTCCTGCTTCCAGTGGCTGCAATTATAATGGGTGTCAGACTGGTATCTATATGGATTTTGAAAGCTCTGAAGATCCCACTCTTTGTAATTCACTCATAAAACTTGTAACAGGACATCGAGATATGGAGATTTTCAAAGGTATGTTCTCTCGAACCCTGCGTTTTCTTTTTTGATTTGTAGCTATTGTCTTTGTTTCCAGGAAGCATTTTCAATCACGCCCCTGGGCCCTGAGTGAGTTCATAGCATAAATGGACCATATTTTGGCCTGGATGTCATGTTGTGGGGAGGGAATAGGTGGGAGAAAGACAGCAGCTGGAGAGGAACTCTAGTGGGCAGTACAGAGCTCTGGTGGACTCACCAAAGTAGAGGGTCGTGGTGTTAACATTGGAAATCGAATCATATCTTAATTTGATAAATGCAATACTTTCTAGATTAATTATCTTGTTCTTGGGTGGAGATTTTTTCACCAAGAAAGTTCCTGGTGATATTATATTGAGTTTATAGCATAAGGTCTCTTTGACTTAGTGGTGCTGATCATGTGGCTGCATTTGTTGATGGATATTACCTGGTGATATTGGATTTGTACTTCTTTCAGATGTTTTCAAACTCTAAGGAACACAGACTCAGTCTTGTTTTGATCCCATTCAAAGGAGTTGTTCACATTGTAATTGGTCGTATTGCAATTGACTGACTTATTTCACCGAAGGAATTGGTGGGATCACACTCCATTTGTCTATGGATGCGATGACCTTCTTCTTGGGAAATGATAAATTGGTTACAGTCTAGTTTTTATGCCACATTTATTAGGGCCACGGTGTTCACAATGTAACATTTTGATTACATCCAGATTGAGGGATTGAAATATTTCTTAGACAGAAAATCATGCTCTCGGAGAGAGATTATTTCAACACAGGATTTTCTTGCGAGAATGTTCTGCGATGTATAGCTTTAGAATTTCTGCGACTTGTTGGCACTGATCATCTGACCGCATTTGTCGGTGGATGCTATCTGAGGGTTTGTAATGATGCCCTAGCCTGGTCTTTTTCAGGAAGCACCATGAAACATGCCCTTTAAGGCACTGTAGTGTAACTGTACACACACAAACATTCTGGCTTAGATGCCAGGTCTGAGAGTAATCTGTGCTCCCGAAATTGCATAAGTTTTGTATTAGTTCTCATCTCTTTTAATCACATGCAATTTGGGTGGGAGGACCGTTGCTGGAAGGAAATCTTGTTGACTGAAATGGAATGCTGCCCAACTCACTACCATAGGAAAACGTTTCCTTGTTTTCATCCCTGGGCAAGTCTTGTTTTCATCCAAACTTTCTTAGGGTCACGGTGTTTTACATGGTAAATTCAGCCACATCTGAATTGGATGAGTGGGATAAGTTTTAGAAGGAGGTTATTTCTCCTGAGGAATTCCTGGCAACATTACACAACGAGGTTATAGCTTTAGGATCTGTCTTTTGTTTATGCTAATCATCTGATTGCAGTTGTCTACAGATGTTACGTGCTGCTTTGGAAACGATAGATTTGTACTTTTACTTCTATTCATTAAAATTTATTCTTCAATAACGCACATTTCTCATGTGGTAAATGTTGCAGAAAATGCAATCATGTGCATAAATGCTGGAGAACAACTAACGGGAATTGATTTTCAGAAAGATTTGTATTTTGTTGGTGGAGATGTAATCAGAACAGAGGAGATAATTGTTAAAAAGGAAGTCCCATCTATCTATCAGACTGCTCGGTTTGGGGATTTCTCATACGTAATTGGTGATCTTCCTGCCGGAGAATACTTTGTCGATCTTCACTTTGCAGAGATAATCTTCACAAATGGCCCCCCAAGGATGCGTGTTTTTGATGTCTTTATACAGGAAGAAAAGGCAAGATAACTATATTTATGTTACATGTATGTTTTCACTGTTCCTAGCTGTAGTGCATGTTTTAAAAAATTGAAATCATGGCGCAGATTCTATCTGAGCTTGACATTTATGCTCATGTTGGTGCCAATATGCCCCTTGTCCTGATGGATGCCCCAGCTAATGTCATTGATGGAGGAAATTTAACTATCAGATTTGATGCAATCATTGGCAGTCCCATAGTCAGCGCAATCTGCATAAGAAAAACACCTCACTTTGGTATAAAATCAATCTTTTAATTATTACAATCAGAATGCATTTTATACATGGCTCTGATGAAATTTGCAGATTAAGGATTGAGACTGCAAAAGTTTGATATGGTACTGACAGAGATAAGCTTCAGGTGCAAAGATGAATATACAATCACATACATTTAGAGAAGAAGATTCTAGGAAAACGGATCAAGTCCCTGAACTAATTGTAGGCGAAGAAGACTGTAATCAGAAGGTAAGGATGAGATAGATAACTCTTATTTTCTATCATCTTAGAGCAGAAAAAAATTCACAGAAATGTTTTTCACACTCACAGCCACCAGAATGCTATTTTTAGAAATCATTCATGCTATTCCTTCTGAAATTAGTATTTTTAGGATAGAGTTCAGGGAATAATCAGAATGCGTTTCAATGAATTTTCAGTGTAGAGGCAGAAACTGTAAATCTGTTCTGGAGTACAAAATGAAGTTCAAAGAGCTTAGTAAAGATTTTGAATTAAAGAAGAAAGAATGTCATGAGGCATGGATGTCCTTGGAAGACACCAATCGCCAACTTGAAAAATTAAGAAATGAACTGATGCGCAAGTCTATGCATGTGGGCTCCTTAGGTACGAAGGACATTGACCTAGCACTTCTACCTTTAGCTCTCTTAAATCAAAATGAGATATGGGATTCATTTTGGTAGAATTTATTTATGTATTTACAGCTTATGCAGTAGAGGGCCAAGTGAATGAGCTAAGGGACCTCCAAGACAAGCACGTGAGGGAGAAGAAATTGTGGGTCTCTCAAGTCCAGCTACTGAGTGAAAAATTCAAGGTAAGAACTGCAAAGTGTATACTTTGTATTTATCAAGAAGAAGGATTGCTCTAACTACCAACTGCTTAATCTGTTCTTCATTTGGATTTTTCTTTTGGTGATAATGGCAGATATTGAAGAGTGAATGTGCTAAAGTATCAGAAGAGGCGAATTCCTATGCCTCTTCCTTTGCTGATATCAGTCGAATGACTTCTGCTGTGCAAGCACTTGGTGAGTTTTTAATCGCTTGCATTCTTTGATTCTCTTCTCAAAGCTATAGCCTATGATAATGACGATGCTAATTTTTAACTTCTGTTAGATCAAATTGGTCTGTAGGATTCAGTTAAAGTGTAGAAATTGCAAATTTGCTTTGAATCCTCTCTGCAAAGTATGATTTGCAGTTGTATTTGTTGACACCAACCTTCACCATCTTTGGACTCTTCCTAGCAGAAGTGTCATGGCAATCTATGGACACTTCCCACTTGACATAGATTGCCATGCCTAGAAGAGAAGTAACGAATAAGAAACATGTTAGTATAATTTGTGTTGTATTTGTTGACACCAACCTTCACCATCTTTGGACTCTTCCTAGCAGAAGTGCCATGGTAATCTATTGACACTTCCCACTTGACATGCCTAGGAAGAGAAGTAACGAATACGAAACATGTTAGTATAATTTGTAGTTGTATTTGTTGACACCAACCTTCACCATCTTTGGACTCTTCCTAGCAGAAGTGCCATGGCAATCTATGGACACTTCCCACTTGACATGCCTAGGAAGAGAAGTAACGAATAAGAAACATGTCAATATAAAAAATAATTAAATCCAAAATGAAATAAGATTGAAAGAGAGATTATTTTTTATCACCCCAATAGTCGAAAGAAAACTTAAAGAGAGATCAACCATGTATACTTGTGTAGTCAGTTGATGTTAGATATGTGACAACAAAGTCAAATGTTGGATCTCTTTATGGTGCAGTTTGTAGCTCACTTCCCAACAGGGGGGTGTGGGGGGCAACACCCCCCCACTACTGTTGTGGGGGGTCCAGTTGGGGGCGGAGTCCTTGAAGCAAAATTAAGGAGTCAAACCCCTGTTTTCTAGAAAGAAAAATTTATGTAAAACTGTTAAATTCTATTTTTAGGAAGGAAAATCCTAATGGCATTTTTCCACTCTATTTTTAGGAGGAATCCTAATGGTACTTTGTCAATTAGGTGTATAGCCAAATAGCCAACTAGCTTATAATGATTTTACATGTAATATGTTCATCTTGAGTTAATAAAAGCTTGATATCTTGCACCATGGATGTTTCCTTAGCTTTGCTAGGGTTTTACCACGTAAATCTGGTGTTTTATCTCTTGGTTGTTTGGTATTTATCTCTGTCTCTGCAAACAGTTATTCTGATAATCAACTTTCTGATTATTGATTGCTGTATGTGTCTGGCTTCCTAACAGTTGATTCGATATGCATGTATGATTTATACAATGAATTACCATTAATATAATTTTTTCTTTTTGCAGTTGATCAGCATGAAGAACTGAAAGTCCAGTTTATGGAACTAAAAGCAAAGTTTATAGAAGAGTGTAAGGAACGCAAACAGCTGTACAACAAATTGCTAGAGCTCAAAGGTATGTTAATGGTTCCGTGTTTCTAATTATCATCATGAAAGCTATTGCATCCAGAGGACAGATTCTGAAATTATATATTCATCTCTGTCTAGGAAATATTAGAGTCTTCTGTAGGTGTCGCCCATTGAGTGCTGAAGAGGTTGCAGAAGGAGCTGTTTCTATAGCAGATTTTGAAGCTGCCAAAGACGGTGAGCTCAGCATACGAGCGAATGGGGCTCCCAAAAAGGTCTTCAAATTTGATTCAGTTTTTACACCACAAGACAATCAAGGTGAATGTCATGTCATGTTACTTGGTCTCATATTTTTTTTCCTTTGAAGCAATTTACTGTTTGGGTTAAGATTAAACTATATATCTAACGGATCATTTTGCAGAGAATTGGAGGAGAGATGTGCATGAGCTTATAAATGTTTAATGGAGTAATTGATTTGTCGTTGTTGCTTTTCTGGCAGTGAATGTTTTTGCGGACACTGCACCTGTCGTTGTTTCAGTTTTGGATGGCTACAATGTTTGCATTTTTGCATACGGACAAACTGGAACTGGGAAGACATTTACAATGGAAGGAACAGAAGAAAATCGCGGTGTTAACTATAAAACATTGGAGGAACTCTTTAGAGTATCTAATGAAAGAAAAGGGCAATTCAAATATGACATCTCTGTCAGCGTGCTAGAAGTATACAATGAGCATATTCGAGATTTGCTTGCAGCTCCTCCTCAACCAGGACAAACCGTAAAGAAGTAATTGCTAAACGCCTTGCATGAAATCATATCTTTTAATGTTTTTCTTAACTAGATTGTCATGATATTGATAAAATGTTTCATGTGGTGTTGATAGGTTGGAGATAAAGCAGGTAGCTGAAGGGGTCCATCATGTGCCGGGGCTTGTTGAAGCACAAGTTCACAGCATGAGTGAGGTCTGGGAGGTGTTGCAAACTGGAAGTAGTGCTCGAGCTGTTGGCTCAACTAATGCTAATGAACACAGCAGTCGATCACACTGGTATGTGATATATCTTCTTAAACACTTTAATATTTTATGTTTTGTTACCCTTTAAGATAATGCAGATAATTGATGCTTTATTCTTTACCTTGGACGTGAGTTGTGTTTGATCTCCAATAATTCTATGCATTGGCATTTGCAGTATACTTTGTGTGATGGTTAGGGGTGATAATTTGATTAATGGAGAATGCACTAGAAGCAAGCTTTGGCTAGTGGATCTTGCAGGGAGTGAGCGAGTAGCTAAAACTGATGTTCAAGGTGAACGCCTTAAAGAGGCACAAAACATCAATAAGTCACTCTCTGCACTTGGGGATGTGATATCTGCTCTAGCAACCAAGAATAGCCATATTCCATTCAGGTTTGTTTGAGAATATAATCTCTCTCCTCTCTTTAATTCTTTGAAATTGTGTATTTAGATGAAGATAGCAAGCATTTAGAAGAAGACAAATTTCTGAATTTCTATGATCTACTGGTTGGATGCAGAAACTCCAAGCTAACGCATTTGCTACAAGATTCATTAGGTATGAACCTTTCCTTTCTTTCTCGGAAAACATTTCTAATTTTTTTGTTTCTTATATCATGCAAGTATTTTTATCTTCTACATTCAGATGATACTCCATTCTGAGCTGATTTCGAACGGTTCTAATGACTTCATTATATTATGATTGCAGGAGGAGACTCAAAAACTCTTATGTTTGTTCAAATTAGCCCTGCTGAAAATGATATTAGCGAAACACTCTGCTCACTCAATTTTGCGAGTAGAGTTCGAGGGATAGAGCTGGGCCCTGCTCGGAAACAGATTGATTCTACCGAGCTTTTGAAGTATAAACAAATGGTAATCTCAAAATACGACTCTTAAAAGAAAATGCTTCCACTCTTGGTCTTTTAACCATTTTATAACCTTCATTGTTGATGTCCCTACTGCTCAAATACCTGCAGGTTGAAAAGGCCAAACATGAAGTGAAGTCGAAAGATGGGTTACTTAAAAAGATGGAAGAGACCATACAAATTTTGGAGGCAAAGCTGAAGGGAAGAGACCAGACAAATAAGAGTCTTCAAGATAAGGTTTATATAAGGCTGATAATGGGAATAAGCTGAAATGTTTTGCCTATCATGTGGTACTAGAGTTAAATTTTTTATTGCTCTGTGACAGGTAAGAGAATTAGAAGGACAACTTGTGAACGAGAGAAAGGCACGCTTAATCCCGGAAGTTAGAGTCAAAGAACAACAGGCAGAAAAATTGTATGAAAAGCCACCTCTTATGCGTTCAAGGACTGTCAATGAAGCCAGTTTGTTAAGTAGGGACTTAGTCAATCTCTCAGATCCTTTGACTGAAAATAAACACAGGTACAATACTCTGGATTGCAATGGAGGAAAACCCAACGGAGGAAAACCACAGGACAGTGAGACCCAGGCCCCTTTCCCTTTGAGGAATTTCGTGATTGATCCTTATTCCAAGGAACAGAAAGAGAATAATGTTGAACTTTGTGATCAAATTCAGAAGCCTATGCCAAGGAGAACAGGCAGAGCTTCAATATGCACAACAGCTCGAAGAACAACAATGGTTCCCCCTGCAAGACGAGTATCGATGATCCCCTTACCAGTTACAACAAGGAATGATTGTGTATTGGGTACCATGACATCATCCAAAATTAAAGAGGACGAAGAAGATAATAGCAGGGAGTGCTCTGGTGCTAGTCGGAATCCTATTATGCTACCAAACTCGACTCACGATTCGGTTATGCTACCCACTTCTACTCCTGTCAGCTTAAGAGGGCTAAGGACTTCTAACACGCTTAACAGATTGCGTCGCAGTATTCACAAGAAAGTTCAATTCAATTCTCCGCTGTTGGTGAGAGGGCAAGGGCAAAGTAATGATCCCGCTGCAAAGTTGCCACCACTTGATACTAACAGGATCAGACGGATAAGCTCTGTAAAAACCTGGGGAAGGATTTCTGGCACTGGCAATATCTCTGCTCAAAGAGTGTTGTGCTCAAACAGATCTGGCACGAAGCCGTCGGTGCAGCTCAAGGAAAAGGAGAGGGGATGGAATAGGTAAAGCAGCTGTAGGATTGTTCTTCCTGTAAAAAAACTAGTGTATTTTTTAATTCAAATGTTTTCTAACGATATTCTCTTTACCATCAATCTGCCACTTTGTTGGCTGCTTTATTCTCTGTACTTATCATATCTTGTGTGGTTGGACTCAATACTGTGCAATTGAAACTCAAATGTTTGTTTATGGAATTTAAAAAACCTGCCAACCTTGGAATGTAAGTTTCAGTTATATTAAAATTTGAAACAATGTGAATGAAGAATTTTATGGAAGTTCCTTCCAATGCACGGAATTTCAGTTCACTCAACTAGATTTATTTGAAAGAGCCTAGTCCGTACGTGAGCTCAGAAGTTATGCTTTGCTATTCAACTGCGCTTTCTTCCAGTTTCCACAAATATGCTTTCTTCCATGTTAGATTGTTTACATATTTTTTAAAATAGACTTATATTACTTGAGAAAGATTTTACTGATTATTTGTTGAAAAAAAAGGCAGTATTAAGAAATATATTACGCGACCATCACTAATATCCAACTTGGTTCTGGTAGCAACAAGCAGCACAACTTTTTTCTCAAAAAATTGAGAATGTTTCTATTAATAACAAAACAGTTATAACATCCACCAAACAGATCACTTCCAGCAAGAAAAGTTCCAAAGAGACCAAACTATGAACTAAAACAAAAGTCGCGCTTGTATACTTGAAATATATAAGCATGACTTTTGTGGTGATCTGACCCCTTAGGTCTTTTGGTCTTTTGGTTAGCATGGAGTAATGACAAGTCTCCTAAGGGAATATTCTATAAGTAAAGGGCTTCAATATGCAAGCTTTGAAAAATTCATGGATCCAAGTCTAGGATAGTTCGTCCTTTTTGGAAAGCTAAAATGGATGCATGTTTACAAAATGGACAAGTGGGTTGAAGGACCCCTAAATGAATAAGGCGATGGCCAAGTGAGTTAACTTGGGTTCTAAATATGGCATTCCAAATTATGTGGAATCTTATGCTCAAACTATTAGTAGTTGAATGAAGGGACCAATGGACATTTAAGCTTGTCAACATGGGTAATTGAGGTGACAATGGACTAAACAATATTTCATGCTACTACTTCTAATTCTTCCACCAATGTCGAGAGTAAATGAAACACAACTTTGTGAAGCATCTAATCACAGATTGCTTCCAAAGTCTCACGACTCTTGATCATAGAAAACGTCAAGAACTATGTGTAGACACTAGCAAATGCATATTGTGCATAAGATCTCTTAAACTAAAAAATACCAATAATATTATTAAACGATAATAACCCGAAAAAACTCATTCACTCCCACAAAAACAAATATAAATTATAAAATCCCACAAAAAGGTGATATAAAATATTTAATCACTTTTCTACTAACCCTCACTCACATTTAATTTTATACATCCCAACTACCTATTTGTAATGAACTATGAACCTTTATCATCTCACCCTTCTATGTACATTGCAATTATATGTGTCACAATCTTCTATGCATACAAATACAATAAAATAACATCCACCCCCTCATTCAAACCCATCGATTCTTTGTGCACTTGAGCCCATTTCGTAGTTTTTGCTTCTTTGCTCGCATATTTCGGTATTGTATATTATTGGAGAGGTGAAGGCGTATCACAAAATATTGTTGTAGCTTGTGATATTGCTATTTTGGCAAAATTTCAAGATAGGTGTATGTCGTGCCCACGATTGCCTTGCAACCTTCTTGCAATTTTCGACAAATCACAACTGCTTTTGGTTTGCAACTGAGTCAGGTATATCATTTATTTTATTCTTTTGTCATTTTTTTGCAATAAAATATCTTTAATCTCCTTAAAATTGTTAGGGATCTAACCGAGGTAAATGCCTTAACCACAAAAAATAACTAACATTTTTTTGAGTGTTTGTATACAAATTTAGATTCAGATTTGGAAGTTTAGCCCACTTTATTCAGTGAAAGAACCCATGATTGTCCCTCTCATTTTCAATGGCAACGGTGTAAATTCATTTTTTTAAAGTAACATTGATTTGAGGTTTTATATTATATCAACTGACACATCTTGCAAGTGATTTAAATCTAGGCATATATTCTGGCGACCACAGTGGGACAATTTTGGTTGTGGGTTAAATTATTTCATTTTCTGAATCTTATTATGTTTTTCATTAGGGTTTGCATTCCTTTCAATTCATTTTTTATTTTTTTTCCTAACACTACTTGTTGTAGATCTAACATTTATACTTGTAAATTTACCAAAAAAATAAAAATAAATCTAGTTACAGGCCAATAGCAAGCACAATTTTTCTTTACAAAAACTCGAACAATTACATTGTAGGGTAGTTGTAGACGCTACTGTTTTGGGATTTTGTTTCTGATTTTTTTTAAAGGGAAAGAATTTTAATCTCTGTTAATCACATATATCATGTTAATATAGATTGCGTACTACGTATGCTCTTTCCCTTCCACTCTTGGGAATTAGAAATAGTTACAGTCTTTTCACTTTACTATTGTGCAAAACTAGAGGCTTGCGTCATAGTGGTATTTGACATTTACGACACCTCTAGGTCATGCTTACGGGTGAAGCTATCATGATTGACCTAGTACATCTGTCACCTAACACAACCGCAACAATGTCACCTATAACATTGACCTTATAAATCACTGAGGAGTGATAAAGACATGCATACACATCTATTCCCCTATTTCCCACCGGCATTGGTCGTTATGCAAAAACCTCGAAGGGGTGGGACACCATCAACTTACATACAAGGGATACCATTTGAATGAGTTGTCATTGATTTGATGAGTCCCTTTCACGTACCATTTACAATAAATCAAAAGACACATCTTATTTTGAGTGATAATAGTCAATTTCATATGTATCACAACATACTACATTTGCATTTAAAAACAACCAAATTTCCAAAAACAACAATATACTATTCAAACACTTCAAATATTTTCACCATATCTGGGTTGCATTTGCGATTACTTTTGTCATCAACAACATTCTTCCATATTTTTACTTTTGACTCCGCCTTTTAGTCACTCAATTAAATTTTTAGTCAAAGAAGGGTTGTAGGGGAATCTAACATGTTTGGTAACATCTTTGGTACTCATACCGAAGAACCTCCTCCATCTAGTTCCACTCCTCTTAACGACGAGTTTGATTTCTACAAGATCCTAGCTTTTGACCCTAAGTTTGAACATTAATAAGTAATTTCCTTGTGTATTTACAACCTATTAGCTGTAATTGTTAGTCCATAATAAACAAAGTTTATTCAAAGTAGATACATTTTACATAATATTATTACAAACTGGGAAGGTATGGAATGGGCTCAGGGGTCACAACAAAAATCCCTTTTAATTAAAAATTATTTTAAGAAATCTTATGACAAGATGGAATGACACTATATCATGTCCATACTCAAAGTCCTTGGGTTTGGGTGTATCATTATCAATAGTGTGGCCATGCTTTTTCTAATGCCTCTTCCTATCTCTCTATCAATGGCACTCACTTCGAGCCTTTTGAGATATTTCAATCTATTTGCTAAAGTTTCCCTCTCACTCTTGCTTTGTATGTGTTACAAGCAGAAGAATTTTTCTATCTTCTCACTAATGCCACTTAATGTGGCTTGGTGAACAAAGTTTCAATTCTAAGTTTACCTCCTACTCATCTCATCAATGGTCATTTTGTGGATGACTTGTTTCTCACCTTAATTTAAGATGAGGCTAATGTTCAACATGATTTCTCTTGCATGGATGTCTATTGCCTTGCCTTTGGTTTGAGCATTCAATAAAAAAGAATCAATACTATAGGAATTCTATTATGCATCGTCCCCCATGGCTATCTCTTCTTCAGTGGAAGTGGAATCAACATGACAAGCTCTTTTAATGTTTGCAAATCCCTTTTTTATTCCAAGAAACTCCCTCTCAACTCCAAAAAATATGTTGTGGATCAGGTTGAAAATAAATTATCATAGTGGATCATGAAACCTCTCTCGTTAGCAAGTAAATTTAATATTTATTCTAAAGTTCTTATGGCCACTCATGTTTACTATTCTTTCTGTTGGGCCTCCTATCAAGCCTCTTATAAAAGCTAGATAAATATTGTTGTGATTTCTAATGGGCTAGCCCAGAGCAATGTAAGAGTTCTCATCAGGTTGCTTGGGACTATTGTTGTAATACCAAAGACTCTGAGGGGCTAGGTTTATTAGATGTAGGCCACTAGGGAATTGACCTTTGTGCCAATAGATTGTTGGTGTCATAGAGAGAATTGAGAAATGGAAAATTATGTTACATAAATATATCGTTGAGGGGATCATCTCATGGTCGTAAGACCTAGAAAGTTTTGGGTCTCTCAAATCTACTGTTTATCCAATCCCTTGTGAAAGTGATTGGCTCATTTGTTATCAAAAGTACTTAGAAATCTTGGGAGAACATTAAAATCATGATTCTTTAGAATGGATATGAGTTTATACTAGGGTTCTATGTGAGTTCCCACTTTGTGTGGTTATCTATAGTCACTAGCTTTCACAATATGCCTTTTATAGAGGTTCCCTAGGTGCACGCCCTCAGGCTTTTCAGATGAGGGTTTCACATATTGTAGGGCATTTTTAATCATCTATGTTAATAGCTTTTTACTTGGCTTGAATCAAAGGACAAATTCTCACTAGATAATGGCGATCACAACTCTTATTAGGCCATTTTCGAAGCTATTCCTACCGAGATGTCAAACAAAATTGGGATTTTATCCTCTAGGCCTTGGTAGAAGGACTATAAATAGTATCTAGATATGTTATTTATCAATTATTCACCTAATAAAGGCTATGATTTACTGTCTCCCAAGATTCCAATGATGGAAAAAATAAACTTTTTTGGTCCCTTTCGCTCTTTTGTTTGTTGTCGGAAACATTAATATTCTACTAATTTGTCTACCATTATGGAGTCAAAGGTTGCTCAATTTTCCTAGTGCATAAATTATTAGATCTTACCCATTAGCCGCAGGATCATTCACCTCAATGTCCCCGATCTATGTTTCCCTTATTGTGGACGCATTGAAATTCTTATGCACCTTTTCTAGTTTTTTCCAAAAATATTAGACCATCTAGACCTAGATTCATTATTTTTTTAGCCATTTTGGCCAAAACCTGTTGGTGTGAGGGGTTTTTATTTACCTTTTATTTATTTATTAGGTTAATTACCCTCACCCATGTTGAGTCACCTCACTTAGGTGAGTCATAGGTCTTAGATGAGTCATTAGGAGTTACATGATGCATGCCATATTTTTTCATAGAATTTGTCATATGCATCATAGTGTCGTTATCATATGGGAGTTACACTCCATTCTTGGATTGTAACTCCCCTCTCCTCTTTTGGAGGTATGGAAAGTCTAGGCATAAGAGCTACACAACAATCCTTTATGTACATTTCATTTTTTATCTATGATGATGAGTAGACCATTTTTTAATGCACAAGCTCCTTCAAATATTATTCTTACTAATTACTTCGAGTTATTTGCATTTTCATTTAGAGTGCAAATTCATCGATATGCATGCATTTCAGATGATCTTTGTTCCCTCTTTTAGAACCCTTCCCCTAAAAAATTATTTTACTAGGGGGTTATCTAGTCTTTCCCATGTCCTTCTGTATCAATGTATTAGTTAGCTATGCAAAGGGAATGAAACTAACACCTTAATAGTTTCAAAACATGAACTAACTACACAAAGATCATCATGCTAAGAGATAAAAAAGACTAAATATCAACATTATGCATTAGAACTTTGAATGAAACTCTAACTAACATGCTAAACATTTATCCTCTACTCTTTTGAAAGCTAAAATAGAGATGGACCTATGTAGATACTTAGCTAACAAAATGTGATAGTTTGTTTGATTCCAAGGGCTTGAGAGTGGATCTCAATCAAGATTTGGCTACAAGACCTTCTTGATATTCTCCATATGGCTCAAGAACTTGGATGGATGAATGCAAGATGAAGATACCTAGCTCCTCTAATGGAAGAATGCTCCAAGATGAAATACCTATAGTCTAGGTTATAAGCATGTAAGGTGTAAGTAGAAAGGTTGGAGGAGGGTTCATTTTATAACCCAATGGTTTGAAGAATCTTTGCATCCTATTACATTTGGGATAATAGCAAAGCTAGGTTAGTAATGGATAAGCATGGTTTAGAAGTGGTTGAGTTTACTTTAGGAGAGTTTAATTTGTCCTTTAGTGACTCATGGGAGTTGAGGGGATTTATTGATCAACCAAAGTGATTAATTAATAGGTGTGAAATCTCTCTTTAGAGGAATAATTAGCATGATTTAAACTATGAGAGGGGTGTAGTTACATAAATGATGATTTATTGATCTAATGGTAGAGTAAGCTAATTAATTAAGAATAATTAATTAGTCTATATAGGAAGGGGGATTAATTAACAGAAGGTCGTTAATTGGCGTATTTTTTTGGGTAAAAGAGTTAATTAATTAACGATGATAGAAGAGAAAAAGAGCATTTATTGACGACATGTCGTCGATTTTTGGGAAAGGGTATAATTAGCGCAATTTAAGTATTTATATCGCTCAAGCTGAATTATAGGTGTCTACATTTTCCCCTTTTCGGGGGGCGTAAGTGATGCCACTTCAAAGATAGCAGATTGGTAAAATTTTGAAGAGGTGGAGTAAAAATTAATAGAAGTGAGAGATGCCCCCTCGAGTGTCGATGGGGTGATGAAAGAAGGCAATCTACGATAACAAAAGGTGAGAGAAATGGGTAGGGGCATGCGGCCCCAAGTGAATTAGAAGAATAAAGTTGACAGGAGAATGATATAGAGGGAAAATGAAGATGGCGAGAAAGGAATGATCTTTCATCCAGTTTATTAAAAAACAACTTCTGTTTCATCATATTGCCAAGGATCTACATCATCGGTCCTTATTAAAAATATAAGCATATGAAAAAAGTAGAATGACATGAAAAGCCATACTACGAAAAATTGTCCATTGTTGGAAATACCAACTCAATGCAACATACATAAAGCAATGCAATACGAGAAGGAAACAAGCTCATTTAATAGGGAAACAAGTACAAACACACATACTCAAACCAACAACAGTCAAGACTGTCGCACAAATGTTTTGTTATCAAGATGAAGATCCCCAAGTGTTTGTGATTGAAGACAAGGGTTAAAAATGATGCCCCTGGAAAAGATACATGCGAGGGAAAAGGATGAAGGACGTATGGTCCAATGATAAAGCTTTGTGTGCAAGGAAACAACATCGGGCAACTCAATGTACCCTAGAGTACCAACAAAGCAAGCAAGCTAGCTTTATAAGTGGTTGTAGATCTGATGATTCACGAATCATTTGGTTTAGGAACATGTGAAAATACCATAAAGATATGAAATAAATACCATGTGTAAGACACGAATTTCAACCGCTTGGAGCTGTTTACCCATTTTTGTAAATTTTTGTTTTTTGTTTTTTTAATTTTTTAATTTTTTTTACAAATTTTTTTGCTTATAATTTTTAGGGATTTTCAAATTTTTATGGAAGAAAGGATAAAATAGGATGTCTCCTGAAAGCAAGAAAATTTCTCAGGGAGAAGAAACAGGCGCCATGCTGCAATAATATGCCCCGACGTAGTGGAAAGCAGTTAAAAATGATTATTTAATAAAAATAATTATCACGACGGAGAGAGGAAGTGTTAGGATGACCACAGCGGTCAAAACATTCCCCTAAGGTATCACAACGGGTTAAAATGGCTAGATATACCCCTCCCAGGTGGGAGGGGGGTAAACCATCGCAACAAGTTCATTTGCTACTGGAGTGTTGTTGAGTTTTTACCGCGAGTGATTCAAGAGCGAGTGGTGAGTAAGTGAGATGGTGCGGGTCCAGAGACAATGGAGGATATCTGACATTGTTTGGGAGTACTACCAGGAGGAGGCCGACCCATCATTTGTGAGTGCTTAAACCTTTATTGTCAAATTTAGCATTTATTAGCACTTATTAAGGTTTAATTAGGCATAAAAATGTGTACATGCACCCAGGGGTGCGTATGCGCTCATGAGGGCACGTATACAGTAAAATTATGTGTACGTCAACTCGTACCTACTCATATTATGTGTACACCCACGCGTACATGTCAAAGTATGCATACACATTAAAACCCTAGCGTACACACCATAGGTTAAAATATGCATATGCCTTAGCGTATGCACACAAACACACGTGTATGCGGCATAAAGGTCATGTACACGTTAGTTAGCCAATTGAATAGAGGAAGGAGAGTGTGTACGTGACTATGACACGTACACAAGAGAATAAACACATACATGACCAAAACAACATGTAGGCACTGAAGAAGGAAAACGCCATACTGTTGAGAAGAAAAATGTAGGAGTTTCTCAGAGTAATATGAGTAAATGAGGATGAAATTAGTTGATTGAGGATCTAATTAGAATAAAATAGAAGAAGATAGAAGAAATGTTAGTTTTGACACATGTTGTGTTATTTTTGCAGAGCTGACTGCTTGTTCTACAGACGAGAGAGCGTCATGGCCGTCTTGTGGCCATAGAGGTGACCTTCCAGACATGACACATGCCGATGATGGATGTTCTCTTGGAGGTGACTAGGTTATCCCATGTGGTGAGGAGAACCTATATTTCTTTGGATCAAGGTCTCTTAACAACCTTAGTGGAGTGGTAGTATAGCGAGAGTCAGTGCTTTTGACTCTCGACAGGGGAAATGAATGTGACTCTCAAGGATGTTTGGCACATTTTTTAGTGTGCCTATATAGGGACAACATATTGAGTACATAAGTAGGGAGGAGGAAATTGTGGACAACTTGATTGATTTTTTTGGTCGTATTGATATACCTCGTTGAGGGACAATGGTTCATCTGAATCGTTGTATAACAGATCCCAATTTTCATCAGATGATAATTTATATGATGACTCTTATTGGTGGCATTTTTCTCATTGACAAAATAGGTGCCACATTTCCTCTTGGTTTGATTCACATGATACAGGGTATATTCCGTGGTGAGCGTTATTGTTGGGGCCAGTGCATTTTGGCACATTTGTACTGGGATCTATACCTCATTACTTACCATGGTCAGAAGACCGTGGGTCCTGCTACAATATTGTAGATTTGGGTGTGGGACCATATTTCTATTGGTCATCTCGTAGGTACTCTTCAAGTTTGGGATCCATATGATCCATCAGTCATGGGATGGGCCTCCATTAGTGATGACCTCTATGGGCACAGGGCGATATGTACTACTATCACATATTTTTCGATGATGTTCAGCAATTGGACATAGTATGGCAGCCCTACTGTCATTACCATTAGGAAGAGGATGCTCTTGAGCTCGACATAACCATGGTTGAGCATTTCTTGATTGGCAGTCAGGGCTACATCATGAAGTTTTATAGGGTGGACAGGTGCTAGAGATAATTTGGCATAACACAGGATGTATGCACACATGAAAGCCAAGAGATTCGACATGGGCCTAACCATTCAGCCTGATAGGGCCCGAGGTAGTTTTGATGGGATGGTGCCACTGGTATGGGCACCCATGAGATAGGTTAGAGATCCTAGGATCACGACTGAGTATGGAGCTTGGTACCTAACATTTCTACCATGTCGGCTTAATATTCCACAGGCTTTATGGGATGCCGAAGTTAGGCCACCTTCCAATGATGAGCATGCGCCTGAGCATGAGGATGACAATGATGAGGATGACAATAATGATGATGGCGATGATGATGATGATGATGATGATGATGGGCTCGATGGTGGTGGTGGACGGGGTCCTCCACCATTACCACAATAGAGATAGAGGCATGTACCCATTGTCAAAAAAATATAGATGCCCCGAGTGGGCATACCCATTGGTATTCATTTTCCTCTATAGCAGATGGCAGCACACAGAGCACCATAGGTTCCTCCTCCATGACCAGATTTATAGCAGGGACTTATGCCTAGCCCACCACATAGTCCACCAAGAGGTGGAGGGGATGGAGATGGCAGAGATCAGGGATAGGTAGCTACATTACAATAGCAATTACATCAGGCCATAGTCATCCAACTTCAAGTGGCAGCCAAGAGGATCAAGATTGGGCTCAGATACATGTTCTTACTACAAAGAGAGACCAGGCCATAGCACAGGCCAGCTAGGGAGATGGTGAAGATGAGGCCACCTAGTTCCAGTAGATTCAGTAGTTGGCTGGGTAGAGTTCCAGATTATGAGCATTTTACAATAGTCCCAGGCATAGACACATGTTGTTACTATAGAGGGAGATCAGGTCACATTAGAGAGGGACTGATTGACATCCAAGAGATCAGCCGGCTAAGCCAAGATAGCGAGGGTACGAGCCGAGGTGGCTTCATTCTGGCAGACAGATGGGCCACGGTGATGCCGCATGTATTCATGGACTTGACTACGGCCAATGGAAGGGCCTCCTACTACAAGGCCCTGTACTACGAGGATATTCCAGAGGGTCAGAGGATACCCAACTTTAGCGAGTAGTCGATGGGTAGATCACCAAATCTTGAGGCATCAACGAGATCTGTAGAACAGCCACGAGATCCCTAGACATGGAGAAAGACATGAGAGTCAAGCACACATGCGATGCCACCTCCTTGAGATCGTAGGCCTCCCATTCATCATGTGGGATCGAGTTAGATTTTACTCATTTTTCATATATGCACTGATGTATACATTTTGGATGTATGCCTCTCATGAAGGCTCATTTTGATCGATGTACATATTATTTTGGATTGTATTCCTCTTTTGAAGGCTCATTTTGATCGATACCCTTAAAGGAAGATTTTGTATCGATGATGTATATCCTCTTGAGACAAACATTACATACATATATATGGACATTTTTACTTGCCATGTATTTATATGATTCAAGATGATTTTTATGATTATGGATGATGGTTATATCATGTACTTCTTATGTATGTATGTATCATGATGGATATTGATGATGTATCACGTGTGTTTGATTATTATGATAGATCCATAAATGATGTCAATTGTATTGTACATGTGATTTTATAGATTAATGTACAAGATGATATGATGATACCAATGTGTGGGGATAGATTTTGATATTTGCGACCCCTCTTGCCCCCTTTGATGATACGATATGTGATGACTAGCTTTAGCATACAAGTATGATGTAGACTTTAGCATTTTTATTTATATATGATGTTAGATGTGATGATATGATAAAAAAATAATTTATAAGAAACAAACAAGCACAAAAAAATGTTATCAAATCTACACATACTAAAACAACACAAGAAATCAAAACTATGTACAATTATTCACAAGTATGCAAAAACATGCTCCATATGTACAAATAAGATTGAATCTAATCTAAGTAAGAAAAGATCAACCTAAAATGGTATGTTTAAGAAACACACTATACAAATGTACAAGTAAGTAAAAACTATACAAGCAAAGTGCACATAAGAAAAACAAGAAACAAAGAAACAAAGCAAGTAAATTAAAGCTATGTTTTTGTGATACTATTTTCAAGGTGTTTTGTGAAACAATGTTCTATTGTTTTTGTATTTTCTGTTTTGCTATTGTTTTGAGTTTTTTCAAACTTTATGCAATTTTTTTTGGTGGTTTTTCACATATTTGCACGTTTTTGTGATTTTTAACATATTTGAATGTTTTTTTGATTTTCAAAGGTTTTCTGAAGCTATGTACAAGAAACCAAGAAACATGGATGCCCCCAACATTAGAGGGTAATAAACAAGGGCAGGGACCATGTGCTATGAACAAGAAGGTGAAAGCGTGAAGGTTCCCTCAGCAATAGATGAGGCATATACAAAGGAAATCCCTTTACCGATTTACAAGAGAAGAATCAATCATATCAAGGCTTCAACATGATATGCTCACAAAGAATCTCGAATGTAGGTGTGGAACTAGCCCTAAGCTAAGTAAAAGTACCCCCAGATGCAAGATTCTTGCAAACAACAAATCCTCCCAAGGCGCTGGAAACCAATTTTCACCAAGGGTCCTATCCAAAGTACCACAATTGCATGGTTTTCACATTTGGATTACCTGTTTTCTCTTTTTCTTTTTCTCCCTTTTTGATTTTTAATTTTTTTTTTTTGGTTGTTTTTTAATTTTTGCACCACATTCAAGCATAGATACACTTGATGTGCATGGAATTCATGGGTTCATGGAGCTCATCTCCATCAAGATGGGAAAGCTTATATGCTCCGGACCCGTATTTGGCCACAATGACATAAGGTCCTAACCAGTGAGGCTTGAACTTACCTTTCTTCTCTCTTTCTGCCCTTGTGTTGAATTGGTTCTCCTTCATTACCGAATCTCGGACCTCAAACTGAAGAGGTATCATCCTTTTGTTATAGTTTCGTGAAACCCTATTTTGATACACCTTGAGATGGTTTAGTGCGGGATGCGCCTTTCATCTAGGAGCTCTAATTCTACCAGTATAGCCACCATGTAATCCTCATCTTTATCTAGATAATCCCTAAGAGATATTCTTCAGGAAGGAAGCCCAATTTCCAATGAGATGATGGATTCAGTTCTAAATATCAGGGAGTATGATGTCGCACTAGTAGGAGTGCGAATGAAGGTCCTATAAGCCCAGAAGGCTGGGTGAATTTACAAATTCCAATTGCGATATGTTTTACTCACCATATTCTCCATGATTCGAATAAGTGTTTTATTAATAGCTTTTGTTTTCCCATTAGCTTGAGGGTAATATGGCGTGGACCACTTTAATCTTATTTGAAAGTGTTGACAAAGCACTTTTACTGTCTTGTTCTTGAAGGATTTTCCTTTGTCAATAACATTGGAAGCATGAATGTGATACCGACAGATAAGGTGATTCATGATGAAATTTGATATCTGAGTACCTGTAACATATGTCAACGGAACGACCTCCACCCACTTAGTGAAGTATTATGTGGCCGTGATGATGTGGGTATGACTATCAGATGAGGTAGGGGTGAGCTTCCCTATTAAGTCTAATCCTCATTTAGAGAATGACCATGGTGTTGTGATTGGCTGTAAAGGCTATGATGGTGCATGAATGAAATTCCCATACTTCTGACAGAAGACACACTTCTTTACATAGTTACAGAAATCCATTTCCATAGTAGGCTAGTAATAGCCTACTCTTAACAACTTATTTTCTAGAACCATTCCATTTGTATGGGCTCCGCACACTCCTTCATGTACCTACTTGTTTGTTTGTACTGACTTTGTTACATCTAAACAATGCAAAAAATTCCCATCATAGCCACAATAATAGAGCGTGCCTCCTAGGAGGGTGTAATGGGCTATTTGGCGAATAAGGCTTTGTTTTTCAGAACAGATAATGTCAGGAGGAAAGGTACTGCTTTGGAGGTAGTTAAAAATAGTGTCATACCATGGGGAGTTGTAATGTCCCCCTTTTTGGGACATTATTAATATTTATTTTTTCATTTGCATTTGTACCCCTTGACATGCCTAGCGCTATAAGTGGGAGTCTCTTTAGTTAGTTTAATGTGCACATAGGTTAGTTACTTTTATTTATTTAATTAAAAAATAAATAAAGTGCACATAGTCTTAGAATTAAATATTTTAATGAGAGTTTATGTTTTCCCTAAAAAAAAAAGGTCAGTCTTTATTGGATATTGCACCCCTTAGTTCTATAAAAGGGAGGTCGCATTTCCTTAGAGGGTATGTTGATTGATCATTTGATGTTCACTCCATGCTTGAAGTTGGGATGCATGCCCATTAATGTTCTCTCTCTCTCTCTCTTGCGTGGGAGTTATTGCGTTGGTTTGATAATCAATTGAAGTATTTTCATGAGATTTGCAAATCTACTTGTTGGTGATTCTCTTTCTAGCTTTGGTGCCTTTTATTGAGGGTAAAATCTGCATGTTATTGAATATTATGAAGGGTTTTATGGTGTTTTAGATCTACTAGTTATTGTTGGTTTTATTCTAACTATGACGCCTTGATTAGGGTATCTTTTAGCATGCTTGAAGGATTATTAAGTGCTGGAAATTAGTTGTGCAATTTATTCTAACCCTAGCGAATGGGTTTGGGATTTCGGGGGCTTTTTTGAAGGGGTTTCAGTTATCATAAAATTTAGATTTTAATATATTTGGAAAGCTCTTGAATTATAGATTAATCTGCACTTTATTTCATGGCAAAGGATGAAGTATTGAGCAAGTTATGAATTTTCCAAGTTTCAACTGTTTGTGTCAGGGTTTTATCTACACAGTTTCAGATTTCATGGGTTGATTTGCATGCCTTCTACTTATCCAAAAATTGTGATCTATAGCTTGTTGGAAAGCTAAAAATATTAAGAATATTTTGGCATGAGTTTGATAGAAAAATAATGGATGGTGAAGGAGTTATTAATTTTTGAACTTTGCAACACTTTAGTGTATTTATAAATTAATTACTGTTGTAATTAATTTCAGATTTGAAGTGATTAAATTCCTAACTGGTTCTCCCATCTAATTCACCACCTTGGCTCACTTTAACCCTTTTAGGGTTGTATTGAAGCTAACATTGGATTATTTGAGGTCAAACTAGGAGGGTTTAGTCCTTGTAGAGTCGATTCAGTAAAGTAATTTTGCATATTTGGATAATATCGCAAAATGGGATATTACAGTGGTATCAGAGCTTCTTTCTTCTACTCTTGTGGGAGTTTGTGTGGCAACAACAAGAAGGAATAAGGGGAAATTAATTTTATAAATTTTGGAGTTGAATTAGTGCCCTAAATGTGTTGGGTGACCTATTTTTAGGGAAAAAATTAGGGTTTGGTGTTGGCTATGCAAAATATGGTTTTGTGATATTGTTCCTCATATTTTTTTGGCCCAAGATCCAAATTTTCAGCTCTTTTGGACTACCCTTGCCAAAGATACGAATTTTTGAAGTTGTTATATATTTTTGCAGTATTTTGGGTTTTAAAAATCAGATTTCAATTATTTTCAAAAAATTACTTTTGGAAAAGTTGCTCCATAATATTATCTATTATTCCCCAAAGTTTCATCCAATTTTGAGGTTTTTTGAGCAAGTTATGCAATTTTTCTAAATTCAGCTAAGGATAGTGACGAACTTACTATTTATTACGCTGAAGGCGTTCTTATGGTGGAGTTGAACCTGTTGATTCTGACAGAAGTCAGAAATCAAACGGAGGAAATTCTTCCTTGAAGTGTCATTGAAATCCAACGGAGGAAATTCTTCCTTGAAGTGTCATTGAAATCCAACGGAGGCAAGAGTTAATGGATGGCTGGATGGCATGTCACTCCTCTCATGCAGTTGTTTGCAAGGGCGCAGGTTTGCCCAGCTGTATACATTACATGCACTAAAATGGAAGTTAAACAAGCTTTGTGGAACACAACCACTGGACCACCAGTCTTGCAAATCCCGCGGGCGATTGTCTCTGGGATAAAATCTTTCCACACAACTGCAGAGATGAAGGTCGTTCGGGTTACACGTTCCGAAGGCGCCGCAGAGGTCATAAACATTGCATTGATCTCAAACAAATTTTATGTGAAGGGTCGGGTTGATACTAGAACATGTTCCAATTATTTGTTTTGAAACAGGCGAACTCGAATTTCTCCGGCCTTGTCTAGCACGAAACATGAGAGCACATCGACTGTGGTCGTGAAAGGCAGAACGAAGCTCTCGCTAAATCCGTCCTAAAATCAGTACCCATTATCTCCATGTGCAGGGTTGGTTTAGCCCTTAATACAAATTGACTCAGTTTAGAGATACCCACTGTACCAGATTACCAGATTGATGTGTTTGTATCTCAAATTCTTTGTTTTCTTGGTTGTTTATTTGATGAAACCCTTGTTTTTGTTTTGTAGAGGTTGTGAATGGCGTACAACCTTTCCTGTCATGATGTGGACGAATACCCTCTTTGGCGGCAACATGACAAGGTTGCCCATTTTAACATGATGGAGGCGGATGTAATTTTATTTGATGTCAACCAGAGGATGTTTGGTACATGGAGAAGAAGTGCTGTGGCCAACTGTAAATCACCCCGTGACCTGCAAGTATGGGCAAGACTAGGTGGTGTACGCAGCTGGGTCTTATGGTTATTATGGAACCAGGTGGGTGTTATTTTCATTTGTAATCTTTTTGTGCATTTTTTTAGATATGAAAATGTTCTTTGTTTCGTTTTAAAACATTTTCAGGGTTTTTTTAAGAAAGGAAGCAGGAACGTGGTATGGGCGGTCCACAGGTTAGATATACGCTTGAAACTTAGATTCGTAAATTGAAAATGTGGTTGAGTATTGTAGGTTTGCTGGAAAGGTGTGGAGATTGTGGGAGGGACGGAATTTTTTGCATGAAATTTGAGGAAGGATTATCCATGCGTTGTGGAGTCTTTTTTTAAATCCACGTTTTAGTTGCTTATTGCTGAAAGCTTGTTTTCTGTCTTCATGGTGTGGTTTCTGATCGAGTGCTGCGTATGAAGTGGCATGTGGAATTGTATCCTGCAATTTTTAAAAAGGTTTGTTTTCTCCTTTTAGTTCCACTTAGTGATGGCTATACAGTGTCCTTTTTCTATATTGTATATAGTCGACAGAGGTTTTTAGAGGTATTATCCTAAGAGGAACATTTGAAGGTGAATATGACCTGAACATTCATTATGCTCACATCTTTTCTTTGAATTAATGAAATCTAATTTTAGTTTGCACAAACTTATTTTCCTATTAATTTTCTTCCTTGACAGCCTTGTTCATTCAGTTTTCTTTAATCCTCCATTGTTTTCCCAGCCATTCTCCTACTAAAAATTATCAAAAAAGAGAGATTGCATTCATTGCAGGTTAGGCCTATGATATTGTCTATAAATCAGAGATTCTGGCCTTTCTCATTAGTGTCCTATTCCACATCAACAATATCTATTAAATTTTGCAACTTGCAAGAGAACTTGGACATCGTCACTTGCCTATTTTATATTTTCAGTCTTCAAAATTATTCAAAGTAATTTCATGCTGATATCGGTATTGTACTGTTTACTTTGAGCTTGCGAGGCTAGAGGCTTAAACTCTTAACTTGTATTTATTAGGACACCCAACTTCAAAGCTCGATCAGGGAGAAATTCTCCATCAGAGGTGTACTGGTTATTGGAGGCCAGGTGATCTCATTTTTTTGGGGATTATCCGTAATCGCAGGAGTAATCCCCTCAGCATTGTGAATGTTAAAAAAACAAAAGTCCCACCTCTGTGTACCCGCCGAGAAGAATTTCTTAACTTGATTATGTGCTCAGAATCAAAGCCAATATGAGTTTACATCCCATGGTTTATTCCTATTACCAAAATAACTGCCATTCTCTTCTTTCCCTAGGCAGTACTAGGATTGTTAATGTCCACCAATATATTACTGTTTGATCAATATCAGGTTATGATTACAAGTATCTTTTTGGATTTCCCACCTCCATTCTTTGTTCTCTGCATATTAACCATATTTATTGAAATATCTGGTACTTGTTTGTGGGAACCTTTCTTAAAATGGTCATCCATGGGTGTGGCTGTTTCTCTGCCTCAATAACCTTTCATCTTTATTTCCCCACAGGATTCCATTCTCCTAGCTACCTTCCCACATCTCCAACCCAACAACAAATGTGCTTATACAATTTATATTCCATGCTGTGTTGTCCCTTGCACTGTCACATAAAACCCCACGGAGAGGCAAATATATTGTAAGTGCAATAGTAAAAAACACCCAAAATTACAAGATGTCAGATCATAATGATTATGCGAGTCATTGACTCTATTGTGATCAGGACGACTTTACATCCCCTCTATATTATCTATCAACAATTCCTTTAGTATAGAAAATCCTCCTTTGGATCAGTATTTGTTTGAACTTAACATCTCATGATTGCTAACAATAATTAACCCTCAGAGATTAAGTGCCTAATTGATGGACTGGTTGGCTACTGTCTCTTCATGTGTGGATTTGAATGAAAAGTTAACCAATGCCCTGATTTTCTCAATAATAGACTTCAGTCTTTGATGTTATGGTTAGGTTCCTTAGTATTAGGTTAGACAAGGATTTAGAATCCACCTTGACATTACTTCAAAACAATGAAGGTTAGTTGTGCATATTTGATCCCCCAAGGACATGACTTTTCTCTTATCATAATTTATAATTATTACTCCTTTAATTTAAATTGGTTAGGTACCAAAGGTAGGCATTTCATCAGAAATCTCTGAAATTCCTCCCACCCTCGGCATTTATCAATTCCCTTGGGAAGCTCACTTGCAGTTTCACTCGAGATAAGGGTGTTTTGGGACAAGTCCAATTTGTCCAAGGAATGTCCAGCTCATCTACCCATTGACATGGAAATTTGTTATTTGCAAAGTTAATGGAGTGTTTCCCTTCAATAATGTTTATATTTGAGATCTTCCTTTGCTAATGCATTAATTTTATACCACATTTGCCTCTCTTCTAAGAATTAGATTGAGATGATACATTGCCTTTTATGTCAAGGGTCATTTTGCAAACATTATCGAAGGACTCAAATTCTTTTTGATGTCTTTTAATCTTCAGATTTGTATCTTGCAGGAGTTGTGCAGTGTGGAACATTCCATTATAGGACTGAAGGGATCCCATTATACGTGCACCTTATTTTAGCTTATTTTCTCTAGACTTCTGGTATGTGCTTGTATTAGGTGCAAGCAGCCCCTATTTATGGCTGCAAAAGAATTTTTGATTACAAATTCCTAGATTAGGTGCGATTGACATTTTTGTTACTGTGTTGTATCCAATTACCAAGGATTTAGATCCCTATTGGATTTTCACATGTTGAGATTTTTGATGGTATTTCTGTTTTTCTCAAGGGCATAGGGAAAAACAAGGCCCATTTAACGTATATAGTAGACACTGAAGAAAGTTAATAATTGATATCAAGAAACCACAAATGATTTTGCTAACAAAAGGACTGTTTTTAGAGTTTTTAAAAAAAATTTCCTAGTGAATGTTCTGTTGCTGACCAGTCTTCAAAATCAAATTTGAACCTAGATTTTTATGTGTCATTTGAAATTAATGGACACTTGTTAACGAGAAAATGTATTCTTGAGTGTTATGGAATGTGGGCAGGGGAAAAATTTGAAATATTGGATGCCTATAAAAAGTGAAACACAATATAATGCAAAGGGACACTATCTGATGTATATTTCATTTCCTCCATACTTTCCGCTAAGGACACACTTGATTTTTCTTTTCTTATGTCGAGGCCTTCCTTAATCACGTGACACGTTTCTCCACTATTCATTGAGCAAGAGGAAAAATGGAGATGGTTATAGTGCTGCAAAAATTAACCAAAAGATGCAAATTCATGTTTCTTAATAAAATCAATTATATTTTTATTTCCTCGTCCATTTTCGGCCTGCAGATATAATATTTGGTAAAAATAGAAAGGTCTTTTTGACTCTAGCGATACTTAAGTATCTGAAATGAGGATCATGATTTAAGTCATGATATTCCCGTGCATTGATCCTGGAGCTTTTTTTTTTCTCCCGATGGGAAAATGATGCACTTCTGGTGGGTTACACAACCACATCCTTTCCTGTTATTCCAACACTTAAAATTTTTTCAGCATATTAATTGCATAAATGTGTAATTTTTTTCAATTTAAAATGTCAGAAATGGATTTTGATGGGTTGACGTTTCCTATGAATTAAATCTTCAGGAACCAGTTCAGAATTTTTTTTACTCTATCAAGCTATCAAAAACAGAAAACAAAACTTTGAGTGAAATTTAGCAGAGCATTTTTCGTCATTCTCGTAATTGATTGGTGTTAAAAATTGCTCTGTTTGTTTATCAATTCGTTTGTGTATGATTTATTGGATAATAATAATGAAGAATTGACACTCTTTCGCCAATTACAACCAACAGGTGTCCACTTCACATTACATTACATTTCCTTCAATACCTTTCCCCTGCACATATAAGGATTTCTATTTTAGCCATTACTATTTCAATGTATTCCACTTTCACAGTTCCCCATTCCTTTTTGCCCCTTGCGATCTTTTACTCTTCCCCTTTCTTTCCCTTCTTTTTCTCAAAAATTCATAAACAATTCCATTTCCTGCTCACCTCCCATCTTCCATCCTCCTTCCAACCTCTCCATAATAAATTCCCCAAATTTGCTCCATAATATTATCTATTATTCCCCAAAGTTTCATGCAATTTTGAGGGTTTTTGAGCAAGTTATGTAATTTTTCTAAATTCAGCTAAGGATAGTGACGAACTTACTATTTATAGTAAGTCTCGCATTTTTTAGATTTAGAAAAATTTCTGTTTTGGCATATTCAGATTGGAAAAAATATTTCAGACTTATTGCAAGTTGTTTGAGGTAAATCAGAGCAATTTTCTTCTTTTTTGGCGGGTATTGTTTTGCAGATCATGGAGATTGCAAGTGACATGGGTTTGAGAACTAAGCTCTATAAGCTTGGGAAAAGGCTCAAGAAGCTTTCATTTGAGAAGAGTGTATTGCTCCACACTCTCGAAGAGATAGTGAGTTGTTTATTTTTGATAGCGCAATCTGATTATAGCTCTTTATTTTCAGTTGTAGCTTCTTTGGTAACACACTTGGATAGAACTAATTTGTTGAGACACGAGGAGGTGGATGTGAGACTTTTGTTCATTGCATGCATTAGTGAGATCACATGGATAAAAGCTCCAAGTTTGCCATATTATGATACTACTATGGAGGAGGTATATGAGCTCATGATTAGAAGCTTTCAAAAGCTTTGGGACATCACAAACCCTCACTTTAATAAGAGGGTTAAGATCTTGAAGAACATGGCTCAGGTAAGGTCTTGCATTCCAATGTTAGATCTTGATTGTAATGACCTCATTTTGCACATGTTAGAGGTTTTATTTGATGTTATACATGAGGAACATTCACATGAAGTAATGGATGCTATGGAAACAATAATGTCCGTAATGTTAAATGAGTATGAAGAACCTCCACAACCTTTGCTACCCATACTTTTGGAAGGATTGGAACAAAAGGAGTCATGTCTTGCTCACTCCTTAGCAAGAAGAGTTGTAAATCAATGTGCAAGAAAAGTAAAGACATGCATTCAAGGTATGCACACTTTTGTTTTTGATGATGAATTTTTGGCATCTAATGATTACATGAGTTTGAATGGGTGCAAGGAGAAATCAGATTTGGTTGATGGGCATGAATAGGACTATGAAGATGGGCTTGTGAAGAGGTATGCTTATAAAGAAAGGACATCATGAAATGTTTATGGTAATTTGCAGTTTTCTGTAATTTTCTGAACAACAGGCCCTAATGGGCAATTCAATGAAGGTTTGTCACCCAAGCATGAGTCTCATGGATGTCCCAAGTCATTACCCACCAAGAATGAATTCTTATGGGGAAGAAAAAAGGTTTTAGACAAGGAAAGTAATGAGTAACTAAGTGATATTCCAAACTCAGAAATTTTGAGTTTTGTAGATGTTAGGGGCAGCCCAAGGTATGATCTTTCTTTTTTTATTTATCCTCATATGTTAAGTTTTGATGGGTATGATTTTGAGCATGATAGGGAGATGGATATGAGGTGCAACATGGAGTATATTGGTTGAATTTTTCTTGGTACTCTTTCTCTTAACATTTAGGTGCATATGAAGCATGATGGAAAAGGAGAAAGAGTGATTATCACTCTTCCTAAAGATGAAAACCATACCAATAAGCTTGCTGGTCTGTATGAGGAATTCATCATTAGAAGGCACAAAGGTATGATGATTTCATGTGTTTTTTCCCCTATCATAAGGGAAATTCATTGGCAAAAAGTAAGGTACAAAGATCATTAGTTTCCCTATGATAATATTCATAAATGTGTGCATTATATTTCGGCTCTATCCTTTCTTTTTGAGTATAGAAGAAGAGGAAATTTGTGGTGTTATCTTGCACATATTGCTTCATATGGTGAGGGGATAAAAGGATTTGGGTTTTACAAGTTTGGTTTGGATACATGAATATCATTTCATTTCCTTTGTCAAATGATGCTAACTCCTATCTATTTGGAATATGTTAAAGAATGATGGATCACATCGACTACACTTTGCATGGTAAGAAGTTCATTTTCAGATTTTGAGCTACAGTTATGTCTTCCATTTGGGTGTTTGATTGAGATGCTTTCAAGGGTAAAATCAACAAAGGATAGGTATTGGGGATGTATGTTTTATGTTTCTTGCATGGCCACCATAGTTTGGGCTTCAATGAAAAGTTTGAAGGGACATGGTATGAAATTTTCTCAAGATACTTCATTTTTAGCTGTTTTTTTGGATAATTTTCAGTTTGTCGTGGTTGAGGATGAAATTTCAGTTACATGGGAGCCATTTTTGTTCACTAGCTTGATGATCATTCATGTGGGGATTTTTTTTTGAATTATGTTAGTTGTTGTCCTCTCATTTTTATCAATAATACCATTAGAACCAGCTCCGCTATCACCTCCAAAATTCATATTTTTTACATACATTTAGTGACATGGTTGTTAGTACTTGATTTTGGCTCAAGGGTGACTATTTGGGGGTGGAAACCAACCATCCTAATTCTAATTTTTGAAGGAATAATGCATGATTACAGAAGTGTTGGGAGCCACATAATAGATTTTGGGGATGACCCATGCATGAAGAAGATTTGGGAGCTCTCCATGCCTTGGAGACATGAAGAAGAAAAAGGAAAAGTGTTTCTCAACACTTGTTTTTCTAATGAGTTTGCTTCATGTGCAAGATCGAAGACATGTGATGGAAGACTGCTGTCCTATTCATTTCATGAGGGAATTTTTGAGTCGGCATCCTTGGATTTTAGCAAATCTCATCCTTTTGATGACTCTCTATGCCATGTTAAGGACACCATCTCTTGGAGCACATGTTATGGAGCTGATAACCCATTTTTTTGGGTTGACATGAGGGAAAGAAATTTGTTATTTCCAACTCTTTGCCACTTGACAGGCACCGGATCAAGGATTTGGATGCACCACCCCATATCTTCTCTTTGGGGCATGATGTATGGACCTATGAGCTTGCTATTTCTTGAGGGAAAGAAATTTCCTAGAGGGGAGGACTGTAATGTCCCCCTTTTCGAGACATTATTAATATTTATTTTTCATTTGCATTTGTACCCCTTGGCATGCCTAGCGCTACAAGTGAGAGTCTCTTTAGTTAGTTTAATGTGCACATAGGTTAGCTACTTTTATTTATTTAATTAAAAAATAAATAAAGTGCACATAGTCTTAGTATTAAATATTTTAATGAGATTTTATGTTTTCCCTCCAAAAGGGAAAGGTCGGTCTTTATTAGATATTACATCCCTTAGTTCTATAAAAGGGAGGTCACATTTTCTTAGAGGGTATGTTGAGTGATCATTTTATGTTCACTCCATGTTTGGAGTTGGGATGCATGCCCATTAATGTTCTCTCTCTCTTGCGTGGGAGTTATTGTGTTGGTTTGATATTCAATTGAAGTATTTTCATGAGATTTGCAAATCTACTTGTTGGTGATTCTCTTTCTAGCTTTGGCACCTTTTATTGAGGGTAAAATCTGCATGTTATTGAATATTATGAAGGTTTTTATGGTGTTTTAGATCTGCTGGTTATTGCTAGTTTTATTCTAACTATGGTGACTTGATTAGGGTATCTTTTAGCATGTTTGAAGGATTATTGAGTGCTGGAAATTAGTTGTGTAATTTATTCTAACCTTAGAGACTGGGTTTGGGATTTCGGGGGCTATTTTGAAGGGGTTTTAGTTATCATAAAATTAAAATTTTAATATATTTGGAAATATATTGAATTAAAGATTAATCTGAACTTTATTTCATGGCAAAAGATGAAGTATTGAGCAAGTTATGAATTTTCCAAGTTTCAGTTGTTTGTGTCAAGGTTTTATCTACACAGTTTCAGATTTCATGGGTTGATTTACATGCCTTATACTTATCCAAAAATTGTGATCTATAGCTTGTTGGAAAGCTAAAAATATTAAGAATATTTTGGCATGAGTTTGATAGAAAAATAATGGATGGTGAAAGAGTTATTAATTTTTGAAGTTTGCAGCAGTTTAGTGCATTTATAAATTAATTACTGTTGTAATTAATTTTGATTTGAAGTGATTAAATTCCTAACTGGTTCTCCCATCTAATCCACCACCTTGGCTCACTCTAACCCTTTTAGGGTTGTATTGAAGCTAACATTGGATTATTTAAGGTCGAACTAGGAGGGTTTAGTCCTTCTAGAGTCGATTCAGTAAAGTAATTTTACATATTTGGATAATATCCCAAAAGGGGATATTACAAGAGTAGGGACCAATAACTTCACATCTCAGGTATGATTCCAACATGTCGTATGCAGGTTGATGTAGATTTTTAACAAAAAATGGCATATAATTGTTTTCTGGTACAATTTGCAGCATATAACCCACTATTTCCATTGCATCTGCATATCAATTTTGTGCCCTTGGAATTTTTTCAAAGGTGATGCACAGAAAATATTCTTTCAGAGTTTCCACCAAATTTTTATATGGGATGAGTTTTTCATCCTTGACCTTGTACTCATTGTTGACTTGCTTGATGATCAGTTGTGATTTGTCAATGACCTTAAGGTGGTGAATATTCCATTTTATATCCATCTTCATCCCAACGATGAGCGCCTCATATTCTGGAATGTTATTTGTGTAAGGAAAGCCAAGATGAAAAGCTTGTAGTATGGGGTCTTGTAAAGGAGTGATTAGCACTACACCTGCCCCAGAACCATGGAAATTAAACAATCCATAAAAATGTACTTTCCATATAAAAAATTCTTCAATATACATCAATGATGCATTTGGTAGATCCAAACTCACATGTCTATTCCAGGTAAGGGCACTTCTGCCAATTGGTCGGTGAGAACCTATCCTTTGACTAACTTTTGGTGTATGTACTCAATGTCAAATTCACTGAGTAGGATGATCCAATTAGCCATCCTACTAGCAAGGGTAGGTTTTGACAATAGGTATTTGAGCGGGTCAACCTTAGATATAAGATTGGTTTTGTTATTCAATAGGTAATGGCAAAGTTTTTGAAAGGTAAAAACCACAGCCAAACAAACCTTTTTGATTTGGGGATAGTTGAGATCATATGAAATTAGGGTATGATTGAGATAGTACATTGATTTTTCCTTTTGGCTTAGATCATGATGAGAAAGAAAAGTGCCAATAAAAAATTGGGTTACATATATATATATAGAAAAAGTGGTTCACCCAGGGTTGGAGGCATAAGGACTGGCAGATTTTCCAAGTATTGTTTGAGCAAGGAAAAGGTTGTCTGTTGTTTTGATCCCCAAATGAAGTCAACATATTTCTTAAGCAGATGGGTGAAGGGATGAGATTTGTCAGCAAGATACGAGATAAAGTAGAAGATGTCTTGTATTTTCCCTTGCAGGATGCATAGTTTTTCAATGTTATTGGGAGGAGGCATTTCAGTAATAACAATTACTTTGGCTGGGTATACCTCAATCCCTCTTCTTGATACAATAAAGCCCAATAGTTTTCCTAATAATACCCCAAAGACACACTTCTCTGGATTTAGTCTGACCTTATATTCTCTGAGACGTTCAAATATACACCTCAATACTTTAGGATGGTCTTCTCTTGTGTTTTATTTCCCTAAGATATCGTCTACATAGTCCTCCATGATGTCATGAAGCCTATCATGGAATATTACAATCATTTCCATTTGATAAGTTGTGCCAAATTTTTTGAGGATGAAGGGCATTACCTGATAATAGAATGTTCCCCAAGGAGTTGTAATGACCGTCTTATGATAATCTTCCTTTGCTATCTTGATTTGGTTGTAGCCTGAAAATCCATCCATAAGGGATAACATTTCATAGCCTACAGTCGAAGTGCCAATCATGTCGATGTTAGGCAAGGTAAAATTATCTTTTGGACATGCTTTGTTGATGTCTCGAAAGTCTATGTAAATCTTGATTCCAACAGGCTTCTTTTGTACCGAAACTATGTTTGGTATCCACTTAGAGTAGTCAATAGGTCTAATGAACCCTGCTGCTAATAGTATCTCTAACTCCTCTGTAACCAAAAGGGCCATTCGTGGATGCATTTTCCTTAGCTTTTATTTAATAGGCTTTGCGTTCACATGCACAACTAAGTTGTGCACCACCAAAGTTGGATCTAATCTTGACATATCTTTATAAGACTATGCAAATATATCCACAAATTCTCTAAGAAACAAGGTGAACATATTTTACTCTTATGTTGAAAGCGAAGCTCCTAGTTTGACTATCTTTGGTTGTTCTTCTATTATGATATTTACATCAATAGTTTCTTCTACCTAATTTTTTACATATCCTCTATACACGTAGGATCAGGAGAAAGGTTGAGATATTCTTCTAAGGGCGTCTTTACAAGATTTTCACCCTTAGTGTGGTCACTTTTTTTGTCCACTGATTTTTTAATTTATTGGTCAGCTAGAGCCTCAAAGATGTTTTCACTGTGCGATTTGGACTTACGTTTTTGCCGAGGATTTTCTTTGGAACTTTTTCCCTCAATTTTTCTTAAATTTTACTGACCACAAAGCTTAGATTCCTCGCTGAAGTATGCGTAGGTATTTAGGTCAATGAATAAACCCTTCTTATGATCTCTAATAGGAATGATATCACATATGCTCATAAATTTTGTAATAGCCTCGTCATTCTCAAAGAAGTCCAATGACACATGACGTTATTGGTACCAATTGACAAGAGTAGGGTATACAAGGTCAATTTTAGGATCATCGAATGGGTTATAGTATAGGACAAGCGAGTATCTATGAAAAGGTTTGTGGAGGAAAGATCCTCGTATTAGCTATAATGGGAATCTATGTTACTATCTGAATAAACAGAGTTATCCTCACGTTTAGAATAGGTAGCATCTTGATCCATGGGGTGTGCCTCATATGGCTGAATACCTATACCATACCTTTCAGTTTTGAAATTTGGAAGTGTGATTGGTTCCCTTGCTCCTTATTCAAACTTTCCACATCCAAGTGCTTTGTAGCCTATGGAATACATCATTCTGCTAGATTTGGTATATTCTAGGATTTGACAACAGGTAGGTTTAGTATCCTCGGGGACCCAAGTGGTAAGTAGGTTCAAGTAATTTCTCTTTTATGAGTACTTCACCAGCTAAGAATGTCCTAATAGTACTATAATCTCTAGGCCAGTTTGAAGTTAAATTTGGGTCTACATCTTGTTTTCACTGACAAAGATAGATCTAAAACTAGGAGAGCTTGTTGAACGTTATATTCTCCATAGCCATACTCAAGAACTTTCATATCCCATGAATTAAAGGGAGGAGTAGATGTTAGAATCATCACGAGCACAATAACTTAGGGATTTTGAATCTACCCATGATTTTAAGAGCTTCTGACTGAAGAGGGATGAAAAATATCAGTGGAGGGACATATGTATGTACCCCTACAGTGTGAAGCCATTGAGAGATATGAAATGAGTGAAGGGTTCAGGATCTCATTGAATAGTAATCGTATGTCCCTCATTTTTTAATTTTATATAATGGTGAAATGTCAATGGATATGGATTTCATGGCATGGACCCATGGGCAACCAAGAAGCATATTGTATGGAAGTTCCAAGTCTAATAAATGAAACTTTGTATTGTGATAAGTATGCCCTATTTCCATTAGCAAGTTTTATTATTCTAGTTGACTCCTGCTCCGCATTGTCATGTGCGGTTATGGTGATAATGTGGGACTCTAGATCTTCTTCTGTGTGTCCCAACTGTTTAATTAGTTTCAATGTGCATATGTTTAACCCCGACCTGTTGTCCATAAGAACTCTCTTTATCTTTTGGTGAGTAAAAAATAGTTCTATATAAAGAAGAAGCTTATGTGTATGATATTCATTAGGTATTTCCTTGTGGTTAATTATCCAATGTGTTCACTTGATGTAATATTTGCCACCACATCTTCCAAGTGTGAAAAATATACTTTTGTTGACACTCCCGACCCTTGGATAGTTTTTTTGTATAGGATGTCCTTATGTACATTTAATATCTTAAGAAGATCTAAGATTGAAATCTTAGTAGATGTCTTCTAAAGTTGTTCTAGGATGTTGTATTGACTATCCTGAGGAGTAGATAGATGAGGTTTTGGGATCATGAGACGTGAGCATGCCTTGTTACCGTAGCGTAATATTTTCCCTTGATCCTAATTGTATTTACATGCTTGTCAAAAGAGTGAAGACATCCAATGAGTGATTCATAAAGATTGTTGCCATTCTTGGTATAAAGATAGTTGGCAGCTTTGTAACTTTGGGAAGACTCTCCCTTATCCGAATTTTTTTCACCTGATTTACCATGTTTTGGTAATGGTTCTTTAAATATTCCCATATTTTGATTGGGTGTTTGATTTGATTTTGGTGAATCGAATTTCTATCTCCCAACTATCGATAAGATCTTGGATGATAGTGGAAAAGTATTGGGAATTTATCTATCTTATGTCCATTAAAATGATGAAATTTGCAATATTCGTGCTCTTTGTACCATGAAGGTTTAGGAGCATTTTCATCAAACGGTTGCGTTGTAGGATATGTCACCATGTGGACTGCATCTAATTGTTTCAAGATTGTGGACAAAGAGTCCGTAAGAGGAGTGAATGTTCTACGTTTGACTGGTGGTTGGATCAGCCCTTTGGTTAGTTTAAAAGGTTGACCAACTTGGACTTCTTGTATATGTTTGGAATTTGTGATTCCATCTCCTACCACATTCTTTTTTTTTGTTAACAATCTTTGGCTTGTCTATAGGTTTAGTAGGTTTATTATCTTTGGATGATGATTTGATTGTCCCTTTTGCAATGAGGGTCTTTTTTATTTTTATGCCCTTTTCAATGACCTCTTCGAAACTCCGAACACAATACACTTGTAAATGAAAGGAAATGTCCAGATTTAGATTTGGTACAAAGATGCTAACAAGTTTTTTTTCATGAAATGAGCAACGGAAGAATCTCGCTATCCTCTGCCATCTTTATAGGAAACTTTCGAAGGTTTAATTTGGACGTTGTCTAGTATTACATATGTCAGCCATGGTTATGTCGTTTTCCATATTATATGCAAAATTTCACACAAATATCTCTTCTAGTTCAGGCCATGTGAAGATATACCCATGAGGTAAGTGAGTAAACCATTCTAAGGCTTGTCCTCCTAGACTTTTTAGAAGGAGTTGTATGAGATAATTATCGTTGTATGCCACTTCTTGGCATGCCATGTAAAAATATTTCACATGATTCCATGGATCACCTTTCCCTCTATACTTATCATATTTTGGAATATCAAATTTCTTAGGAAAGGTTTGAAGAAACATAGCCTTATCAAATGGATGAGGGCATATCTCTTCATATTGATACCTTTTGCTATGTCCCCCATTGCTTTCCTTGAAGGCTAGTGAGGGTTGATTGCATAGATTGTAGTTATTGTGAAAGAAGTTGGTCTTTCGTGAGGGAAGGTGACATATACACATGACTATTTTTTGATGTTTTACCTTCTTGGTTTTCTATGTGAAGTTCACTATTTTTGACCTTAGGTTTCTCCCAATGTACATTTTTGTTTGTTTCCTTTTTTGCATGAGATGTTAGTAAAGCTAGTTGTCAACTAAGGTTCTGAATTTGTTGTGGTATAGTGACTTCTTCCTCATGATGTTCCTCTTCATATTCATTGAATGGGGGTTGTTCCACGTTTTCATGTTCTATTCTTACTCTACGTGGTACCTTGATGAGTGGAATTTTATACCCCACCATGTTGATGTGGAAGCATGTCCATGTTCTAAGATTTCGTCCATGTTGATGAGAGGTGGTTCCTCCTCATTAGCCTCATTTTTGGGTGGAATAGTTTCATGTTCTGTTGGCATTCTAGCACCTAATTCTACTACTCTCACAAGAACCCTATCTTTGTTTATGAAAAGGAACTCATCTAATAGGGTGTGGGTCAAAATCAAACTCCGCGTGTGGTGATCCTAACTCATCACCACTATGATCTACCATTTCTTCCGACTTCTTTTTGTGTGGAAAATATAGGCCCTAAATCATGACCAATAAAGGGATTTGACCTTGTTTGTTTGATGTTTCCCATGATTTTTTTGTTTTGATTGCTTGTATTTTAGCTCCCAGTCTTGTTTTGGGGCCATGATGAATAATAATTTTTCACTAAGGTATTTTGAATTAAGTTCAAAAGGTATGAATGTCAAACCTAAGTGAAAAATATGAATGTCAAAGAATGTCAATAGTTCAAAGTGATTGTCCTAAATGAATAAGTCAGAAATGAAAACAAAGACAATCAATCACATAATGTTTGTTCTAAACCAATCAATCAAATGAGGTACTTCCTATGTTTGTTTTCAAATGGTAGTTGACGTTTAAGATGATCAACGAAATGTCACCACTTATGTCAAGCTCAAAGAAATGAACAAGGCGTAAGTAATAACAAGACATTGATACATTTCGCAAACAAAGTAAACGTAAATCGAGTTTGAATCTAACCAAGACCTATATCTCAAAAAGTGGGAGTTACGAAGATGAACAACACAACAATACCACTAAGATATGCTAACCAAACTTTACGAAAAAGTAAGGTATTAATATCAAAATAATATTGATACGATGCACACAAAGGTAACAAAAAAACCTTTCAAACTTGAGGTAATGTTTGAAATCAGACTAAGGATTAAGGTATACCAAGGAATTATTTGGGTGCGCGTAGCGTAACATTACAACCTAGACACTTAGGCCGAGTTTACAAGAAAAACATGTAAGTATCAAAATTGTGGCGATACAATACAAACAACGCAACACTTTAAAGGAGAGTCTAGTGAGGAATTAAGCCTAACTACAAATGACGATCTTGACTTGGGTATCAAGATCAAATGGCTATCAATGACGTAAAAACATACTCACACACTTTAGACATTTAAAAACTCAGCCGTAAACATGGATGAATGAAAACGAACATAAAAGTGGTGAACACAATCAAGTGATAACGCACGTATAGATTCTCTTATTCTGATAAAAAAAGTGTCAAAAGAAAGTAAAGGAAGCATATCAACTGGGGTTGAAAAATGGTTGGCCTAACTTCGACAGAGTTTCACCTCGCCTTACAGCGCGTGAAAAACTAAGAAAAAGTAACGTCGCACAAATTTCATGGTAAATAACACATAGTATGAATTTTAATGGAATCTCCCTTTATTCGATAAATAAAGTTTCGAATTCGAGAAAGTTATCCTTTTTCTACGGCTCTCAAAAAAATGGTACAAATAAGTTGGCTCCAAGTCAAGATAGCTTCCTAGGTGGTTCGCTCAACTAGGTGTCACAAGTTTGTCTAATGCGAGCTCGATTTACCAAGAAAGTTGCACTGACTAGTCTTAGGCTATCTCGGATTTACTTTACCCCCTTCAAACACAGTGAGAAATTAATGTGTTCATCATGTGTTCTCACTGGGGTCACGATACAGATAACTTTGAATCTAATTCACAAAGGTAAAACTAATCAAGTAGGTGTATGGAGAACTTCCCATTTCATCCACAAGGTTCCCTCTTGCGTGGACTAATTTGGGGTTCCTAGGACCACCCCCATTGTTGTAGATTAAGGATTATGCCAAAGGGGTTATGTCCTAATTAACAGGATGAGGTGTACCCTTATCCGAACTTGCAACTACAATGTTTTGATTGTGGTGTGTTTTTTAATCTTTTATTCTTAATGTGGTTTGCTTGTACAACATTTTGGCAACCTGCATAGAAAATGTATTAGTAGTTTTTGTCTTGATCCTTCTTTCTTTAACAAGAATTTAGGTCCTACATGATGGATTTAGTAGTTTTCCACCAACAAAAGAGGATAAAACACCATTTCTGATTCTCAAGATCATCCTAATATGCAAGAGAAGAGCATACAGAACGTAGAATCCAACTATGCAATTAACAATGGAAAATACTCAATTTAAACACAAAACTTGTTCATCTTAACCGAATTTGACATTCGTTCTTTTAACAACAAGTGTTTTTCAAAGAAAGAAAATATATAGAAATCATTTTTGATTCCCAAGATCACCTAAAAGGTGCGAGGGAAGAGCATACGCGACTCTAATCTCCTAACTAAGCATGCAACATTCATTAACCCTTAAACAAACCAAGTTATCAAAAAGCATGCAAATATTCCCTGCAACATAGAAGTTAATATTCAATTTAAGCCTATAAGGAGTTAGTGCATCAAGAAAATATGCTTTTACAAATTTTAAACTAAATCTAAAATCCGAACTGTGATACCTACGCACAGCTTTGGGTGTGTATGCTTGTTTCAGGATGTGTACGTGCCTTTGTTAAAACTGACTGTGGGCTAAGAAGGTATGTGGCTAGAGATCTATGTACGCTAAAATTTTGACACATACACTCGCAGAGTCAACAAGGTCAAAGAAAAATCACTATCAGATGTGTACGCTTAAGTATGAATACTTATCCGTGGGTTTAGGTGCATACGTTAGTAAACAGAAAGGTCAAAAAACACAAAGGACAAAATATCATGTATGCTGGCAGAATGATGCATACACGGGACTTTAAATGCATATGCTTTCCTGACTAAAAATATGACAAAGTATAACTAATAGCAGAATGCATACGCTCAACATATACCATGTATGCGAGCATTTTGGTACCTACGCTCAAGTTTTTTTTTGTAAGTGTGCCCCTTGTAACTTTTTTTCCTACGCCTGTACCTGGAGATGACGTCAAAACACTAGATCCTAATGTATGCAACTTCAAAAAGATCAAAATTTTCCCAATTTAGCTCAAATCAAAGGATAACCCATCACAACAAATCACATATAAGAGACTCAATGCACATAAAGTTAGTAAAAAAACCTAAGAATCTTAACCTATTTCACATGTGCATGATTTGGGTTAGCAAAAACTCTAGAAAACTAGCAAAACTTCACTAAAATCAAAGGAACTATGAATCGGTCCCACCGGGCATGCCATATGTATCAATGTATTAGTTAGCTATGCAAAGGGAATTGAAACTAACACCTTAATAGTTTCAAAACATGAACTAACTACACAAAGATCATCATGCTAAGAGCTAAACAAGAGTAAATATCAACATTATGCATTAGAACTTTAAATGAAACTCAAACTAACATGCTAAACATTTATCCTCTACTCTTTTGAAATCTAAACAAGAGATGGACCTTATAGATCCTTCGCTATCAAAGTGTGATAGTTTGTTTGATTCCAAGGGTTTGAGAATGGATGGATGACTACAAGACATTCTTGATCTTCACCATATGGCTCAAGAACTTGGATGGATGAATGCAAGATGAAGATACCTAACTCCTCTAATGGAAGAATGCTCCAAGATGAAATGCCTATAGTTTATGTTATGATGCATGTAAGGTGTAAGTAGAAATGTTGGAGGAGGGTTCCTTTTATAACCCAATGGTCTGAAGAAGCTTTGCATCCTATTACATGTGGGATAATAGCAAAGCTAGGTTAGTAATGGATAAACATGCTTTAGAAATGGTTGAGTTTACTTTAGGAGAGTTTAATTTGTCCTTTAGTGATTCATGGGAGTTGAGGGGATTTATTGATTAACCAAAGTGATTAATTAATAGTTGTGCAAGCTTATAGAAAATCTTTAGAGGAATAATTAGCATGCTTTAGACTATGAGAGGGGTGTCGTTACATAAATGACGATTTATTGATCTAATTGAAGAGGAAGCTAATTAATTAAGAATAATTAATTAGTCTAGATATGAAGGGGCATTAATTAACGGAAGTTCATTAATTGGCGTATTTTTTGGGTAGATGAGTTAATTAATTAACGTAATGTAACTAATTAACGTGATAGAAGAGAAAAAGAGAATTTATTGATGATATGTCGTTAATTTATTTGAAATGGTATAATTAGCTCAATTTGAGTGTTTAAATTACTCGGGCTAAATTATAAGTGTCTACACCTTCAACCAATTTTGACATGCTTTCAAAGTGGAAATCATTTTTATCTAGAAAAAGATAAATGTTTCTATTTTTGCTAATACACCTATTGATTGAATTCTTTCAGTTTTCAACAAAGTGATGATTGTGTCTAATATATTTTTTAGATTTAAGTCCAAGATCAGAAGGTGGAACTATAAGTGGCCCACCTCCAAAATCTTCTAGACCATTGGAGCAATGTCCTTTACACATTTGCTTGTGTTCCACCCCCTCTCCTAGTAGGGATCCCTTTCCTATGGGCCATGACTATCAACAAAGTCTCTCTTGTGTCACTCGCACAACATTTCTGGGTGGGGATCACCTATTTATTTATACTCTCCTCCTTTGGTTTAACAGAGATGGTTTGAATTGTTGCCTCATCACCATAAAAAATCATTATTTCCATTAGATACCAAAAAGTTTCCTCGGTTGGATTTGGCCATTTCACCACCCGTGGGTAGGAGAATCAAATTGAAGAGCCATAGGAGGGATATAATACTATTTCCAATAGCTAAGATCCCTTTCAAGAAGAGGATGGGGAAATCTCAATGACTGTGATCCTTCACCTCCATCACTCTTTGTGATTGCGGCCCAATGTATTGATTTTATAGCTAGTTTTGGCTTGTAAACTCCATTTTTGTTTTTGGTTCCTATGCCTTTAGGTTGGTCTAGACTTGAGGCATGGTTCCATACCACCTTCTATTTTTTGAATAGTTGTACTATCTTATTTATTGGTAATATAAAGGCTATTTCATTAAAAAAAGACTACAAGAAAATATATGTGAATTCAATATCAAAACATGTTGGATAAGTAATAATGGACTAAAGCTTCTTGTTTATATATTTTCTTGATAGAGGGGTGAGTGCACGAAGTTGGGGGCCAAAAAGTGGACAAGAATCCAAAAAAATTTAAAACGCGTAAGTGTTTTGTTAAAACGTGCTTGCGTTTTAATTTGTTTGTCTTGGGAATAACCAAAGCATAACGTGTACACATTATGCCTACTATAAACAAAAAAAAGAGGCCCGAGCCTCTATCATTTTACCTCCCTTAAAAGCGAGTTTCAGAGCTTGTTCATGTCCTCACATTTTTTCATTCAGCTGGATCTCAAGCTCAAAGGATGGTTTCTGGATTGCCAGGAAGATCTGAATCGAAGATGGCGTCACAGAGAAGAGGTAAGCAAAATTATTTTTTCAAAATTACATTGAAATATAATTATAGATTAAAATTTGAATTGAATACATATTTTATATTGTTACAGTTAGAGGTCGAGGGAATCAACCATAACCAAACCCTATTATTCCTGACATCCCTCCCGAAACTCCCACAATTGCTCAACATCCCTCAAGTAGTAAAGAATATTTAGTAGCCCAAATAGTTGAAAACAAAATTGAAATTGAGGATTTAATCAAAACAATGAGGGATGCACAATCTACAAACCCCCACCACGCCTCTCTTGCAAACACATTGGAGGAATTACTTGTTCAAATTGATGTGGCAACGAGGAAAATTGATCATTGGATAACTTACAGAGAGGGTTTTAGGGTTTATTATTCCAACAACTTTTCATATGTGGATGTAAAGAAAAAAGAAATTTCAAAATAACTCATATGCACCTTATTCACAGACCCCCACACTAATTTTCCTATTCCATTGACATGTAAATGATTTCCCATCTATTGGTGCAATAATAATTTGATTAAAAATAAATTTTGGGACTGATGGTGGATGGTGCATGATTTTCCACCTTGTAATAACAATAAGGTGCCACTATACTTTCTGAGATAAATCTATTGTGAGTTTATCCTCAACGAGATCCCAAATTATTTTGATTTATGAGATTTCCATGGCTGAGGAAAAGGATTTGCACAAGATCGACTAGGTGCACAATGTGCACCTATTCAATAGGATAGATTCCCCGCACAGAAGCCCCCTCACCCTGAGATTGTCCCTCAAGCAGTGAGGGAGACAATAGAGATTGATACACTCCACGTGCTTTAGGGGCTATCTGCGACCCTTGTTCAACATACGAGGGAGATTTATGAGCCAGATGCTTGCTGAGGTACATAGAGTATTCCCTCAGAGAGTATTAGCATGAGGCCACATCTTTTCTCGTCATGTGGTAGCATATGTTTGGGTCCCGAGGAGGATGATACTTTCATGCGTACTGATTTTGGTGGGGTTGGTGCTAGGGGTGCACATGATAATGTCACTATGTCAGATGCCTTTTTGAGTGAGACATTTGGATTACAGTCATCAGCGTACTGATTTTTTGGAATAGTAAACCCTACAACCCTCTCTGTAAGTTGTTTGGAATAATAAATTTTTGCATGAGGCCACATTTTTGCTTGTCATGTGGTAGCATATGTTTAGGGCCCGAGGAGGATGATACTTTCATGCATACTGATTTTGGTGCACCTGGTGCTAGGGGTGAACACGATAATGTCACTATGTCATATTTCCTTTTAAGTGAGACATTTGGCTGACATTCATCGGCGTGACCTTCATAGGTAAATTTGTTATGTTTTGTTACGTGTAAAATTTTGGAGTACCTGATTTACTTATATATGTTAAATTTTTGAAATAATCGTATTTGTACATGTACATGCATTGATACTACAGCGCGCGGGAGGTGCATCTTCATCCCGACCATAGGTAGTGAGCACCATACATACACATACATTCATAGAGGTAATTTAGAATGTTAATTATGTAAAATTTTCACATACATGTACATATATATATACATGTGTGTGTGTGTGTGTGTGTGTGTGTGTGTGTGTGTGTGTGTGTGTGTGTGTGTGTGTGTGTGTGTGTGTGTGTGTGTGTGTATAAATGCATGTATATATATATATATATTTGCATGTGTGTATATATATATATATATATATATATATATATATATATATATATATATATATACTAGTTTTAAAGTCAAATATATGTATGTTCTTGTATGTCCATCTAACTCATGTGATATACATGTTTGATAAAGATGTTGACTTCACTAGACACCCCACCATCTTTATGACAATTAGATAAAGGTGTTGCTGCTGCAATTTCATTTGCGCAAAAACTCACTGAGGTATTCACACAACACGTAAATTTTGTTAAATTTCTTGTGTAATTCATATTATGTTAAACTACATGTTAGTAATGTCTTTCATTGTAGAATTATTAAATTATGTTAATAATGTCCTTCATTGTGTGTATGTAGAAGTTACTTGTGACAGGTAGCAACCTTGTTCATTTGATTCACAGGCGTGGCGGGGTAAAAACAATAGTTCTATGTCGATAAAATTAGTTAAAATATTGTCACTATGTAGATACATGTACTTAGCTCTATTTTTTCTAATTCTGATGTTATGTTTTCTGATCTTATGTGTATGTAGGGAACTTCAACCCCCTCCATTTTGAATTCGAGGGAACAGACTCCTCCATCTCTTAGTCTTCGTACCCCCATTCGTATTGTAGGAGCTCCCGATGACTCATCTGAGCATGAGATGAAAATTCGGCGTGATCGACAACTTGTGGTAAGTTTGTGTATTTATGTAAATACTTTTATTCTAGCATGGTCTTAAATACATGTTGAAAACATACATAAATTAATTTTTGACAAATTTTTTTTTTTGCATTTACAGGCTCATCTAAAGGCGAGTATTCAGTGGAAGATGACTCGAAGCATGGGCTCAGATGATCCAAAGTCATCTCATGGATCTGCATCTTCGTCTAAGGGAGGGCCTTTTTCAAGCAAAGCCAAGAGAGGGATAGATTTTGATAAGTAGGAAATATATATGTCTTACATGCCATTGTTTTTGTATGCCTATGTGCATGGCATTGTATGTACGCTTATATGGCATTTGAACTTGATGGTATATGACCTATTTGGGTATTTTTGTATTTATTATGCACATTAAAATACTATTTGGAACTTGATAATTTTGTATGAGACCTTAAATTTATGAGATTATTTTCGCATGAATCTAATATGATGTGCACTTGACAATATTTAAGACATTACGGATTATTTTTTCATTTATTGGTGATGTACATGTACTAGAATTTTCAATGTATAATATGCATCAAACTTTGGAAATCAATATTTATATAATGTATGTATATAAAGAGTAACCTTATCTAAGTAATTATTCATTCAATTTATCAATGTATATATGTGTATTTACCTTACTTGCGCTTCTTCTTGCTCATGGTCTCTTTGTACTAGTTCCTATCTTATCATGCACTTACTACATTATTCTATGCTTTGTAGTCTTCTCCCCTGTTAAAACATCCAAAAATCGTCACAATTTGATGCCTTTCATCTGTTGATATTTTGAGAATGTCTCTCCATATACATTACTCCAATGCTTGAGAATGTCTCCATATGCAATGACATTCTGATTCAGACACTCAATGATTCTTGATTGTTTAATCCTATCCAATTCATGTTACTACCTTTAAATCTGTAGGCATTTCAAGTTATTTGGAAATCAAATCACACCCTTCACTAGGATTGATGACTACCCCTATCCTTTTTAAGGTGATTTTGAAAGCATCCATGGGTTTATCATAACATAAATTATCAATGAATGGAAGGTCACTAAGCCGTAGGCCAGCTGACTCCCTTCCAAAACTAAACAAAAAAGATGTACTAAGTGATTGATAACTCCCATGTCTTCTTAGACATACCCCTATGAAATTCATTCTTAAGAAAATATATTCATTCATGGCTCTTAAGTGACTATGCCCAGATGGGGTAGCCCTATATTGACTCAGACTGCACTATTTCACACATTTGCAAACAATAGCACAACGAGAGAACCGGATGGAGACGGAGAAAACCACAAGAGGATTTCATAGAGGGCCCTGACATAGAGGTCTTAGATCTGATGAGACATCTTTAGGTTCCACGGAGTCTGAGAAATCACCCGTCGAAGATATGGCATGTTTGGGCCTCAGGGCTCTTAAGCGACTACGCCCGGACGAGGTAGCCCGAAAGCATGAGGAGTGTAGGGAACCAAAAATAATCCTCCACTAGCATTCACCAAGCCATCCTAACATGTTGGTGTAGTTTTTATGGTACCAAAAGCTTTCATTTGTAAATTACAATGTCTGGTAGCCCTACACTGACTCAGACTGCACTATTTCGCGCATTTGTAAACAATAGCACAACGAGAGAACCGGATGGAGTGAGATAAAATAATGAGAGGCTTTCATAGAGGGCCCTGACATGGAGGTCTTGGATCTATCGAGATGTCTCTAAGTGTCACGTAGTCTAAGAAATCACCCGTCGAAGATATGACGTGTTTGGGCCTTAAGGCTCTTAAGCGACTACGCCTGGACGGGGTAGCCTGAAAGCACGAGGAGCATAGGGAACCAAAAAAAATCCTACAATAGCATTCACCTGGCCACATCGATGTGTTGGCATAGTTAGTTCGGTCCCAAAAGCTTCCGTTTGCAAACTACAACGTCTGGCAGGCCTACATTTACTCAGACTACACTATTTTGAGCGTTTGCAAACAATAGGACAACAAGAGAACTAGATGGAGAAGGAGAAACCATGAGATACTTTTGTAGAGGGCCTCGACATGAAGGTTTCAGATCTAATGAGATGTCTCTAGGTGCCACGGAGTCTGAGGAATCACTCGTCGAAGATATGGCGTGTTTTGGCCTCAGGGCTCTTAAGGGACTACACCCGGACGACGTAGCCTGAAAGCACGGGAATTGTAGGGAACCAAAAAAAAGCATCCAATAGTGTTCACCAGGCCATATAGGCATGTTGGCCTAGACGGTTCAGTCCCACAAGCTACCATTTGTAAAATACAACATCTAGCAGCCTTACACTGACTTAGACAACACTATTTCACATGTTTACAAACAATAGGACATCGAGAGAACCAGATGAAGACAAAGAAAATGGTGAGATAATTTCATAGAGGGATTCAACATGGAGGTTTCAGATCTAACAATACATCTCTAAGTGCCACGAAGTACGAGAAATCACATGTCGAAGATATAAGGTGTTTTGGTCTCAGGGCTCTTAAGTGACTCTGCCTGAACGAGGTAGCCCGAAAACACAGGGAGCAAAGGGAACAAAAAAAAATCCTCCACTAGTGTTCACCAAGCCATTTGGATGTGTTGGCTCAGACGGTTCGGTCCTACGAGCTTCTGTTTGCAAACTACAGCCTCTGATAGCCTTACACTGACTTAGACTACACTATTTTGTGCGTTTGCAAACAATAGGACAATGAGAGAACTGAATGGAGATGGAGAAAACCATGAGAGGATTTCGTAAAGTTCCCCAATGTGGAGGTTTCAAATATAAACAGACGTCTCTAGGTGCCACGGAGTCCAAGAAATCACCTGTCAAAGATATGGCATGTTTGGGCCTCAGGGCTCTTAAGCGACTACGCCTGGACGGGGTATCCTGAAAGCACAAGGAGCGTAGGGAACAAAAAAAAATCCTCCACTAGTGTTCAGCTGGCCACCCCGATGTGTTGGCATAGTTGGTTTGGTCCCACGAGCTTCCGTTTGCAAACTACAACGTCTGGCAGCCCTACACTGACTTAGACTACACTATTTCGAGCGTTTACAAACAATAGGACAACGAGAGAACCAAATGGAAACGGAGAAAACCGCGAGAGGATTTTGTAGAGGGCCCCGAAGTGGAGGTCTTGGATCAAACGAGACATCTCTAGGTGCCACGGAGTCTGAGAAATCACATGTCAAAGATATAAGGTGTTTTGGTCTCAGGGCTCTTAAGAGACTACGCCCGAACGAGGTAGCCCGAAAGCACGGGGAGTGTAGGGAACCAAAATGAATCCTCCACTAGCATTCACCAGGCCATTTTGAAATGTTGGCCTAGACGGTTTGGTCCCACAAGCTACTGTTTGCAAAATACAGCATCTAGCAGCCTTACACTGACTCAGACTACACTATTTCGCGCGTTTGCAAACAATAGGACAACGAGAGAACCAAATGGAGATGGAAAAAACTGTGAGAGGATTTCGTAGAGTGCTCTGACATGGAGGTTTTGAATCTAATGAGACATCTCTAGGTGCCACAGAGTCCGAGAAATCACCCGTCGAAGATATGGCGTGATTGGGCCTCAAGGCTCTTAAGCGACTACGCCCAAATGGGGTAGCCTGAAAGCACGAGGAGTGTAGGGAACAAAAAAAAATCTTGCACTAGTGTTCACCTAGCCACTGCAATGTGTTGGCATAGTTGGTTTGGTCCCACGAGCTTCCGTTTGCAAACTATAGCCTCTGGCAGCCCTACACTGACTCAGACTACACTATTTCAAGCGTTTGCAAACAATAGGACAATGAGAGAACCGAATGGAGATGGAGAAAACCACAAGATTATTTTGTAGAGGGCCCTGACATGGAGGTCTCAGATCTGACGAGATGTCTCTAGGTGCCACGAAGTCTGAGAAATCACATGTCGAAGATATAAGGTGTTTTGGTCTTAGGGCTCTTAAAAGACTATGCCCGAACGAGGTAGCCCGAAAGCATGGGGAGCGTAGGGAACCAAAAATAATCCTCCACTAGTGTTCACTAGGCCATATAGATGTGTTGGTCTAGATGGTTCGGTCCCACAAGCTACCGTTTGCAAAATATAGCATCTAGCAGCCTTACACTGACTTAGACTACACTATTTCGCGCATTTACAAACAATAGGACAACAAGAGAACTGGATGGAGATGGAGAAAACCGTGAGAGGATTTTGTAGAGGGCTTCAACATGGAGGTTTTAGATCTGACGAGACATCTCTAGGTGCCACAGAGTCTGAGAAATCACATGTCGAAGATATAAGGTGTTTTGGTCTCAGGGCTCTTAAGAGACTACGCCTGAACGAGGTAGCCCGAAAGAATGGGGAGCATAGGGAACTAAAAAAAAGCCTCTACTAGTGTTCACCAATCCATTTGGACGTGTTGGCTTAGACAGTTCGGTCCCATGAGCTTCCATTTGTAAACTGCAGCCTCTGGCAACCTTACACTAACTTAGACTACACTATTTCGTGCGTTTGCAAACAATAGGACAACGAGAGAACCAAATGGAGATGGAGAAAACCACAAGAGGATTTCGTAGAGTGCATCAACATGGAGGTTTTAGATCTGATGAGACATCTCTAGGTGCCACGAAGTCTGAGAAATCACTCGTCGAAGATATGGCGTGATTGGGCCTCAGGGCTCTTAAGCGACTATGCCCAGACAGGGTAGCCCGAAAGCACGGGGAGCATATGGAACCAAAAAAAATCCTCCATTAGCATTCACCTGGCCACACCAATGTTTTGACATAGCTGGTTCAGTCCCACGAGCTTCCGTTTGCAAACTACAGCAGCCCTACACTGACTTAGAATACACCATTTCGAGAGCGTTTGCAAACAATAGGACAACGAGAGAACCAAATGGAGAAAGAGAAAACCGCAAGAGGATTTTGTAGAGGGCCTTGACATGGAGGTCTTGGATCTGACGAGACATCTCTAGGTGCCATGGAGTTTGAGAAATCACATGTTGAAGATATAAGGTGTTTTGGTTTCAGGGCTCTTAAGAGACTAAGCCGGAACGAGGTAGCCCGAAAGCACATGGAGCGTAGGGAACCAAAACGAATCCTCCACTAGCATTCACCAGGCCATTTGGACGTGTTGGCCTAGATGGTTCGGTCCCACAAGCTACCGTTTGCAAAATACAGCATCTAGCAGCCTTACACTGACTCAGACTATACTATTTCGTGCGTTTGCAAACAATAGGACAATGAGAGAACCGAATGGAGATGGAAAAAACCGTGAGAGAATTTCATAGAGTGCCCTGACATGGAGGTTTTGGATCTAACGAGACATCTCTAGGTGCCATGGAGTCCAAGAAATCACCCGTCGAAGATATGGCATGATTGGGCCTTAGGGCTCTTAAGCGACTACGCCCAGACGGGGTAGCCTGAAAGCACGGGGAGCGTAGGGAACCAAAATGAAGCCTCCACTAGCATTCACCTGGCCACCTTGACATGTTGGTGTAGTTGGTTTGGTCCCACGAGCTTCCGTTTGCAAACTACAACCTCTGGCAGCCCTACACTGACTCAGACTACACTATTTCGAGTGTTTGCAAACAATAGGACAACGAGAGAACAATTGGAGATGGAGAAAATCATGAGAGAATTTTGTAGAGGTCCCTAACATGGAGGTCTCTGATCTGATGAGATGTCTGTAGGTGCCACAGAGTCTGAGAAATCACATTTCGAAGATATAAGGTGTTTTTGGTCTCAAGGCTCTTAAGAGACTACGCCCGAATGAGGTAGCTTGAAAGCACGGGTGGAGGAAACCACCAATGTTCAATGATTTTTCCACAGGATGCAACTATGTAGACTATGAACTTAGTTTTGTTGGGGAGACCACCAATGTTCCAACTGTTCATTTTGAAAGAATGAATATCTTCAATCAAACAGAGAATGAAGAGCCTGAATTTTTTTGGACATTACAAAAGGTTGTTTGTGCCCAAAAAGAAGCCGAAGGCCATATAAATTTTCAGTCTTCAACTTTAGATGACAATGAACATTGTGAAGAAAAACAATTAGGTGAAGATGTCACTATGATTCAAGAAGAAATGCCTCCTGAAAGTCATAAAGAGTCAATTTGATTACCCAAAAACATCTGGAAGAACTTAAAGAGAAGATACGAGTAGAAGAAAAGGAAAAATGGGAAGCGTGGAAGGATCACAACTTAACTGGAATGGAAGATCTATGTGATGTTGTTGATAGAATCATGGATAATCTTAAGGAAAACATGCCAAGTTGATTATTTTTATTAATCCCAGCTGCTTCAACTTCACAAATCAAACTAGGTAGTTCCAAAAGCAGCATACTAGCAAGAAAAACTGCAATGAAGTATTGATAATTGAGCCTGAAACTTGTTTAGAATTGTAATTTATATGAAGCTCGTTTGAATCTCTTTAGTACTAACATGGAAAAATTATCAGGGCCCTATGAAAGCCTCTCGCGGTTTTATCCATATCCATCCAGTTCTCTCGTTGTCCTATTGTTTGCAAATGCGTGAAATAGTGTAGTCTAAGTCAGTGTAAGGCTGCTAGATGTTGTATTTTGCAAATGGTAGCTTGTGGGACTAAACCATCTAGGCTAACACATCCAATGGCCTGGTGAATGCTAGTGGAGGCTTCATTTTGGTTCCCTACGCTCCCTGTGCTTTCGGGCTACCTCGTCTGGGCATAGTCCCTTAACAACCCTGATTTCTCAGACTTTGTGGCACCTAGATATGTCTCATTAGATTTGAGACCTCCATGTCAGGGCCCTCTACGAAATCCTTCGTGGATGCTATGCACCTATTGTTTGCAAACACACAAAATAGTGTAGTTTGAGTCAGTGTAGGGATGCCAGAGGTTGTAGTTTACAAACAAAAGCTCATGGGACCAAACCAACTATGCCAACACATAAGGGTAGCTAGGTGAATGCTAGTGGAAACTACGTTTTTATTCCCTATGCTCCCCGTGCTTTCGCGCTACCCCGTCCAAGCGTAGTCACTTAAGAGCCTTGAGGCCCAAACACACCATATATTTGATAGGGGATTTCTCGGACACCGTGGCTCCTAGAGACATCTCATCAGATCTGAGACCCCTATGTCAGGTCCCTCTATGAAATCCTATCGTACTTTTCTTCGTCTCCATCTGGTTCTCTCGTTGTGCTATTGTTTGCAAATGCGTAAAATAGTGTAGTTTGAGTCAGTGTAGGGCTGCCAGAGGCTGTAGTTTGCAAACGGAAGCTCGTGGGACCAAACCAACTACACCAACACATCAGGGTGGCTAGGTGAATGCTAGTGGAGGCTTTTTTTGGTTCCCTACGCTCCCTGTGCTTTCGGGCTACCCCGTCCGGGCGTAGTCCCTTAAGAGCCCTGAGGCCCAAACACGCCATATCTTCGACGGGTGATTTCTCAGAACTCCGTGGCACCTAGAGATGTCTCGTTAGATCTGATACCTCCATGTCAGGGCCCTCTATGAAATCCTCTCACGGTTTTCTCCATCTCCATCTGGTTCTCTCGTTGTGCTATTGTTTGCAAACATGCGAAATAGTGCAGTTTGAGTCAGTGTAGGGCTGTCAGAGGTTGTAGTTTGAAAATGGAAGCTTGTGGGACCAAACCAAATATGCCAACACATCGGGGTGGCCTGGTGAATGCTAGTGGAGGCTTTGTTTTGGTTCCCTATGCTCCCCGTGCTTTCGGGCTACCTCGTCCGGGCGTAGTCGCTTAAGAGCCCTGAGGCCCAAACACGCCATATCTTTGACGGGTGATTTCTCAGACTCCGTGGCACCTAGAGATGTCTCATAAAATCTAAGACCTCCATGTTGGGGCCCTCTATGAAAGCCTCTCATGGTTTTCTCCATCTCTATCTGGTTCTCTCGCTGTGCTATTGTTTGCAAACGCGTGAAATAGTGCAGTCTGAGTCAGTGTAGGGCTGCCAGAGGCTGTAGTTTGCAAACGGAAGCTCGTGGGACCAAACCAACTATGCCAACATGTTGGGGTGGCTAGGTGAATGCTAGTGGAGGCTTCTTTTTGGTTCCCTATGCTCCTCGTGCTTTCGGGCTACCTCGTCTGGGCGTAGTCGCTTAAGAGCCCTGAGGCCCAAACATGCCATATCTTCGACGGGTGATTTCTCAGACTCTGTGGCACCTAGAGACATCTCGTTAGATCCAAGACCTCCATGTTGGGGCCCTCTATGAAATCCTCTCGTGGTTTTCTCTGTCTCCATCTGGTTCTCTCGCTGTGCTATTGTTTGCAAACACACGAAATAGTGCAGTCTGAGTCAGTGTAGGGCTGCCAGAGGCTGTAGTTTGCAAATGGAAGCTCGTGGGACCGAACCAACTATGCCAACACATCAGGGTGGCTAGGTGAACACTAGTGGAGGCTTTGTTTTGGTTCCCTATGCTCCCCGTGCTTTCGGGCTACCTCGTCCGGGCGTAGTCCCTTAAGAGCCCTGAGGCCCAAACACGCCATATCTTCGACGGGTGATTTCTCAGACTCCGTGGCACCTAGAGATGTCTCGTCAGATCCGAGACCTCCATGTTGGGGCCCTCTACGAAATCCTCTCGTGGTTTTCTCCATCTCCATCCGGTTCTCTCGCTGTGCTATTGTTTGCAAACGCGTGAAATAGTGCAGTCTGAGTCAGTGTAGGGCTGCCAGAGGCTGTAGTTTGCAAACGGAAGCTCGTGGGACCAAACCAAATACACCAACACATTGGGGTGGCCAGGTGAACTATTGGAGGCTTTTTTTTGGTTCCCTACGCTCCCCGTGCTTTCGGGCTACCTCGTTCTGGGCGTAGTCAATTAAGAGCCTTGAGGCCCAAACACGCCATATCTTCGACGGGTGATTTATCGGACTCCATGGCACCTAGAGATCTCGTTAGATCTAAGACCTCCATGTTGGGGCCCTCTACAAAATCCTCTCATGGTTTTCTCCATCTCCATCTGGTTCTCTCACTGTGCTATTGTTTGCAAACGCATGAAATAGTGCAGTCTGAGTCAGTGTAGGGCTGCCAGAGGCTGTAGTTTGCAAACGGAAGCTCGTGGGACCAAACCAACTACGCCAACACATCGGGGTGGCCTGGTGAACACTAGTGGAGGCTTTTTTTTGGTTCCCTATGCTCCCCGTGCTTTCGGGCTACCTCGTCCGGGCGTAGTCCCTTAAGAGCCCTGAGGCCCAAACATGCCATATCTTCGACGGGTGATTTCTCAGACTCCGTGGCACCTAGAGACATCTCATCAGATCCAAGACCTCCATGTTGGGGCCCTCTACGAAATCCTCTCATGGTTTTCTCCATCTCCATCTGGTTCTCTCGTTGTGCTATTGTTTGCAAACACGTGAAATAGTGCAGTCTGAGTCAGTGTAGGCTTGCCAGAGGCTGTAGTTTACAAACGGAAGCTCGTGGGACCAAACCAACTACGCCAACACATCGGGGTGGCCAGGTGAATGCTAGTGGAGCATTTTTTTGGTTCCCTACGCTCCCCGTGCTTTCGGGCTACCCCGTCCGGGCGTAGTCGCTTAAGAGCCCTGAGGCCCAAACATGCCATATCTTTGACGGGTGATTTCTCAGACTCCGTGGCACCTAGAGACATCTCGTCAGATCCGAGACCTCCATGTTGGGGCCCTCTACAAAATCCTCTCATGGTTTTCTCCATCTCCATTCAGACTGAGTCAGTGTAAGGTTGTCCATTGCCAATCACCTGAATAATATAGGTGGTTCATACAATATAGGTGGTGAAATGAGAATTTTAATAAGATATTTTTACAATATAGGTGGTGAAATGAGAATTTCTGTTTGTTGTTCCTTTCTAATATTTAATTTCTCTTAGCTTCACTTGGCTTCGAGAATAATAAATTCTCTACTGACAGTGCCAACCACGTGAAGGTGGAAGCTTTTTTGGCACCACTAACCTACATAAACATGTTAGTAAGCAATTAAATAGAATTTTAAATCATACAAAATTTAAACAAAATCATTTAAGTAAATATTCAAATTAAATTCATGAAGAACATACCTTTGCAAATTCAATCCAATGAACCGCAAGGATCAACTCTATTCTTGACAGTAGCAAGAATTGCTTCATGATCTGATTCACGAACCTTCCACAGATTTTTGTTTGATGGCCGACCTCGATATTTGATCAATTTAATATTTGTTGCAAGGACCAAATGTGAATAGTGAAGTATCTTCCGATGTACTTCATAGTCTTCAAACAACCAAATGTTTGATTTTTTGATAGGATATCATCGAAGCCAAGTTCCAGTGACTACCACTGATCCAGTGGGATACTCAAGGTCTTCACCATCAATGACTGTGGAAGTCAATTTTTTCCCCTCTACACAACGAGATAAGAAGTAGTTTGTTCCCTCTTCATTAAATTCCGTCGCAATAACTGCAAAAACGTGCCCTATGTATCACAAAGTAAAATTGTTCAGTCAATTTATAAATACATTAAGAGTTGACCATTTAATAATTTATAAATCTAAAACATGGCATGTACATATATGTATGTACCTTGTTGCACTAAATCAGAGACTTGGTCAAAGTCAGGTGATGTTGTCATTTGATCTGAAGACCCTGCAAGTTGTAATGCTCATGGAACTTGATGTGTGTCGAGTGGAATTAGAGGTCTACAAGTCCATTCATCCACCCACTGTTGTGACTCACATTCATTCCATGCAAAATCAATGCATGATATACAAAAACATGTCATGCACCTAGTATAAATAGTCCAAGCATTTGCATCTGAACTACGGAATGAGTGCATATCACTTGATCCTGCAACTGTCATACAATCTTCAAAGTTTTCCAGATGTTGTTGCTCTATCAACCAAAAATATCTACGAACCATTGATCTCTCTTGAGATTCATGGCCCATATTCTTGACACACCAATCAACAATGTTTTTTGCATCTGTAAATTTAGCACCATCCTTGAACTTTAACTCTTCTCTTGCAAGTGCTCTTTTCACACATGCTCCTGCACCATCATGCTCTCCTTTTCCATGCCCTGCCTCAGTAAAACTCCAGATATGTTGTACATTTGTTTCTTTGTGCATCCTTCTTAGCCAATAAAACATCGTGCATTCTTGAATTGTGATGTGCAGTTGTCTGACCAAATGTAATGTTGATCGAAACTAATGTTCCTCTCATTCAAGTTCACATAAAACTCCTGGAAACACCCTTGTACATATTCTGTAGAATGTGTCTGATCATCACTGATGTAGAAATGATACTCTCTTAATATTTTTTGATCTTGCTCAGTGCTTTCAGGAGAGTGCATGAATGTTATATGCATGAAAATAGAAACTTGCACTGAGTTATAATATTGAGACTGAACCTCCATTTGTGGCTGCAATGTGTAATTCTCTGTGAAGTCAACTACTGAAACAATAGTACCAAGTGGGAATGTGTCCTTTCTTAACTTTAATTGTTCATCCAACCATCGAGCTCTATGTGTGTGCCTTGCATACTCATAAAAAATTTCCTCTCTGAATTTGACCATATATTCTGATACAGGTAATTGTTTTCTAACAAGCTCACACCTCTTAGATTCTTTTCCATCTTTTAATTGATATGCCACCAATTTATATTTGGTGAAATCAACCAATTCTTTTCCTATTGAATATGTACTCTCCTCGTGGATACAACTTTTCAGATTTGGCAAGCCACCGCATACATTGCACGTTCCATCCAAACATGCTTTGTTATAAAAAAATTGTCTTGTTGATTTTTCACAAAATATTGTCGGAATAAATTCCCTTGAAGATTTTTGTGGGACATTTATTCCACACTCCTGCAACATGATGTCAGTATGCAAAACACTACGTATTTGACAAAAAACATCATAATGCATTGAAAATTCAACATGATGCCTGCAACAACAAGTGGTACGTGAGTGATTGATTTTCACATAAAAGGGTTTTCTCATTTCAAAGAATCTTTGGCTAATGTTAATTTGTGGATTTTCATTTTTAAACTTAGAGAACAATTCTGTTTGAGTCATATCTAAGAAATGTTTTGCACACAATTCACGATTACGAGAACCTATTCTTCTTTTTACTGTATCTCTTCTATTCGGTGACACCCTTGTGTTCTCATTCCAAAATTTTACAATTAATTCTTTTAGAATATCAGATGTATTCTTGTCTTTTCATGGAAGTCTGCTAGAGAAAGCCCAATAGTCAGTGTTATTGACTAACTCAAGATGTTTACGTCTCTCTATTGCTTTCATTAGTGTTTTTCTGTTTAGCTTCAAAGCACTGCTTGTTTTTCTAATCAAGCATTTATTAACTATTTTATCACTTACTATACAATTAGTTAGTGCACGTCATGTAGCATTACTATCTTTGGTGTGTCTTTTTCCACCTACAGTTTGGTATGCTTTATGTATGTTTTCAACAATTGACACATTTTGATCAACAACATTAGATGTTCTTAACCCCAGGGTCTTCATTATAGGTCTCATCTTAATTAATTTCATCAATGAAACAAATAATTGACATCTTTGTGTGTCATTTAAATTCTCAAAGTAATTATCCCAAATTCCACTAGCTTTTCTTCTCGCATTTCTTTCAGACATTTTGTTAGGCATTGGTTTTATAATGTTTTCATCAATTTCAATTAAGTGAATTGGTTTTCTTCGTGAAATGGAAGGAGGTGTTCTTAGAGGTGAAGATTCGTTTACAAGGTTACTTTCTTCATTCAGTGTTTTCATACAAATTTCGGGGTTAACATTTGGATTCTCAAGTAAGGGTTCAACAATTGGATTCATATCAATTTCTTCATCCATACCAACATTATCATTCAATTCAATATCATTATTCATTGCAAAATCATTATTCTCTACATTTTCATTATGTATTTCATCCCAATTTTCTAATACATTAGCTACATTTGATATAGCGGATGTACCTTGCCCTGCTCGAAGTTTTTGCATTCTCTTCAATTTCTTTATTCTCTTCTCTTCCAATTGCTCCGGTGTCTTATTCTTGACTTTCCTCTTGTCCTTAGCTCGACGTTTATCACCCATGATTAGAAAAAATCAACTAGTGGGGTAGGGGACAAAATGAAATACTAAAAAATCGTGCAAGAATGTAGAGAAAATTGCAGATAAAACAGAATGTTTGCAGAATTCCCGTGAAAGAGATGAAAGGGACGTTGGGGGGCCACAATATATAAAGAAAAAGACGTAAAACGCGTACGTACGTTTTGTGTTTTCTCTTTTCCCAAGCCATGCCTCAAGGCTTGGGATCCGGTTTGGATCCCCAAGCCTGAGGCATGGACCTGCACAAACACAACAAACAATGAGTTTTTACAAGAAAATGTAAAAATGACACTTCCTCTATGATAAATCAAAATAAAACAATCGATCCATTTTAAAAAAATTATACCACGACGTAGAGCAGAGTCTCTTCTTTCTAAAAATATAATTTTTCAAATTTTCTGACTAATATAAGGTTTCCATATTATTTATTTTCTAACTATGCCTTTTTATAGCTATTTTTTGAAGTGTAAATATGTCTATCTTTCATGGTGTATCTTTTTTTTGGGTGATCAAAATTAAAAAAAATTATACTAGCCCAAACTAGGCATAATTCTATACATATTCAAAAAAAAATCTAATTTTCGATATTTTTTGAGGTAGTTAGTGGGGGGGGAGGGGGGGGGGGCACGGTCAAAGCTCCATTATTTTTCAAAACATAAAAATTTTGTACTAGAAAAATCATAAATAAAAAAATATTCTCTAAAAAAATCTAAAAAAAATGGAGCCCAAACTAGATGCTCCTAGCTATCTTTCTACCAAAGGGTTTTCAAAAATACTAAATGGTGCTCAAAAAATGGTGGGGGGCACGAAAGTCACTCTATTATGTTTTTTAACAAAAACAGGAGCATCTGTTGGTATTTTAGTTGTTTGACCCACTTAAACTTATCTGTTTTCAATAAAATTTAATAGCTTATAAACTAGATTCAAAATGCTACGATTCATATTTCTACAACATCTTCCAATTTTGAGTGTAACTATTTCGAAAAACTCGTACAAGTTGAACTTTTGGATTGGAGGCAAAGAGATAAAAAATAATGGAGAAATCAATGTTTGGCATGCTTCAACAAGTAAAACAAAATCACGTAAAAAGCCGCATGATACAAGGAGACAACCCCTTCTTTAGCAAAGTAAGGAAATTGAAGTCCACACACCAAAGTAGAATCCACACGAAAGCTGCACGATAAAGAAGAACATAGAAAATGTCCGTACGTAAAGACACACTATAAAGGAAAACAAAGCCGCACAAGGAAAGAGACAACAGTCCGCATGTAAAACTACGTGATGGAGGGAGACAAGTCTACAAAACAAGCAGAAGAGATCCACATGCTTTGATAAAGGAAAATAGAATCCGCGTAGAAATTATGAGCGACAAAGAAGAAATACAAATCCGTGCGAGAGTCTGCGAAAAGCTGAGTGACACAACATATCTGTTTGTGTGAAAAGCTACATGACACAGAATAACAGTCCGTGTGAAAATACACACTACATGGGAAAACAATTCGCGTATAGACCCGTGCAACAGAGCAAAGCATAATTCCATGTGACATTAAAAAATAAACCTCTGCGTTTCTAACAAGGTAAAAAGACTATGAAAAGTCATGAGATAGAAAGACAAACCCACACAAAAATCCGCGATTCAAAGGAAATTGAATTCCACATGACAAAGGTGCAGAAGCCCACGCAAAAGGTGAGAAATACAAATGAACAAGTGAAGAATAAAAGAACATGCAAAAATCCATGTGACAAAGGGAAATCAAAAGGAAAGAAGTCTTCGTGCGACCTAGGAATGAATCATGAAATGCTTTGTTTTTTTTTTCCAAAACACTAAATGCTATTTTTAGCACAATTTGTTAAAAAATGATGCATGGCAAGTTAAAAATAGATGAAATCATGCAAGGGAACTTTGTTTCATCATCTAGAAGGTTTAATAATAGAACAAAGCATGCAAAAGTGGAGGATAAGTTGTTTTCCCTATTTTTGGAGTACAAATTTTATTTTGGGAGCAGGATCGGATAAAAGCGAATTATGAAGATTATTTTTTAAGCAAAAGGAGAGAAGATAAAGCAAGATGTACACTTTTCAGACGTAGGGGATATTTTTAGAGAAAAAGAGCAAGACACACATGTTTTTCCTATTTTTAGAAGTCAGACTTGCATGTCTCGACTTTTCCTTCTTCCTCTCTTAAATTTAGAGGAGAGAGAAAATGGGTTTTTGTGAGGGGTTGAGAAATGGTTCAAAGATCATCAAAGGTCAAAAAATACACTAATAATATCTAATTTTAATTAATATCAAATAAATAAACCAGGACACATGAAATAATAGTTAATAGTATAAGCTGGTGGCTATCTAACATACAAGATATTATGTCGGATATATGGCATCACATTTATGGCATACAATCTATCATGTATCTTAGTGGACCCTACTCAAAATATCTGTTGTCTTAGATATATATATTTTTAAGAAACAATGTTTAAAGGTTTATCATAGTACAAACATTGTAGCCATGTATAGAAGGCTGCATGTTCGATTCTCAAATATTTTGACACAAGTTATTAAACACACATAAATTGATAAACACATAGAACATGATAAATGCATATATAATATAGAAGTCATTTTTACACACCATTTTTAGGTGTGTGTGATAAAATTTTGAAAGTGGTGAGTGGCGTTTGTGGAAAGCAAAAGACCACTCTTTCATGACATGTAATTTTGTTAAGTCTATAACAATCTTGTATGCTCAAGAATGGAAATAATAATATGAGAGAAAAGCTATCTTGAGTGGTACATAAACATCCAAAGCACAACTTTGTATTAAAAAATATTATTATTTTGAAGGAAATTGATTTTTATAGGAAAACAAAAACAAGCAAGAATCGATAACAATTTTTTTCAAAGTCAAATTGAATGGCAATGATTATCATACACGACACAATATTTATTTCTTCAACTCATTAAAATAATCATCACTCTCCAATTATAATTAATAATTATAATCTTTTTATCATCCAATATTTATTTCCTTTTATTTTTAATTTTTAAAGATAAATAAAATGACAGCCATGTACATGGAAGGCACCATTATTTTTGGGGAGGAAGCGATTTATTATTTCGCACCCACACATTCTTAATATTTGAATGTGTATTTTATTTTGTATTGTAACTATTTTATTTAAGATATTAATAAATTTCAATATAAAAAATTATGTAATAGTTTTTAAAAATATTTCAGTATGTTCATTTAAAAGAAACCCATTTCAAGTTGTGTTGGACTATTGGGGCAAAGCTCTTGCATAATTGTTTGGGTTTTGCCACTATTTTCTTCTCGGAACTACTCATCAAGAGGTAGGGGTTGCCGTCACAACTAGTATTGCTATTGTTCTAGTAATCGTTTTGGATGGGGCTTGCCATCACTCTCCACCCCTTGTGACAAACAAGTTCCCTTGACTAGTGTTGGCGATTTTGCCACCCTAGGGCCAGCGAAAAAAATGAATGAAAAAATGAAGGGATTGAAACTATAACCACTCGTTGGAAGCCCATTTTTGATAAATCCGACCTTCCAGACGGTGGGTGGGGAAAATATGATGACAAAAACCCTACACCTTCTTCTCTCTTCATGATTGCCACCTAAATTTCATGTCTTATTAGTTTTGTATTAATTATGCATGATTATAGAAACTCTAGAACTTTATGATTAATGTGATTTTACATATAGTTCACATACCTTTAAAGTGATTTGGTAGTCCCAACATAATCCCATACTACCAACTTTGTAGTGAATACTTGTAGCATGTTATTTTTGGTAATATAATTATTATTCCAAATGGTAAAGAAAGAGCATTCCACAAAGCAAATCATAAATCATGTTTATGAGGGCAATGAAGGCGTTTGCTTGCAAACGAAGTAAGCGCTAAAAACTCCTTTTATAAGTTAAATCCAAACATTGAGATAAAGTGAGGTGACATGGCAATGATTCCAATTTCCATATTCAAAAAGAAAGAGACTCTTGTCTTACAAATTTCCAAGTGATGCCAACTTTGAAAACATCCATTCAAAAAGAGACTGCTGATGTGGGGCATAATTATTCTCCAAAACGCTAAAGAGAATAGTTTTATATTCCCTTTGGGGTTTTCCTTTCACTTTAACTTTTCCAACAGATTTGGACATCTCTAATGTGCTAATCTCGCCCTTCCCTTCCTCTCTAAATAATTAACACCCAAAAGTGGTAAATGGAACTCTTCCACCATTATTTAGATATGGTTGTCTCCTGGCTTTGGTCATAAAAAATGATCCCAATCTTTCTTTTAGTTTTAGTTTGCTTGGCTTGTGGGACAAAAGAATGATTCTTTCTCTATCACTCACAAAAGGCCTTGGAGTAGATTTAGTAGCTATCTTGTGTGTTTGGGAATCAAATCAATCAAAGTGAGTGGGCAGGCAGTGCAGTAGTACATGTAATGTAGCAAAGCATCTATAGTAATGATTTATTTGTGGAGTTTGCTTTAGTTCAGAGTAGAATCCCTCAAATAGTTTCTATCCAAGTGAGGGTGGAGTGTTGAAAATTAAAAAAATGCAGGATAAATTGTAGGAGAGTGGATTAGCATGTACCAATCTAACAAGAAGAAGATGAACATGGTGTCTGGTGGAGATGCTGCCCTGGTTCTCACAACTGATCCCAAGCCCAGGCTAAGATGGACTGTGGAGTTGCATGACAGATTTGTGGATGCTGTGGCTCAGCTGGGTGGCCCTGACAGTGAGACACACCTCTTTCTTTCATCTTCTCTTCTCTTTTCTTCTTCTTGCTGCCATTGTTTACATTTTTAATTGATTAGGGTTTGTGCCTGCAGAAGCCACACCAAAAACCATAATGAGAGTGATGGGTGTGAAAGGCCTTACTCTCTACCACCTTAAAAGTCATCTTCAGGTATACCCATTTACTCGTATGTTTTGTATCTTCTAATTCTTTCAAGCCAATCCAATCCATTCTCCATTCCAATCCAATTTTTGTTTGTAACTGTTAAGAAATTCAGACTTGGAAAACAGCCCCACAAAGAGCTGAATGATCACAAGGATGGGGACAGAGGTGAGTTGGATGTTTTGGGGTGTGGTTACAGCAGTTGGTCCTGTTGGAATTGGAGGTTGTTTTAGCGCTGTTTTATATTTTGACAGGTTCTAGGCTTGGCGAAGGGCACACTTCAAATACTTGTGCATCTTCCAGAATGATGAGCCAAGATATGAATGAGTAAGTTGGATGGATTTCATGGAACACTTGGCAATCAAGAATAAATCCACACTGACATCTTATCCTCTCTCTCTCTCTCTGAACTTAGCAGGGGCTTCCAAATAACCGAGGCACTCAGAATGCAATTGGAAGTACAGAGAAGACTTCATGAGCAACTTGAGGTGAAGAAGAAGCATATCATTGTTTTTTTAATAAGCATATATACTGCCATATATGTGAAATCTAAGCCTCTGGATTTTGATTGTTTGGAGCAGGTTCAAAGGCATCTGCAGCTCCGGATTGAAGCACAGGGTAAATACATGCAGTCGATACTGGAAAAGGCATGCCAGACTCTTGCTTGCCAAAGTGTGCAGCAGGCATCTGCAAGCACAGATAGCAGAAGGCAAGAATTTGCAGATATGCCATCAAACAAGGTGGGATGTTTGATCAGGTCCCCCACACCTGCCAATTTCTCCTCCTTATCAGAGATTCCTGTGCACAGTCGTATGCGCCAACAAACCCAGCTGGCCGACTGTTCTGTAGATAGCTGTTTGACACCAAATGAGAGCCTTGGAAAGATGTTTGAGGAAAACCTGCAAGTTGGAAACCAGAAAAGACCGCGCCCTTTCTATTCCGAGAGCGATGCTTCAGTTTCAGTTTGGGAAAATGACGTGAGAGGGGAGGAAGTGAGATTATCACTGCAAAAACACGGCATTGGCGACACAGAAAACTCCCAATGCCGGGAGAACAAATCCCATCCTCTTCTTCGCTACAAAATGAATCCTTCGCTCATGGATTTGGAACAAAAGACTTGTTATATAGAAGAAATTGGCAGTAGCAGCAGAAGAACGGTTAAAGATATGCACGGTTGGCCAAAAAATGAAGAGCTGCAGCAGCAAGACAAAGGCCATTAATGTCCACCATTGTTTCTTCTTTTTACTCCACCACTCAATATAAGTTGAGATTGTTAATTGTGAGATTTATACTAACTCCACCTCCACTCTTACTTTGTCTAAATATATATGTATGCGCAACTGCTGAAAATATTTCTCTAAAATAGTTTGCAGCATCACCTGCTTATTTGATTATCACGAACGTGTGCATTCATTGTAGTTGGATAAATACCAACAAATTCCGCTAGTTCTTGAACTACGAAAAAGAGAAAATGGTTCAAAATCTCAAATGATAAAAATACCTCCATTCTTAACTTGTAAGTGAAGAAGATGGTGAATTTTGAAATAAAATTTGGAAACTCCAGTATTTAATCAATACCTCCATTCTTAACTCCACCTCCACTCTTACATTCTCTCATCAGAATATATGTATGAAAATGTTTGTATCGTCAATGCTGTTTGTTTTTCTTCCCCAGAACCTCAGCTATGTTGATTTAATAGTACAGAAAAAACTGCTTATTTGATATGAACGTGGGCATTCATTGTATTTGGATAAATACCAACAAATTCCACTGGTTCTTGGACTACGCCGGGGGATATCAATAAGAAAATAGTTCAAAATCTCAAATGATAAAAATACCTCCATTCTTAACCTGCAAGCGAAGAAGATGTTAATTTATGAAATAAAACTGGGAAACTCTACTATTTGATCAATGCAATTACACCAATTATGCACTGTTGTGAGCACATACAAATATTGTTGTTGCTTGTATACAGGAAATGACTGTATCGTGAAGTAGTTTTTATAGCATCCATTTTCTCCAAATTAGGATTTTTTATTACTTATTTCTCATATGCATTCCAGAGACTCAATTTAACACATCCTACAAAGAACATTCAGAGATTGCAGTTAAAACATTTGTATAGCCATGTTTAGATAGTCTGCCACCTATTCTGAGGGAAAATGGGAGTGAATATGGCTGTTAAAAACCTTCATTGTGTATGTGTGGACAGTGGGTTACACTCATAAAACAATTACAAAATATATATAAATACAATCACCAGATCAAAGCGTTGTCTGAATCTCTTTAAATGTGATTGAATTTTCATGAGTTATTTGCTAATAAATGCCATACGTACATCCGAAATAAAAGCATCATCTTACTTTTAGTAAAGGATAATATATTTAGATTTAATTAATGGCTACATATTTAGTGAATAAAAAAATTATTGAGACCATTTAAAATATAAGAAATAGTTAAATGTGTAGGATATTAAGGTTTTACAATAATATCTGATTTTGTATTCGTCTAAAGATAGTCATGAGAAGAAGCTTAAAGAAAATTGGGCCAAAAGATAAGATGATCAACGCCTAGCGAAATTATACTCGCAGGCTATGTTGACCATTTTCACATTAGATAAAATTGGTTGTTTCCGTGCCAAAAATGACTTTGTACATGCAACACTTATTCTAATTTTATAGTTGTTTCTTTTGTGCCTTAATGTGCAAAAATATACATTAGTTTGTTTAGATCACTTGTGAACCACTGGGAAATCAATCACCTTTTTTGAAACCCTACTTTAACCTCTAGGTATGTAGACTACATAAGCAATAAATATATTTTGGGGCCTCTACTAAGCTAAAAAAAAGTTGAGCTTCTTCGATATATATTAAACCCCACAAGAGGTTAGCAATGTTGTGATCATCAAACAAGTGCAATACATTCAACAAAGCACTCTTATGTACTGCCATTGTACCAACACTTATATTTTTAGTATCTATAATAGTTAGGATCATTCACATGCTTCTATATGCTTGATAATAGTATTTTGGTATAGGAATGCTTTAGAAATAACATTTTATTTCATCACAACATTAACTTGCTCCATATGTCACTTGCAACCTATTTCCTAAACGCATCATCACACATTTGTATTTATAGAGTACTTTGAATTTAAATTTGGATCTACTTGGCATGCAAGTCAACACACAATGGCAGGAGAGCCAACAAAAAAGGGGCACAAAACTCCATAAAATCTATTTTAGGGTAAAAGAAACCATAAAACAAAAAAGAACATTTTCATAGAAAGATGGTCATTTTCACATAGGGCAAAAACAATCATCAACCTCTGAAAATGGAAAAAATAAGCCAAAATAAGCCAAAATCTAGTGAGGACTATAGATAAAGTTGGAGTGAAGGAAGACATTCCAAAAATAGAGAAGATCAAATAGAACAAGCTCCACAAAGAGAAGAATGCAAATTCAATAAGTGAAATCAAGGCTGAATGTGTTCAAAACACAAGAAAACAAGTCAAGAATCGATAAACACTAAAAAATTATGCCAATAAGAGTTTAATTTAGACCAATGACTTATAAATACACCAATAACACAAAAATTGAAGGTGTCGATGTTATTGTGTGTGTGCATATGTATAGAATTAAAACACAAAGTAATGTGAATATTGAATGTGGATATAGAATGGGTGTAATCAACTCCCCAAATCCATGCTCATGTGCTTGGAAATCAACACCTTTGCAAGGAAACAAGAGTAAATCAATAACTATCTATAACACATTCACTCATGTATACATGCATAAAATACATGAATCAATGAAAACTTAAAATAAAGACATAACACATATTTATAATCTGGGTGGAATCACTACCTCTTTTTATTAAAAATATTCGGCTTGAATTTTCTAGTATACCCATAACTCTCTTCCAAAATGAATTATCTGTAAAGCTAGCTATTGATGCTTGTATAAAAATAAGTCGAGGCTATTATTAAGGTTTGGAGAGTAGTTAAGTTGCAGAGTAAGTTTTAGTTAATATATTATTAGTAGAAGTCAATCAATTCAATAACCTAATTGACACTCTTCTCTATTAATAAATGTGGAAAAGTGTGCACCAATATGTAAATTATCCATAGATTATATTATAATTAAATATTAAAAGTGCAACTTAATCACATTCAATAGTGTATGGGTAATTGAATATACTAACATCCCCCTTTGAGATGTACTTCTATAAAGGGAAGAATGAAGGAGTCATTGAACTATCCCCCCTTGATTTAACACCTTCCTTCATGCCTAAAAGTTGCCAAAGCAGAACAAACACATGAAAGAAGCAATCCAATTTTAATAAGAGTTTTATTTAACAAGGTAGATTAAGTGTGTCATTTCATTTAACTCCTATAATTTTATTTATTCTAGTTCCATAACAAATAAACAATGTTTATAACATCAAGCACAATTACCTGGATTATTTTGCATGTTAGAGTTCATCCAACTATATTAAGTCATTTGCAATTAATCCATTAACATGTGTACTCCATTTATACCATTTCCATAAAGTTTATCATGAACATGATAACAAATATTTCCATCCAATGAATCGTTTCATTTACTTACTTCATATTACACCCCAAATGCTTTCACAATTCCATAAATAGGATTTACAATGAAAGATACATTTATAGATTTGCAATGATTCATATTATTGGAGCTCAAAATTACACCCTAGCCTGAATCATGGGGGATTCAAAATTTTGTGCCAACATAGGACTGTCTCCAAGTGTGGGACTTGTGGCCTATGACAGACCTCTGTAGAAGGCTGACCTCCTCTATTCCATTGGTTAGGAGCATATGTGGAACACCATCTAACCTAATGCTAAAACTACTCCTACAACTAACCTACACTAACACATCCAAGGAACCCTAACCTACACTAACACATCCAAGGAACCAGGGAGAGAGAGGATGAAAGAGATGCAGAAATTAAGTCCTAAGATAAAAGGGGCGGTGATAGAAACAAACTGAAATTTGGAGCTTCTCCAGTTCTAAGTGACACAAATGCAAGTTTGTAGAATGAAGATCATAAAGATACACACAAATCTAATGTGAACAACTAAAAAAAATGTAAAATATGCAAGAGGGAAAAGATATTTACGTAAAACACATAGATTTTGAAGGAAAGAAGAAAGCTACCCTTGCATTAGTTGATTCTTAGCAATTTACACACAGAGTTGAGGAAAGATAAAATCTGTTCACAATTTGTAGAGGTTGAAGGCATGAAATTTCGAGTTTACAATGGAATCACTCAAAAATATGTGAAAGAATAAAAAAGGAGAAGAACCCATACAATGTGTGTGATAACTTCTATTTATGGAACTCATGGGGGAAGAGTGAGAAAGAGAAGAGGGAAGGAAAGGGTGTCATGCTGGAGTACCAATCCTTGAAACCTTATTGATCATGCATGGACACCATGATTCCCTACAACATTGACTTGTATTATAAGCATGGGTCCCCTCTTAAAAAGATCCAACTACCACAACACAATGCCTTGCTTCAATCGTATGCCATTAGACTACACAATATGACCCCATGCTTCATTACATTTAGGCTGTTGATGTGGTTGGTTGTATGGTTAGAAACAAGTGTGCCTTTTTCTTGTGCCTCATAGACCTACTTTGATTTATGGTTTTCCGCAGCCTCATATATTCCCTCAGTGATGATTAGAGTTTCCTTTTTCATGCGGTGTTTGAAGGTTTCCTTCCTTAGCCATTTAATGATCCTTTTATTTCGTGGAGGTATTTCCTTCCTCTAATGCACGACACTTTACCTCGTGACTATGCTCCTTCGTTTTGCGGACCTTGAGAACCCGTGAAACACTACAATTGGGAAACCTGTGACACATTGGGATAATGTCTCATGACTTCTAACCTTGTTGGAATAATTGCCATTGATGTCAAAGGAAGATTTAGAGTCTGACCGAAGAACTTCAGATTCTGACTGGAGATTTCTTTAGATCATATCCTAACTTTGTTCTAATTTTTTGGAGTCTAACTAAAGAGCTTCATAGTATGACTAGATTGCTTCAGATTCTATCTGAAGTCTATCCTATTGTATTGGAGTATAATAAGATAGCTTCATAGTCTAACCATATTTATTCAGAGTCTATCCAAAGTCTATTTTATTGCTTCAGAGTATGACCATAACACTTCAGAGTTTGTCTGAAGTCTATGGTTGGGCTTGGTATGGGACCAACATTTTTGGCCGACCATTATAATGCATTTATGAGATTGTTGAATCATTTTTATGATCATGTTTTTACAACCTTTATCTTGTTTGGTTTCCAAAGTTAAGAGAGTGCACAAGTATAGAAGGAGATATAAAATCATTATATGGTATGGAAGTTAAGTGGAGAGAAATGAATATGGAGAAGTACATAATGAGGTTGACCATGAAAATAATTTTCTCAGATTTTATATAGAGTATGGTGTGATGAAATGTGCAGGTGAGGAGAGAAAATGAACTATTGTGAAGGAGGAGGAAATGCGAAAGGTAGAGCAGTATGTGTGAGAGGACACATCATAAAGAAGAAACAATGATCTACTGAGTGAATGTTGTGAGAACAATGAGTATGCAACAAATACACATCACATATGTAGCATGTGCGAAGTGGCGAGGGAAATACAAAGGTATTTAATTGCAAACTTTTTATCTAACCATGGAAGGACAAAGGTCATTAAGAAATGAAAAACTATAATCATTAAGGAGTGTTGGTGGTTATTTTACTTTGGTGTTTTATATGAAAATTTTAGTCCTTTTAATTTGTTTTCATGCCAAGGAAAAATGAAAGATTCATGTAAGAAGACATAAATAATGTTGAAGTTGAAAATACAATAGTATAAGGAAGTGGTAGATATAAAAATGAAGTAATATTGTTTCAAAAAGTGTTGATAGAAAAGAAGGTTGACATCTATGTAGAGAGAGTGATACTGCAGAAGAAGAAATAAGAAACGATTATTCAGAATAGATAACTAAAAAATGTACAACAGAGCAGAGAAGAAAGGAAAATGATTTGTTGAAAACTATATATAACATACTTTTGGAATAGTAGCAAAGAAGAAGCATATTTTCCTTCGTTCGGCTGAAGAAACAACTATAGAAGGTGGAAGATCATATAGTTGAGGTTGGTGCCTCACAAAATTTGGGGATTGGTGTCTCCAGTGAGTTGGATCTCACAAAAATTTGGCTGAGTTGGTGCTTGGATTTGGGGATTGGTGTCTACACAAGGTTTGTGCCTACAAACAATTGTAAATCATTTAATTTAGGATGGATTTGGATGATGTATCCAAGCATTATTATTTTGTAGTTTTGCCCGAGAGAGGATTTTCCAAGTAAATTTGTTGTTGCTCTGTGTTATGTTATTTTTAATGGTTTTGTATATTTTATTTGTGGATGTAAGGTTTAATAAATGATAGTTTATCTTATACTCATTCACCCCCTCTCAGTATAAGTGTGTGTTTAAGACTTGGTATCAGAGCAGGCTCATTCCTAATAGTCTAACCATTGGAAGGTTTTTCTGAAAAACACACATGGCTAGTCATCAAGTTCAAGAAGGTTTCTCCACAAAAAAGGCTCCATTATTCGGTGAAACAAACTATGCATTCTAAAGCATAAGGATGTGAACACATTTAATGTCTCTTGGTTTTTTTATCTGACAAGTAGTAGTAACTGGATATGTAACACCTCAAACTCCACCAACGGATACAACTAGAAAGAAGGCTAGCGAGAATAATTCAAAATCCATGAATGTAATTTTTTGTGGCTTATCATAAGCAAAATTTTTCAAGGTAATGCATTGCACTTCAACAAAGGACACCTAGGATAAAATTCATACAATCTATAAGGGTGACAACAAATTAAAAATGATAAATCTCCAGATTCATAGGAGACATCTCGAAAGATTAAAAATTAAATATGAAGAAAATGTTGCAACATATCTTCTATGTGTGGATGAGATCATTAATATCATCAAAGGGCTTGGTGAAAAATTTGAAGAATCCATTATAGTTCAAAAGGTGCTATTGGAGTTCAAAATTGCACCCTGCTTTGAGTCATAGACAACCCGAGATTTTGAGGCAACATGGGACTCTCTCTCTCAGTTGTGGGACTTGCGAACTGAGACATATCTCTGGAGAAGGACGACTTCCTCTACCTATCCTAATGCTATCACTACTCCTAAAAATTGAAGTGAATCCTAACCTAAACATGCCAAGGGACTAGGGATAGAAGGAGATGTAGAAAAGGGGAAATCCTAAGATAAAAGAGCTGGTGATAGCACCAGAAGAAGGTTCAATCACTCTCCACAAGTGGAAGAAAAGAAGAAAAATGTGGGTGAGAGGGCAGAACAAACATGCCACAGACAAGAACCATGTAGATATCGATTTATTCACATGAATAACACATGAAATGGAGCCTACAAGTGGAGGAAACACATAACATATTAGAAATGTGAACAAAGAGGAAAGGAAAAATAAAAAATGAGACGAGGGCAGAGAGATAGCCCCAAAACCTGATTTTATTGATCAAAAGATTGACAATCATTTAGATTCATGGAAGAGGGTGAAAATACATTGCAGAGACAAAACGTAAGGTCTGAAACTCGTAGGAAATCAGCCACCATTTTGACATGGTGCCATTATAACAAAAGAGGGATCTCTTTTTATGCGCGGAGCTCTTAAATTTATAGAAAATGAAGGAGATAAGAAGAAGAGAAAGGGAGGGAAAATTGAACTTGAATTTCCAAACCACCAATAATAGTCATAAATCCCCTGAAAAAAATTGGGAACCTTTGGTTATCCACTGTAACATGCCATTTTCCTTGTTGGTGAAAAGATAGGTGCTCCAATTGTATTAAATGTTGGGAGTTGTGCCACAGGGGACTGCAAATTTTGTGTGTTAGAGAATTATTTCATATTTATACATATCTATCCTTGATACTTTTAAGAAATCTAGTTTTCATTGCATAGAGGACGCTGAGATATTTCCATCGATATAAGGTTTACAAAAACCGGATCATCCAATCAAAAGATATGGCGATTTTAGTCTCCCATGGAAAACTATCATTTTACGTTGATATACGGCTTTCTCCTTTCAGTCTTGCATGGCTTTGAATTCTATGGTTCTTCCTTGTGTTGTGCAGATTTTCCTACCTCTCTACTTGGTTTCGTGGCCTCCAGTGCAACGCGGATTTATATCAACATCCACTAACTTCTTTTAGATTTTCTTTTACCTGTGGCTTTCTGTTTTAGTGTGGTGCGGTTATTTCAACATCCCTAGACCATTTTTCTTCATTTTGCGGCTTTTTCCTTTGCTATACGGCTTTCTCCTTTCAGTCTTGCATGGCTTTGAATTCTATGGTTCTTCCTTGTGTTGTGCAGATTTTCCTACCTCTCTAATTGGTTTTGTGGCCTCCAGTGCAACGCGGATTTATATCAACATCCACTGACTTCTTTTAGATTTTCTTTTACCCGTGGCTTTCTATTTCAGTGTGGTGCGGTTATTTCAACATCCGCAGACCCTTTTTCTTCAATCTGCGGCTTTCCTAACCTTCGTGGAATGCTCCAATTCTTCTGTGGATATTTTTTAACTTCGACAACTTAATATCCTTAACCACATATTTTTCTTTTCAATTGTGGCATGTTGAAATGCTTCCACGGTTTCATCAACTGCTCTATTTTGACCCACGACCTCTACTAGTTTGACGCGAATTTGAATCATCATCCATGGTCTTTATTCTTTAACCTGCAACCTTCCACTTTTCATTCATATCCTATTCAGACTTCAGAGGAATTTCACCCTTGGCTGCGCCATACTCCAAGTCTTCGCAACCTTTACTCCAAGTCCACGATAGTCCAAGTTGTTCTATTTTTGCAAGGGGTGAAAAAATATACAATTTTTTTGGTGACTCATAGGGGTCATTTGCCTACTATTTGAATTGATCAGTGGCCTGAAGCATCCATTGGGCATCGAGTCAACCTAATAATTTTAAATTTGATCTTGAAATGTGAAACTCAACCCTTGAGACCACTAGAAGCACACCTGGACTTGACCTCTGCAAATGGTCTATTGGGGCTGACAAATACACTTTGAAAGCTTCCCCAAATTATTATTACACCATGAACCCAAAAAAACTATATAAAAAAGGGAAAATATTGTACATACTCCAAATGGTACATGCAGAGTGTGCATAAGCAATTATTCTATTGAAAACAAATATACTCCTACTCTACCCTAACCAGAGACAAGAGAAGCTAGACAAAGCCTGCAATAGGCAGGAAGAAATAGCTTCCCTTCTTTACAAAGTGTAGCCATGTAAATAATTTGGAAATAAAATCACATAGTGGAAGTGCAAACATGATCCAAACTTCCTCCTTCATCAAAGTATCAACTATAAAAATAACATATACCTCCTCAAGTTGCTGTGCATTTGGATTTGGGATGCATAGTTGCTGACCTTTGGCACGTTGTAGCTCTTCATCATGCTCAAAAGTAAGCATGACTGGTGGTAACTCTATTTTTAGCTCCAAGCTAGCCAAATATCTTATTGGGCATGTGGCCTTAGGAAACCACAGACTGATCCTCATGATCTGCCCATCTCTTTGAAGCTCATCCATTTGCTTAGGGACATCCTACAGACTTTTTCAACGAATAGAGTTGTTTGCAAAATGATTTAGTTATTGTGGTGCTTCTACAAAAAAATCATCAAAAGAATCTTATACCTTCATGATTACTGAGATGTCATCATCCTTATTTTCCACCTCCATGGATGGCTGATGAGAAATACTTGTAGCAAGAGGCTCATTGTGCTAGAAGACAAATGGTGGGGCTACATAAGTGGTGATCTAAATGGCTTCCTCTTCACCAATGCAATATTCCAAGTATGATAAAAAATCAACCTCTTCAAAATCAAGCACTGCAAGAAACTCCTATGTTTGATCAGTGGGTTCCTCCACTTCTGATTCTGCGAGCTGAGATGAATCAACAACCTCCATGAACACAGTGCCATCGTGCAAACTACATTTAAAGTAGAGAGATTGTTGGTCATATTCTTGTGCTTGTTATGTTGCAAAATTATCTTCCACCACTTGTTATTCAGTCCGCTAGTTGAAGGTTTGACCAACAATGGTACATCATCGGGCTCAAAATTTAAAGCCCAATATTTCAAAAAAATTATGAATTCTTCCCTTCTGGGCTCTTCAAATGGTTTTTGTATTGTTTGTGGTGGAGGGGAAGGTGTAGGATCTTCTTATGGAGAAGAAGAAGTTTTGGAAGGGAAAATGGAAGAGAATTGAAGGTGGGATGGGAGGGAAGAAGATAGAGAAGAGGAATCCTCAATTGGAGCAGGCAGACAAGAACTAGGAACATGGAAAATAGGTTGAGATGGTGTAGGTTGGGAAGGAGGAATATAATTAATGTAAGATGGTGTAGAGTAACCCCATTGACAGGGATTCCTAACACCAGATTGGTAAGCCTCCATTTCTTCGACCCAATCTACAATCCGTGCTATCATTTCAACCAAAAACTACAACTTCTGCTAAGGGCTGAACTATTTTGGTGCAAATCCTGTCGATGGGTAGGGATTTCTAAAACCAATTGTGGCTTCCTTCAGTGTGCATGTAACTCTATCCTTTTCCACACTCATCTCCATTTCTTCAATCTGCCTATGTAAATTAGCATCTTCCATGGGAACATCACCATCACCTACATAAATTTGTTCTTGATAAAAATTTTGGTTACATGAATAACCATATGGATCATTAGATGGTGGATTATATTCATGCTCTTCATAATGATGCTCATAAAACTAATTTATAGGAAGATTTTGAATCTATGGGGATAGAGGGGAGTGGTTTTTCTATTGCAAATTAGAATCCCAACAAGTAAATGAAGCCATGATTGCACAACTTCACGAAAGAAGAAAATGGAAGAGTATGGAAGGAAAATGGATAGAAATGGATGGAAGGAAAGGTATGCAACTCAAAAATAATGGGTTACCTGAACTAGTGGAGTTGGCAGATATGCTTGAAACTACCTCCAAAGGCTAAGATTTCATCAAGAGCATATCAAACTTGATGAAATGAACATGTAGACCAAGATACACACCTGTCAAAGGTATAACTTTGATTTATTGTCCCATCGTGTGTGCCAAAACTGTTGGATCTAAAAATTACACCTTGCCCCAAGTAATAAACAACCCAAGATTTTGAGGCAACATGGGACTATCTCTCAATCATGGGACCTACAAACTGAGATAGACCTCCGAAGAAGGTCGACTTCTTATACCTATCCTAATGCTAACACTACTCCTAAAACTTGAAGTGAATCCTAACCTAAACATGTCAAGGGACTAGAGATAGAAGGATATGCAGAAGAAGGGAAATCCTAAGCTAAAAGAGGTGGAAATATCACTGGAAAAAGGGTCGACCACTCTCCACAAGTGGAAGAAAATAATAAAAAACATGGGTGATAGGGTAGAACATACATGCCATAGAAAAGAACCATGTAGATCCTATTTTCTTCGCACAAAAAACACATGAAATGGAGCCTACAAGTGGAGGAAACACATAACATACTAGAAATGCGAACATAGAGGCAAGGAAAAATAAAACATGAGACCAGGGTAGAGAGATAACCAGAAAAACCAATTTTATTGATCAAAAGATGCAAATTCGTTTACATTCATGGAAGAGGGTGAAAATAAATTGTAGAGACGAAACTCAAGGTATGAAACTCATAGGAAGTTGGCCACCATTTTGACATGGTGCCATTACAACAAAAGAGGGTCATCTTTTTATGAGCGTAGATCTTACATTTATAGAAAAGGAAGGAGAGAAGAAGAAGAGAAAGGGAGGGAAAATTGAACTCAAATTTTCAACCACCAAAAACAATTATAAATTCCTTGAAAAAATATGGGCACCTATGGTTATCCACTGCAACACGCCATTTTTTATTTTTGGTGAAAATATGGGTGCCTATACTACATTAAATGTTGGTAGTTGTGCCACATGAAACTACACCTTTTGCGTGTTAGATAAGTACTTCATCTTTATACATATGTATCCTTGATAAGCTTAAGAAATCTAGTTTCCATTGCATAGAGGATGCAGAGAGATTTCCATCGATATAAGGTTTGCAAAAATTGGATCATCTAATCAAAAGATATGGCGATTTTAGTCTCCCGCAGAAAATTGTTGTTTTCCTTTGATACATGGATTTCTCCTTTTAGTCTGTTGCGGATTTGACTTCTGTGGCTCTTCCTTGTGTTCTACAAATTTTTCTACATCTCTGCTTCATTTTGCGGCCTCCAGTGCAGTGTGACTTTATATCAACATCTGAGTAATTCTTTTAGATTTTCTTTTACTCGCAACTCTCTGTTTCAGTGTGGTGCGGATTCTTTCAACATCTGTGAACCATTTTTCTTCAATCCGTGACTTTCCTGAGTCCAAAAAATGCTCCAATTATTCTGTAGATAATTTATAACTTTAGAGACTTAATATCCTTAGCCACGACTTTTTATTTTCAACCGTGGCATGGTGAAATTCTTTCGCAGTTTCATCAACTGCTCTATTTTGACTCGCGGCGTCTACTAGTTTGGCACGACTTTGAATCATCATCCATGATATTTGTTCTTTAACCCACATCCTTCTACTTTGCATTCATAGCCCGTTCAGACTTAAACAACATTTCACCCTTGGCTACGGCATACTCCAACTCTTTGCGGCCTTTACTCCAAGTCTATGGGAGTCCAAGTTGTTCTATTTTTGAAAGGGGTGCAAAAATAGACAACATGTACTAAGATCTTTACCTTTAATATTTGATGTAAAATTTTATGCTATTAGATGAGAACATGGATGAGTTACATGGAATTCTCATAGCTTATGAGATGAGAACATAATCAGAGAATCCATTAAAAAGGGAAGCAACTTTCAAAGCTTCAAAGAAAGAGAAAAATATAGTGGCTAAATCAAGTGATGAAAAAGATGAGAAAGAGGCGATGTTTATCAGAAATCTTAAAAAGGGATTTGAAAAATAAAAATGTAAGATACCATTCAAGTGTTTTTTTTAGATAAGGTAAAAAGGATTTGGTTTTGAAGGGACAAAAAAAAACTGTACAAAAAAGAGGCCAGACATAAGAAGACCCACCAAAGTAAAAAATAGGGTACCAAGTCAAACAAGCTTGACCAAAAGGTAACCCAAAAGCAAGGCATGACTAAAAAATGTCTACACATTTAAATAGTTTTTTTACATCAATATAAAACATAAGCCCCAACTTAGATGAAAGAAAACAAACACAATGACTTGACAAAATGTTAGCTAACCCTTCAAGTGTTTTAATTGTGGTAAAATAGGACATTTTGATGCCAAATTCCCACATAAAGATGATAGCGATGACGAGGAAAATCATGATGGGAATAAGAAGGAAAATAAACCTCAAAACAAGAGGAGTTTCAAAAAAAATGAATATAAGAAAAGGTTTTGAAAGAAAAAAGAACATATGCTACTCCAAAAATCAAAGTAGCTTAGTTGAGGAAAACGATGAAGGTATATGAGAAAGTGACAAAGAATAAATTATGTTCATGACTATAGAAATAAAAAATGATGCCTCTACAACTAAAGACCGTTTGGAAGAAGAAGATGTTGAAGATGAAGGAGAAGTAGATCTTGAAGAAGAACTCATATGTGCTTTGAGTGAGTTAAAAACACCCAAGAAAAAGAATATGAAACTAAGATTACATATTCATGAAGAAGAAAAGTGTGCTTTAGAAGAAAAAATGTCACATAATCTAGAAGAATTAATAAAATGGTTATTAACCTAAAAATTCAAGTTGAAAAATAAAATAAAACATATGAAAAGGTGAGATTCTAGTTGAAAACAAAAGAAGAAAATTGTGAAAGACTAGAATATGAAATTTTCTCCCTAACCAAAGAACTTGAGAAAATAACTACTAAGTTGAGTAGATACCTCAAGTTTGAGAAGATCTCTAAATTCCTAGATGACATTATCAATAGCCATAGATCAACATTTATCAAAATTGGTAGTGGATATGTATAAAACCATAAGACTACAAAAGAAGATCTCAAAGAACCACCAAAGGAGAAAAATGTAGACAAGCCAAAGAGCTATGGAAATACTCTAAAAGGTTATAGTAGAGTTGAATGTAGTCAAAAGAATGAAAATCATACTCCTCAGAATATTAGTACTCTTCTAAAATATGATTTAGACAAACATAGAAGCCAATTTCCTTTGATATGACATTACATGACCAGGTTTCAGAACGAACTCTTTGGTTATTTATTTTCATGTAATCATTTTTTTCATAATGAAGTAGATTGTAGAAATCATACAAGAAAATTCAGTTGGAAAAAGAATGAAATTTCTTATGGGTCTTCAAATAGAAATTATAATTCGTTTTCTACTCTTTCAAATTACAATGAGAATGATATTGTATGTTACAAAAGTAATAAATTTGGCCGTATAACAATATTTTGTCGAAATGGTTTTATAAAATCTCCCAGGTAGAATGAGAAGGTGGACGCTCCTTCTAAATAAAAAGAAAAATATACAAAATTGTGGAAAAATAATTGAGATCAAAATAATCATAAGAAAGAAAATCTATGCTTGTACAAACTGTTTTTCAAGCACAATACGAAGGAAAATAATGGTATAGTGATAGTGGATGCTCAAAGCACATGATAGGGGACACAAAAAAATTTCTCACCTTGAAGGAAATAAATATGGCATGAATAGCTGGAAAAGGAACCCTTAGCCTTGATAATGGAAAAAAATAGAAGATGTATTGTATGTTGAGGGTATAACTTAGTCTTCTCAGTGTTAGTCAGATGTGTGATCAAGGGCACACCATCACATTTTATGCACAAGGTTGTGAGATTAGGAAGGAAGATTCAAGAAAACTAATTGTAGATGCACACATAACAACTAATAATCTTTATGTACTCTTTTAGATCAAGGGAGAAAAATGCTACATGGGAAATCTAAACGATTGGGCCATATGAACTTCAATAATTTAGTAAAAATCAGCACCAAACAAGTTGTAAGAGATATGTCACAAATTAGAAAATCCTCAAACACTCTTTACATGTAGTGTTAGCATGGGAAATAGACAAGGGTAAGCTTCAGGTCAAAGGAGTACTCTACAACAAAGTCATTGGAACTCATTCATACAAAACTTTGTGGGCCTACTAGAACACAAAGTTTGCAAGGTGAGAGATAATTTTTGTTTCTTCTAGATGATTACACTAGAATGTCATGGGTCACTCTATTGAGAGAAAAATCAAAAGAATTTGAGAAGTTTAAATCTTGTAAAGCCTTGGTTAAAAATGAAACAAATTTTAAAATCAAGTGCTTAGCATCTGATTGAGGAGGTGAGTTTACCTCAAATGAATTTGAGGATTTTTTGAGTATCATGGAATAAATAGGAACTTCTCAGTTGCAAGGACTCCATAACAAAATGGAGTTGTAGAAAGAAAAAATCGAACTGTACAAGAAATGGCCAGAACAATGCTCAATGAATCTAAGCTATCAAACACATTTTGGAGAGAAGATGTTGACACAACAATTTATATTCCGAATAGAGGGAAAATCAAAGTAAATAATAGTAAACACCTTATGAGTTATGGAAGGGAAGACCAACAGCTGTTAAATACTTCAAAGTGTTCAGAAGTAAGTGTTACATAAAGAAAGATGATGAAGACTTTGGAAAGTTGATTCCATATCTAATGAAGGCATTTTTCTTGGATATTCTTCAAGAAGAAAATCCAATAGATGCTATAATAAAAAATTGCACAAAATTGTTGAAAGTATAAATGTGAAAGTGGATGAAATAAAATATCAAAAAGGAAAATTAGAAGGAATTGAATACACAAAAGAAAAAAACAACAAAAAGGAAGATGAATAAAAATTTGAAGAAGAAGTGACTAAACAAAAAGATTAAAAGACACCATCTAGACCAGTTCAGAAGAATCATCCAAAGAATCAAATCATTGGAGATAAGGATGATAGAGTACAAGAAATAAAAAGATTAGAAACTACATCTAAACATGCAAATCTATCCTTGTTAGCAAGTGAAGACAAAAAATAGATTGACGCTATAGAAGAAGAGTTGAATCAGATTGAAAAGAATGAAACTTGGGAACTTCTTCCAAGACAAAAAGACAACAATGTAATTGGCACCAAGTGGGATTTCAGAAACAAGTTGAATGAATATGGTCAAGTTTTAAGAAACAAATCATTGTTGGTATGTAAAGGGTATACACAAGTAAAAGGTATCGAATTTGAAGAGAAATTTTCTCCCATTCCACATTTAGAAGCCATTATAATGTTTTTGGTATTTACATGTTATAAATTTTTTAAAGTATATCAAATGGATGTCAAATCAACATTTATATATGGTAATTTAGAAGAAGAAGTCTATATTGAACATCCAAAAAGATGTATTTTATCAGATGATAAGGATTATGCGTGCAAGAAAAAGAAATCTCTTTATGGACTGAAACAAGCCCCCAGAGCATGGTACTCGATATTTGAAAAGTATTTACACCAACAAGGTTTTAAGAAGGACATTGCGGATAGTAATATTTACATTAAAAATGAAGGAGAGAATCAACTAATCATTGTTGTTTATGTTGATGATATCATTTTTGGAGTAAGTAATGACAAGATGTGTAAATATTTTTCTGATGACATGCAAAATTAATTTGAAATGTCCATTCCTGGTGAATTATCTTTCTTTCGTGGTTTAAAATTTTCTCTATCAAATAAAGGTATATTTATTTCACAAGATAAAATGTTAAAGAAATGTTGAAGAAGTTCAAAATGGAAGAATGCAAACCAGTCAACACTTCCATGGTTATAAACTATAAGTTAAGTAAGGATGATGAGTATCTTGAAACAAATAAGACATACATACATACATACATACATACATACGTACGTACGTACGTACGTACGTACGTACGTACATACGTACATACGTACATACATACATACATACATACATACATACATACATACATACATACATACATACATACATACATACATACATACATACATACATACATACATACATACACATATATATATATATATATATATATATATATATATATATATATATAATATATATATATATATATATATATGATTAGAAGTTTATCATATGTGACAACATCAACACCTGATGTGATGCAAGTGGTAGGCTTGGTGATATGTTTTCAAGCTGCTCCAAAAGAAACTCATGTGCAATATGTCAAGAGAATATTAAAATATCTAAAATGAAAATTGGATTATTGCTTATGGTATTCAAGAGAAAAGGATTTCAATCTAACAATGTATACAAATGCAGATTGTGAAGGAAGTGTTGATGACAGAAAAAGCACAAGTGGTAGTGCATTCTTCCTTGGCAATAGCTTGGTATCTTGGTTAAGTAAGAAGTAGGATTATATTTCCTTATCTACAGTAGAGGCATAGTAAATTGCAGTCATGTGTTGCACACAAGTTCTATGCATGAAGAAAACATTTAAGGACATCAAGGTAGAGTTTGATTTTCCAATTTCCATTTTTTGTGATAAAAATAGTGCAATAAACATATCAAAGAATCTAGTTATGCGCCTTAGGAAAAACACATCCCTATCAAGTATAATTTCTTGAGAGAAAAAGTTGAAGAAAGGCATGTTAAGTTAGAATATATTGCTATAAAAGAACAAATTGCTGATATTTTTATTAAGCCTATTCCAAAAGAAATGTTTTAACATCTTAGACAAAATCTAGGAGTGATATCATTCTCATCCAATCATGAAAGGGAGGAATAATCTCAAGGGGAGCTAATCTTTATTTTATATTTTTTTAGCCCGATGAGTGAATTCAAGACATAAAATATCAACGAATACGTACTCTAAGGTAGAGAGTTTTGATATTTTTAATCCTTTTCCATTGATGTCAAAGGGGGAGAAATAAAGAAAGGGGTAATAGTTTATCCATATTTCAGAAAAGGAGGGTGTTTTTGAAAAGGGGAGAAAACTACATTGTTGGTTGCCATTAATGAAAAAGGGGGATATTGTTGGAATAATTGTCATTGATGTCAAAGGAAGCTTCAGAGTTTGACCAAAGAACTTTAGAGTTTAACCAGATTGCTTCGGAGTCCATTTGAATCTTGTCCTAATGCTTCAGAGTCTAACCAGAGAGCCTCAAATTCTAACCAAATTGCTTCGGAGTCATACCCGATTACTTCAGAGTCTATATGAAGTATTTTCTATTGATTCAGAGTCTGACCAGAATGATTTGGAATTTTTTCAAAGTTTTTGGTTAGGCTTGGTCTGGGACCAACGATTTTGACCAAATTTTATAATGCATATATGATATTACTGAATTATTTTTATGATCATGTTTTGCAGACGTTTATCTTGTTTTATTTCTAAATTTAAGAGAGTGCACACGTATAAAAGGAGATATACAAATAATATGGTATGTAATTTGAGTGACTAGAAAGGAATGTGGATATGTAGAGAATGAGGTTGACCATGAAGATAAATTGCTCAAATTTTATATAGAGTATGGTGTGATAAAATGTGCAGGTGAGGAGAGACAGTGGGTTGTTGTGAAGGAGGAGGAAATGCAAAATTCATAGTGGTATGTGTGAGAGGATGCATTAGAGAGAAGAAACAATGAACTACTAAGTGAATGTTGTGAGAACAAAAAGTATGTAACAAATACACAACACATATGTAGCATGTGTGAAGTGGCTAGGGAAATTCGACTATCTTTAATTGCAAAATTTTTATCTAACCATGGAAGGTAAAAGTTCATTAAACAATGAAAAATTATAATCATTAAGAAGTTTTTGTTGTTATTTTAATTTGGTGTTTTATATTAAAATTGTAGTCCTTTCAAGTTGTTTTCGTGCCTAGGAAAAATGAAGAGTCACCTAAGAAGATATAAAGACTGTTGAAGTTGAAAAAACAACAAAACATGGAAGTGGTAGACATAAAAATCAAGTAATTTTTTTTTTCAAAAAGTGTTGATAGAAAGGAATGATGATGTCTATGTAGAGAGAGTGATGTTGTAGAAGAAGAAATAAGAAAATATTATTCAAAATAGATAGCTGAAAAATGTACAGTAAAGTAGAGAAGAAGGGAAAATGATTTTTTGAAAAATATATATAACATACTTCTAGAATAAAAGAAAAGAAGAAGGATAATTTCCTTCATCTAGTTGAAGAAGAAACTATAGAAGGTGGAAGATCATATAGTTGAGGTCAGTGCCTAAAAAAAAATTGGGATTGGTTTCTCCAATGAGTTGGATCTCACAAAAAATTGGCTGAGTTGGTGATCATATTTGGGGATTGGTGTCCCTAATAGGCTAGTGCCTACTCTTCCTATGTCCCTTCTTGATGCTTCCTTGTTCCATGGGCTAGAAGAACCCACAGAACACTACGTGATTGCACTCCACAGAAGGCTAACTTATTCTTGCGTGGCTTTCCTGTGTAAACAATGGCTAAGTTTATTTTTGATGAGTTGTTCAAAATTGTAAAGGGCGTATAATTTTGGACAATTTTTTTGACCTCCAAGGGACATCTTCCTGCTATAAGATAAAGATCAATGGCCTTGAATCATCCATTAGGCATGAATTCAAGCATATCCTTGAAGAAAAATGATCTCATCTTTTAAAATATTTTCTCCTGAATCCATATGAACTTAACATTACAATGAAGTTGATCTTATGGATCTATAAATAAAACTTGGAAACTAATCCAACCATCTGATTCCACCATGAAAAATTCTCTAAGATAAATTGTTGAACAAAAAGGGGCCAAAAAACTACATATAAAAATGAAGATAATACATATGTCAAGTGAAGCATGTAGAGAGTGCATATGCACTTATTACAAATAAAGATGACCATCTCAAGGATGAGCTAAAGAAACTCAACTAGTGGTCAACACACAATAAAGGAGGGTACCTCCAACACAAACATAACAAACACAAGTATTTACAAGATCCAATATATAGACATAATGGAGATGTTTAATATGAATCCCATTAAATGGGATTTGCATTGCTTCTCCATCAAGGTTGGACAACTTGGAAGAGTTGACATCTTTGCAAGCAGTGATGATGTATGACCTACTCCAAAGTGTATCAAACTTGGAGTGGTACTCTAGTTTATCTCTATCTGCATCCCATTTCAGGATCAGGTATCCTACTTTGAAAGCCTGAGGAGATTTGGATTTCTTGTCAAACCACTGTTTTGTTGACATTTGATACTATATTAACTTGATCATGGAAGATTTCCTTAATTCTTCAAGTTCACTCCTCCATTCTGATTTCTCTTTGATCTTCACCCTCAAATTCTAACTGATGGGATATCTCTAATGAAGGGAACTCCATAGATAAAGGAATCTTGACTTCTATACCATATACAAGTTAGAAATAAGAATTGCCAATTGACCTTTTTGATGTGATTCTATTAGCCCAAAGAGCATTTCTCATCTTTGTGCGCCATTGCCTTTGGTTTATATCCATTGTTATTTTCATGATTTTGATCAGGTACATATTAGTAGACTCTACAAAACCATTACCCCGAGGGTAGTAGTTGGAAGAAATATTCAAGTACATTCCAAGTCTAAAATCCCAATAAAAAATATTAGAGCCTATGAAGGATTTTTCATTATTATAAATAATGGTTTGGGGAACCCCAAACATTGTCACAATTTCCTCAAAAAAATCAAGGGTGACTGAATTAGTAGTTTCCTTGAGTGATATGGTCCCTGTCCACCTTGTAAAATAATTAATTGCTGTCAAGACCCATTTATGACCCACGCTTGATGGAGGATTAATCATACATATAAAATCAAGTCCTTGTTGAGAAAAGGGTTCATCCACCTAGATAGGATGAAGTGGGAGGACGAACATCCTCCTTTTACCAGTGAAGAAAGTAAATTCTTGACATTTTATGATCCATTGATGTGCATTTATGAAGAATGTGGGCTAGAAGTATCATGTCTTCATGCTTTTAATTGTTGTGAACTTGGTAGAGAAGTGTCCACTAAAGAAATTATTGTGGAATTACGAAAATAATTTGTTCACCTATTCTCCCTTAGTGCACCTCAAGAACACTCCATCAAGGTTATGTTTGAAAATAATCCCACAAATCAATGCATAAGGAACTGATTACAACCTTAGATATATTCTTTTTTTTGTGTTAAAATCAGGAGGGTATCTGCTAGTTTATAATAATGTTTCCAAAATGGTTATCCAGTTGTTGTGAATAAGTTGGTCTTCTTCATCTTGAATAAATTATGTGTTGCATGGATTTGGAACATTCTGCAGATATTCACTTTGAGAACCCTCTAAGTTCTATGGATTCTCTATAGTTTGTTATTATTCTTCTTCCATGAAGAAGGAAGCTTCTTGATTATGCTAAGAATCCATTTTTAACTGCTCACAAAGTTCCACGCCTCTTACCATTTTTTGGCCTTAATGGTCACATCATATTCCACAACATTGGTCACCCATTTAACTCTCTTTTCACTAATTTCCACTCCCATGATAAATTCTCTCACGTCAGGGTGTGAGACTAAAACTTTGATGTGGCTAGAGGATAGAATACTCTTGAATTTATTGAGAGATCTCATGATGGTAACGACTTATTTCTCAATGTGAGTGTATTTTAGCTCATAATAATTCATCATTTGACTAAAAAACGCTACTGGTTGCATTGATCCTTTATTATTATTATTTTGTTAGAATTGCGACGATGCTACTATCAGCCCCATATGCATAAATTATGAAATTATTTGAATATTTAGGGTTAATAAGTGTGGGATCCTGAGAAATATTTTATTTGATCTTAGTGAAGCCCTCTTTTCCTTTCGTAGTTCATTTGAAATATGCATCCTTGTTGAACATTAGAGTGATAGGTTTGAATACTCCCACAAAATTAGGAATGAGTTTCCTATCAAAATTTATCATTCCAAGGAAATATTGTAGCACCTTATTATGAGTTGGTAAGGAGAGAGAAAGGATGGTGGGGATTATTTTATGGTCAGTGGAAATACCATATTTTGAAACAACATGACCCAAAAGCTTTCCCTTTAGAACTGTAAAAAATACACTTCTTAGGGTTAAGAGATACCCCAAAGTCTCTGCATTTTTAAAATATTTTCTCAAGATGACTTATGTAATCCTTTCTCTCTTTTGAGAGAATAGTGATATCATTGAAATAGATGAGGACAAAATTATTTATGCATCCTTTAACATTAATAGACATTGCTCTTTGAAATCTGGTACCTGTATTTGACAAACCAAAGGGAATATGTTCAAAGGCATATGTTCCCCACTTAGTTGTGAATGTGGTCTTATATCAATCCTCTTCTCTAACTTTGATCTGATAGAAACATGAGTAGCCATAAAACATAGAAAATCTTTCATCTCTTACTACTATTTGCAAAATTTATTCCATAGAGGGTAGAGGATAATGATCTTTAAGGGAGGCCTTGTTCAAAACCCTAAAATCGACACAAAGATTTATTTATCCATTTTTCATTCTAATTGGGACCAAGTTAGCCACCCAACATGAGTAATTGATGGGAAATATTATTCTTTACTCAATGATATTTCATGAATCTTTTCTTATGGGGGATCAATCTTTGAGCTCACTAGTCTCTGTTTATGTCTAATTGGCTTAGGCACATGATCAAGATCAATGGCATGTTTAGCAATGCTAGGTTCAAACTATCTAAGGTATTTATAGTTCCATGAAAAGGAATCATGAAAAATTTGACACAAGGAAATAAAAGTTTGTTCTTTAACTTCATTACACACCTTTCCAAGTAACAACTCCTTACCTTATGTAATGGTGATAAGATTGCAGTCCTATTGGTTTATAGATAGGATTTTTTTTCTACCCTTTGATCTCATCATTAGGATTGAAGATGTCCTCAATAGTTACCAGACCTTTAGGTAACTTTTTAGTTTGAAGCTGGATGATTTTATCACCATAACATTTCTGCAAACTGGGTTGTAAGATTGAACAGAATTTGGTTTCATTTTTGATGAACTAAACTATCTGATCATTGTTTTAAACACTTACCAGCTGAATTCATTTTTTGGATTGGATGGTCTTACAACCAATTTGACATGTTGTTTACCTTAGATAAGGTCTTCTGTAGGGGAAAATATACGCCTAAGAATCAACACGTGATTTATGATGCACATGACCTCCCAAGGTCATGCTAGGACAACCAGAATGTGTAGGATTGAGGGGCTTGTTGACGGGAACCTAAATGATAATCAAGGACTAAGAACAGGTAGTGTGAATTCCTCATAGCTAAGTTGGAAAGAGGGGACTTAGAGGCTATGTACGGCTACGCTAAGTTCCCTGTTATTTGACTATTTATTTTAATTTTAATGCTAAAACATGTTGAAAGTTCATTTTAAATGAATAAGGAAAGTAAATATAGCTTAAATAAAATACAAGCATGTTTAATATTTTAATTAACAAAACTCATTCTTGATTAATTAAATAAGATGAAATGAACCATCTAATCTATTTATCTGAGGAAGAAAACAAATTGAAAGAAGCTAACTAAAAAACACTAACATTTACCTTTTCTAAATTAATTAAAATAAAATAAAGCTACTTCTACAGGCACATGAAATCAAAGTGCCACCATGTATAAGAAAACAAAATAAATAGGGAATGGATGGATGTAACTATTCCATTGTTGCAGGATTGTGTAATTAAATCTACTTTAAATCAAGAATGTACTCTACAATTATTATGAGACAAATATAACTCCTAATTTCCTTAGATTCTCAGAAAAGGAAGAAAGATTCTCAGAATAATTTCTTCATTTACCCATAACTTCCCTGAGAAAATGAAAATGAAATGTATGGAATTTTTGAGAGAAAGAAATGAAGAAATTCACCCACAAAACCTTCCTCCAAATTATTTCCTATGCAGATCGGTAGGGATAAGTTGGGAAGAAGATTTTAATGGAAGATTCATATTGATAATGAAGAAACTATAAATCCTACCTCTTAAAATAAATGTATTTATTCTTTTGATTTTAATGACAATATTCAAAATAAAATCTTCAAATAAATGAAACACATCCCCAACCTGGTTACTATAGTATTGTGAAAGCTTCCCAAATGTGGTGATGATTCTATTGTCTCCTCATCTTCCATTATAGAGATAAAAATCCAAATGATCTAGGGTGCAATGCTGGCTAGTTGTAAGAAGAAATCAAGAAGATGTTGGTTGTATGAAAAATGATCACAAATGCAAGTGGGAGGAAATGAAGCAATGTGTTGTGTTTTCTGTGTACTTCTTATTAGGATTCTGATAGGGTAAAAATGTAATTCAAATAAAAAATCTCCAACCCATGATGCAATTAAAATTCTGGTTTTTATAGAAAAATTGAAGAGGAGGAGTCTAAAAAATATAACAATAAAGAAGTGCCAAATCATCTGAGAAAGGGGGAGTCAAACTTATAATAAGAGTAAAATGAGAAGAGGATTATAATTTGTATCCAACAAGCCATAAATCAGGTGAAATGGTTAAGAAACGAGTGAGAAGAAAACTCACAAACTTGAGACATGCATTCAAAATATGTAGTTTGGATTCTCATTTTAATGCACATGAAACTGCTGGTTTGCACAGACTGGCTATCGTGTAACCACTATGGTGGTTACATAACTTAAGGAAAGAACAATGTAGAAAATGGGGGAAAAGAAAAATGTGAAGACATAGAAAACAAAAAGAGTTAGAAGCAAGGGTAAACAAGTCAGATAAACATACTGAAGGTAAGGGTAAGGGATTTGGATCTCATCATTATTTTAGAAAATAAATATTTCGTCATTGGGGAATTTTACCGTACCGTTGATGTGGCACCTATGTAATTTTGGGTGCATACATATTTCCCCATTGGAGAATAGTTTTAGTCATGAATGGGCGTAAAATGTGAATTCCGAGTATGATGCTCCCAAATGGGAGAGTTAGAAATTATACCTTAATTGTGAGTGTGTTGAAACCACGATAATCTGACCTTCCCACCACCTGCAAAAGAAAGACGAGAATCAAGTGCAGATATAAAACATGATTAACAAAATAATCTAAAATAAAATGAGAAGATTACTTACCATATCCACGAGGACAAGAAATATATGTGATCCAACGCATCAACCATGCATACACTCACTCAAAGTGATATTACAAAACCAAATTTGCACTATATATATAACTTTTTACTATTTTGGAAATCTTTTTCACACACACTCCTAGCTAAGTTTGGAGCTTTGAACCTCATGTGACCATTTCATGTAAGAATATAGTTAAATCAAAGATCACTCAGTGATGATGGTAGTGCAACCAATGGTAGTGATAGAGGGCCACAAACATGTAAGTTATGTGCATTTGTTTATTTTTTCCCTAAAATGTAGCACTTTTTTGAAACTAGGCATAGGAGAGGCGATTTTTGATAATTTCATAGTCAAGATGATCGTAGGGGGGTACCTTTTAAGTTTTTTCATTTGTTTGAATGTTTTTTATTTTTATTTTTTGGATGTTTTTACAAGTTTTTAATTTAAGGGTACAGGATGGATTTTATCGACATGACCGCCACAGTGGTTACCCACTTTTCATTCTACATAGAGAGGTAATTGTGAAAACATCATAGTGGTTATGTAACCATCACTCTAGAAGAGTGGTGATTGTGTTACTGCCATGGTGGTTTCCTAACCACCACCTTGGTTAGAGCGGTATATATGTAACCGTCACAAATTTTTGCATTTAAAAAGAAAATTACAATTTTTTTCTTATTTTTACTTGCATTTGTATTGTTTTTATGAGCTTGTCATGCACTTATAAGGTTCTAAATTTCTCTTTTCTCATTGGTTTGGATACAAGGAGATACATAAAATGGAGTAGGGCCTAAGAGCAGGAGTGGTTATCTTGGATCCTATAGTTATTGACTTAGCTAGAGAGGGTATTATTGGAGATGGCTGGTATACTAAGGATTACACAAACATAACATGTTTCCCCTGCGAGTTACCTTATTTGCAACTTATTAAGTTATTGGGATGCTAATCAGAACACTTTTTAGTTTCTTGGATTTAGAGGTGAGTGGACTATCACCTTGGAGGACGTTTATAGGATCCTTAGAGTTCCTGTTACTGGTAGGAAGTTAGCACTGAAGAGAAATAACTCATAGGTTAAGGCTCGCAAATGGGCCACTTACTTTGGAGATACACAGGCACCTGATACAGGTTCTAAGCATGGGGTTAGACTTTTTTCAGTGGACACAACCTCTATCCCTACTGTGCATAAGGCCATTATTGCTATATTGGTCTCACGTTGATCGGGGATAAGAGTGGAGACATGTTCCTATTTCATCAAGCTCCAATCGTCGAGAGTATTGAGTAACATAGAAGGGTGTATGCATGGGGAGTTGACATCCTTGACAACACACACCATAATCTATGTAGGGTTTTTATATGCGAGACTAGATGTTTGAGCCATCATACTTTAGTCATGTCATGGGTGTACAAGTGGATGATCCCTTACCAAAGGGGAGTTGGGATAATAGATCCCACAGATATTAGAGAAACTAGGTGTGTAGATATGGCTCCACTTAAGGGACCATCACAGTTGGTATCTACTCTAACCACAATATATATGATTGCGTAGCCATATCAGAACATAAATGGCAGATGGGGACTGCAGGGGATTATACTGGCTACATGTAGCACTATTATTCAACTGGTTAACTGAAGTAGTATAATTAAGACTCATACAGTGATTTAGGTGCCCTAGTATTTTGGATACCATATTCAGATGCTCTTCTAATAGTGGCCATGGTTTACATGGGGATACAGAAGGTGATAGCCACCTAGAGGTGTTAACTATAGTGGATAGTCATAGTGCCTGAGGTTCTTATCGACACACCGCGGGCTATGCCAAATCTAGATACTGGCACTGAAATTAGACTGAAGTAGGTGTTATGGAATTGTGTAGGTCTTGCGCAGAGTGAGGAGGAGGAGGAGGCTGAGATAGATTTAGGATTTAGGGAGGAATTGGACCCTGAGTGACAAGGAATAGGATATTCCTTAGTTTCTTCTAGAGTCGAGGCAGAGGTGAAAGAGGAGACCATATACCCTGAGGAGATGGAGGAGGAATCCGTGCATCTTTAGGGTATGGAGGAGAGAGAGCCAAGGAGGAGGTAGTACTAATTCTTGCAGCAACACCGATTGTTGATCTTAGCCAGGTTCCTAGAGACCCAAGTGAGTAAAACACACTTCTCTTTCCTTTTCTTCCTAAATTATCCATAGTTAAATTAAATTTAGAAATTATACAATCTAGATTAAATACTGAAATCAGCTATATTAGTTTTTATTATACCAAATATTGAAATTTGATTTGGCTATTATAGGAATCTAAAAATGAGTTTTATGGGATTTGATTTTACTATTATTGGAATGCAAAAAGGGATTTTGTGGAATTATATATCATGTATGAGGGATTTCCATTTTAGGAGTTTACAATTTTATAGTAATATTTTTATTAGATAAGGTACAAACAAGGATTGACTCCCAGGGGCCTTACAAAGAGAGATACAATGTGAAAGCACAACAACAAAAATCAAAACAAAGAATAAATGGTCCAAAAGGAGTTATACAAGATTAACTCAAACAAAGAAACCCCGGACTAGAAAACACAAAAGAAAAAAATATAACAATCTAAGAGTAGGGTTTAAAGAGTTTGGAAAAAACCACTAATAGTTCAAGAATGAAATTACTAAAAATTCTTTTGGCTTTTGGGGGAACTAACCTTATTCTTGATAGGAATTTCATTGTTGTTCTCTTCCTCCTCTTTCATCTCAGTCTGTTCTCTTTCAACTTCATCTTCAGAGTTGTTGATGTAGAGCTTGAAATTTATTTTATTAGTACCTTCATCCGTCACCTCCAGCCTTTCACTCAAATAATTGACCTTTTTTATCTACCTAGCCCATCTCTTACATGGAATTTATCTAGGTCAGGAAAATATGTTTGGAAGCCCTGATGGCCTCCATCATGACCTCACACCAACCAAAATTACTGTCTTCCATAATCTGGACCACCATTTCTAGGTACTGAACCCTCTTGCTCAAACCCTCATAATCCCTTTCATTACTAGTAATGCCATTATCTTTGGAAGGACCAACGTCAACCCTACCATCCACAGCTATGTTCTACAAATCTTCCTCCTCTTCATTCCTGTGAGCCGATATTTTTCCAGCCCACATTTTAGTGAGAAAATCATCCAGGGTGATGTCGTCCTCCTCTTTTGTGGCATTCATAGTTTTAGCTAGAATGGATCTCCCATTCTCATACATAAGAAGAATGAAACCTTTATGGATAGGTATTTTCGCCTTACCATTATGGAAATCCCTCAAGGAATCAATCAATGACATGAAGAGAAAAAAGGGAACGCTCATCATAATTTTATGTCTTAATATATTCAACAATGAAAAATGGTGTGTGTAAATTTTATGGTATGTACCCTCCAAAGTAATATATTTCATAATGTGGAGACAAATATCCTTCCAGACCCCCAGAATGTAGGCTCCAGTGAAGCCATCAGTGAAAAATGAAATTTTTCCTTATCCACAAAATGTATTGATTTCATGCTCCTTGTGAGTTCTGTCTTTGAATATCTTGAGGCCTTCCATTTGCATCTATGTAGCTTAAATAATGGAGCCCTTAATAAATTCTATCTCCATTCCCCTCACCGTGAAATTTACCTCAGTCCAAGCCATACCAAAATCCTTAGAGAGCAAAGGATCATAACCATGCAATTTGGAGATAAATTTTTGAAATCCCCCAATCCTGAGCATCTTCCACATAGAAGGATTGTTTTTGATGATCTTGTGGCTTGAGGTCTCGACCCTAATTCTATCACCTCCCATGGCCACTATGCACGAACTCCTAAACTCACACAGACAACTTATGTACAAAAAACTCCAATTTTTTTGAAACTTAAAGTGAATATGCTCCCCTTAGGTGAAATATCTTGGAAAACGTGGCACCAAGGGTCACTCGTGTGAGCATCATAAAATTTAGTGCAATCTATCCCTTTCGATGGATTCATTAATTGTTGAGGATAAACCATCACCTTTAAGCCAAATTTTGTAATCATGGAAATGTACACCTAAATTGGCCAACTTATTCGAGCACATATTTCCTTAGCAGAGGATATGATTAATTAAAAATGTATCAAAAAATTTCAATATCTCCAAAACATCATGAAGAGCATTTCCTAAGATCCAATTTTGAATATTATTATTATTAAGGGAATTAATAATAAGGGAATCCCCCTAAATCTAGAGATTCTTGATCCCTTTGTCCTTAGCAAGGATAACTCCCCACAACAACGCTTTAGCCTCCACCATGTTATTGGTTTTTCTACCCAGGGGTCCAACATAGGTGCACATCTAATCCTCATCATCGCTTTTAATGATCCTACTCCCATAAGGGCTAAGGTTCCCTTTTGACGCACTGTAAAAATTTAATTTAAAGACATTACTCTCTGGTCTAATCCATCTAGTTTGAATGATAAGAATTTTGATCTCAACAAGACTAAGGGTGAGACTTTTGAGAAATTCTTATTCCTTTCTAGGATAGGGATTTTTCAGCTTACCTTTAAACAATTTAATATTTTCTTTGATAACATCAATCGCTCTTTTTCTAACCTTCTTGAGGTTTTCTTTCTGATATCTGAAAATACAATCATTCCTAGGTTTCCACATGCCCCAAAAGAAATGGGGAAGGGATAACTTCCAAGCCATCACCAGAATAGGGAACTTGAAAGGACTCTCCCACTATAAGAAACAATACTCAATGGAATTAGGTATAGTCCATTGAAACTTGAATAGATCCTGAATAGACACAAAAACCATATGGGTAAAAGGACAATGGAGAAGAAGATGATTGAAACTTTCCTTCTCCCTTCTACATAAAAAAAATCTATTAGGAATAGTCAAACCATGCTTTCTTAGATTGTCCACCGTGAGGATATTATTTTGGGAAGCCAACTAGTAGAAAATATTCACCTTTGGGGTGAGATATTTCACCCAAAGTATTCCCCAGTAATATTTTTGGATGGAATCCTTGAAGTTCAAGCCATAGGCAGTTTTGACTGAGTATTCCCCAAAATTCTCCTCTTTCCAATTAATGGAGTCTTCCTGATTTTGGAATTTGGGCATGTAGAAATTCCTTAATTTGGTGTTGAGCTCCATGAAGGAATTCCAAAAACCCATTGAAATTAGGAGGAGGGATTATAGTCTCCCAACTGAGGGTTTCATCAATTATCCAATAATCTCATATCCAAATTTTGCCTCTATTTTCATAATGATGCGCTACCATTTTCCAAGGCTCCATACTGGCAAGAGGCTTATCTTCTATCCAACAACTGTTCCAGAAACTGATTTTGTTACCTTTACCAATCTCTAATTTAGAACCCTTATTCAGAATATCCTTGAAAGCCATAAAGGATTTCTAAAAAAGAGACCCTATAGGGAGGTCGTTATGGTTGAAAAAGGAATCCATTATGTTAATATTCCACATATATTTCTTCTTGATGATGTCCACCCAGAGACCCTCTTCTCTTAAAACCCTCCAACCAACTTTGGCAATCAAAGATTCATTCATAAGTTTAATATTTTTCATTCCTAATCCACCACACGTTTTAGGTTTAGTGACTTTTTCCAAAGCCACTAGAGGAAACTTAAACTTTTCCTTTGCTCCCGCCCAAATGAATCTTTTCTAAATTATTTCCAAGGAGATAATAATTTTGGTAGGGAGTCTAAAGAGGGACATAACATAGATAGGAATACCTTAAAGGGAGCTTTGGAGTATTTGGATTTTACCCTCCTGAGTAAGAAGAATACCTTTCCAAGTAAATAACTTGCTATTCACTCTCTCTAGAAGATTATTCCATATGGAAGGATCCAGCCTTTTGTGAACAAGGGGCATTCCCAAATAAGAATCAGGAAAGGTATTGATCCGACACCCCAATATTAGAGCTAGTCTAACTTGGAATTTATCCTCCACATTTATAAAGAAAACAACACTTTTATGGAATAATTAATATTAAGAAATACTTATAGTAAGATTAAGAAATACTTATTGGAATAATTAATACTTTCATAACATTGCAATGAATAACAAATACTTATATTTTCCATTCTCATACAAACAAACATTTTTATCTTGTATTGAGTGTACATATTCCCATTCTCATATAAGGATCATAGAAGAAAAAAAACTCAATATAGAAAGAAAGAAAAATTTAGATTCGATTTATTTTAACTATGGGGTCGTGCGCATTTGAATGTTGTATATTCTACATATTTTGATCATATATATTTGTGTGACAAATGTTTAGTTATAAGGTGGATTTATTTGCATAGAATGAAGGTAGGAAATGTGTTATGATATATTTACAACATAAAATGATGGTAATAAATGAATTAATAAGAGATAGTCTATAAAAAACTAATTTTAATATATTGTTATGAGATAAACTACAATAAACAAGCCAATTAATTTATACTTATTAATCAACATAATAATAAAAAGTAAACCCAATCAAACTATGGAAATGAGTTTTTATGAGATAATACAAGTCGCAATTATTTTTTTTGGTATAAAATGATGGCAATAAATCAAATATTAATGATTTTTTATGAGAAAAAAGAACACAAAAAACTAAATTTATCTATATAAACTCAGTCAAGTTCAATAATTGTTTTTTAAATGTTTCCGAAGAACAACGTAAATATGGGTGTGAACCCACATGATTTAACCATGTACATATTAAGTGTGAATTTTTTTCTATAATGCATTCAAATTTCTACCCCCAAAACCAATAACTTCTTTTCATGGAAAACGAGATCTTTGTATAAACCTATCAGAGCTAGTTTTGAGCATTATACACTATTCACATCATTTGGATGAAATGTGAAGAAGAACTAAATTTTTTTCATAAACACATTTTGAGAATTACATACTAATAACCATTAATAACATCACTTCAAATGGAAAATGGGAAAAAGAACTAGAAAAATGTAATAAACACAATTATATATATTGATTTGTTCCATTGTTGTTTGAAATAGAGAACATCCTTTTAAGATGTCTGTTACATCATCCAAAACCCCCACCAAGAATATTTCTCTTAAAAATGATGACATAAACCACTTATTATTTTAAAAGTATTTTTTAGAAACCTTTGGAGACACCAAAAAATTGTCTTCAAGAACTCCTTTATTGATTACATTAACTACACTCATAGTTTCACATTTGTATGGAAATTTTGGTGTTATCTAAATTGTTTACAAATATTTAGTAAACATGTCTCCCTATTTTTCACAATGATCCATACCAAAACAAAACAAAGGATGTACATCCACTTTAATTGTGTGTAGCAGTTTCGTCACTAGTTTTTCTACATTGGCATCTGTATCCAATGTAGACCATGAGAATGCAATTCAATTAAAATATTTAGATACAAAAGTTAGAAATTTAGAAATAGACATTCGTTAAATTAAATGTCATTATTAATTTGTATGTATTTCAAATACGATAATAATATTTCACAAAAAATACTTTAACCTATTTCTTTACACATATTTGTTAGTTGTAAATTTCTAGAATTTCTCCAATTGTATCTCCACATAAAAATTAAAATTAGGATATATTTATCGAATTGATTCCAAATAATATTGACAAATGAAAAGGTTCAATAATTTTACCTATTTATTTACATATATATTTTTTGGATATTCTCTAGTTGTATCTGCACATAAATATTAAAATTAATATATATTTATCAAATCGATTCAAACTAATATTGATAAGTAAAAAAAGAATACTTGATTTTAAAAAATACATCATAACTGTTCATGAGACAATTGTCATAATTGATGGTGATGGGTTTGATGTAGCTTCAGTATGGGCATCTACCCATTTAATACAATACAAAGGCTGTGAGAATTCGTTACTTCCCATTCTAAAACAAAGTGAATATGTAGATGTATTAAAATGTTTGTTTGTTTGAGAATTGACATATGCCCATTGTAAACATTCAACTATAACCAATATTGAAGTCAATCATTTTAATACCTCTAAATATTCAGAAACATATTTGAACAAAGTAAACATTGTTAAGAATTAACATATATATTGACTATAATAAAAAGAACACAAAAATCGTAGAGGGGATGCACCTAGAGGCGTAGTTAGAAATTTATAATATTGTTAGAGCATGATCTCCTGCTTCCGATTTTTCACCATAAAGATAAGTGAGGAATTATTTGTTTAATTCATTTTTCCCACCATATAATATTAATATGGGGGACACATTATAGTTGTATCTTTCAATCATGTGCTCCCAAAAATGCACTGATCTCGATCATTTGAAAGAATGTTCAAGGATGACAACTACAATTTCATTCAATTCGATAATATCCAAGGGCTCTAAATGTTTCCAATCCATATCAATTGTCACATATTTCACCTCCATACTAGTTGAAGTATGAAGACCATATCTGGAAAAAATATCTAACATCCCTTGAAATGCATTTTATGCATTCATAATTCATAATTGTTTATAATTGTATCATATAGGTTGGACTATACCTAGCAGAGCTAAGTGCTGCACTACATACCCTCTAAAGTGATAAAGCCTTATGTAGCTCTCATTTTTTTAATATAAATGTGAATACACACACACACACACACACACACACACACACACACACACACACACACACACACACACACATTCACATTTAGGAAATGTAGAATAAGAATAGATTATTTCAATGGTTATATATCAATTCTCATATAAGAATTATAGAATATAGAATTGGAAGATGTGCATTGTGACAGTTTCAACAAGATTTGAAGAAAATGTTTATGCTAGTTTTACTCTCTCCACTTTTCAACATATTGCATTTACTTTCTTTTAACATGGAAAGGAATGGGAAGTTGTGCATTGTGACAGACTTCATAGAAGTTGTGCACATTTATAATGGGCATAAGAAAATTCTCATACAAACAAACATTTTTTTGTTTTGAAGTAATTAATAATTGTATTGTACTAGCTAGACTATCCATAGCAGAGCCAAGTGCTGCACTACATACCCCCAAGAGGGATCAGGCCTTATGTAGTTCTCACCTCAATATATATATATATATATATATATATATATCCATATCTCATGTAGTATATATATATATATATATACTATATAGATAGATAGATATAGAGATATATATATATAAGTTTAACATGGGAAGTTACCACTCTCATGTAGTTTTTTTTATATAACTAGGGGAGATGGGCCAATAGATGAATATGGTCTAATAGTTGACATGATTATTAATCACACAATACCCAATAGTTATCATAGTACTATGTAATAGTGATTTATTTTCGATATAATAATTAGGTAGAGTATACAATCACATCATGACATGTAAGACCTCTCACCCATGTACAAGTATAAAAAAATCAATGTTTAAGCATTTTCACCCATATTCAAGTATTGGTTTCCACCATGGTTATAGTGTAACTCAAATTTATTGTTTTAAATCAATTCAAAATATAAATTTCCCTTTGATTGAACATTGCAAAGAAAAAATATAAGCTAACAAAAATATGAACTATATAATAGTGAAAAAATCACAATCCCATATGATAAACAATCGATTTTGTGGACCCCTTAACTTAGGGTGTACCACTACTAGCCCCTCCCCTAATAGAAGGAAAACAAGGATTTATTTTTGGTATTCCATTGTATGTTTCCCATCAATAATATAGAAATGAGTTTCAATGTCATGAATTTCATGCTCAAAATCCTTGTTGAAAATAACATCAGTAATGTTTTTGAAAGGAAGCAAAATTACATCCCCTTGAAAAGGCACATGGTTGCATAACATATAGTGGACAAGGAAACTGACAATTGATAAATCAAGTGATCTATATTGGTATTTTCTAGGAGCTAGATAACAATGAACAATATCAATTTTGAATTACTTTTCATCAAATAACAAAAGATGAATCTTTTAATCTATTTTGAGCTTGTTTTAATAATAGTTTCTCTTTTACAGATCACTTCACCTCTTGAAAGTGTGATTCTGAAATGTATTTTTATAGCATATATGATATTTTTTTCTTATGAGCATGGTAAACATTTTTGAGTGTAATTTTCACTACCCCAATTCCTTATCCATATTCATGTGGTGGGAAACAGATGAAGCAAATGATCCTTTATAATTGTTACTATCATTTTGGATGGACTAACCTTGGTGGAGCCAAATGATGGCACCACCAAGTGTTGTACTACATATGCTTAAGAGGAATCAAGCCTTATATAGTTCTATTATTTAGTTTTAGAATGGGTGGGAAATATTGAACTCAATCATTTTGGCTGGACTAAGCATTGCGTCTTTTGTTTATAATTATCTCATTTTGGCTACTATTGTTTAATTTTAGAATAGGTAGATGCCCATTCTCATATATGAATCATTAAAATACAATGTTTACAACCATGAATTCCACCCATCCTCATAGTATGTAGTTCTATTTTTTATTTTTAGAATCGCCAGATGCCCATTCTCATTCTCATATATATAAACATATTTAACACAATTTATTTATTAATTAATGGTAATTTTTTTGAAACATGTCTTCCATTGAAAAATAAGGAGTGACCCATTGTAAAACAAAGTAATATTTAGCTTCATGACAAGCCCATTAAAAATGGGTAGATGCTCATTCTCATATAAAAAGTAGAAGAATAGACAGAAGAAGAATAGATGTTTAAAATGGGCATGTTGGTACGCAAATTGATTCTCTCTTAGGTGCTGAGCAACATCATGGATCTAGCAGGATGCTTAGAGACAGATGAATCATAATATAATTAGTTTTATAGCTGGGGATGGAATTCAGTTGACTATTTTTCACTCAGATGTTGGAAAAAATGGATAGCACCGTATTAAGGGTTTGATCTACCCTCACTACTTTAGGTTGTGCCTTCAACCAGGGTGAGAGGACCCATTATGTAACCTATATTGATGAAGGAATATCAATAAATCTTTCTTTGCATAGTTTTCAGGAAAACCTTGAGAAAATATGATCAATACACCACAATATAACTCTCACTGGTTGTCACTTCTAGAGAATGGAGATATTTTTTGGATAAGGTTCAGGTTACTAGAGACATTAATTGAAACCTAATTGTTTCTACATATTTTAGCATTGGAATTTGTTCATTTATGGATACACAGTAAAAATAGGGGTATTTCTTATAGAATTCATCGTTTGAGATGTTTTTTGGTGGGAAGTTAAGTAGGATAAAGTTGATTATATCAAAACTTTGAGAACCTTCAACAAATACTAGAAAATTCACAAAACAGAATGCTTCGAGATAGCCAAAATATTCCATCTACTAGAAGGTGTGTAACAATGGAAGCCCAGAGGTACATGATTTCATACATTCTTCAAGAATTCAACACAAAGGCTCATGTTAAAGACTCAATTAAACATTATAAATCCCTGGTTCATCACATCTAAGATATACTCATAGAATAAAAACCAATCTTTGTCAACATAATGAAAGTAAAGTGATTTTAAATTGTTTATTTGTATTACAAGCTGAAATATCTTCTCATAATGAAATTAAAAATGCCACAATACTAACACATGAATGATATCTTGTGTGACTTATAAAGATTCTAACATAATATTGCAACAAGAACAAGAAAAACTATTTGAAAACATTCTGAAATGAAGAAAACACAATAATGCCCATGATCAACACAGATTAATTCAAGACTTATTAAATTCATTAGCTGGGGAAAGTTTTATAACAATTTCAGAGCTCCTCAATGGCTGTAAACTTGCAACCTGCTTGACATGATTAAATTTAAAGGCTCAAGAAATAAATGGGTTTCTTAGACAGTTTCTCAAGAATATGGGTTTCTAAAAAAAATTCCTAAAAATTAAAAACCCCCACTTTCTTCTCATCACTTCTACATGCTTTTATATGACCTTTTTCAATTCAAATATCTTTTCCCCCAAAAAATAAGAATATTTGAGGGAATAATTCTTTGTTACACGTTCATTCTACAAAATGGTATTCATGCACTTCATCTTATACTACTAGGTGTTCAAAACATGAGTCATTTTGACGGGCTCCACTTGTATTTGACTGAGATGTCTGGTTATTACTTTTAACAGGTTACTTAAACCATCCCCCTCAGATCTTGATTAAGAAATCATCTCAAATGATCACTGAGCATTTTCAAATGTTTGTTGACATGACACACACCTACGTTCATCTCTTGAAAACCTTATTAGGCTCAATGCACTTCACTTCTCATCTTATTGGCTTAAATGTTATTTAGGATGTCTATCAAATCACCATGATTTACCATTTTTGCTCATTTATACTTTCCTTCAGTCTTTAAATTTCCCTTGTGCAAACTAAGCAAGATACCTCTTACTTAAGGGGAAAGATTTTTCCAAATTGAAATATGTGTCTCCTTTCGGCTATAAAAATCAGTTCTGTTCCTTTGTAGTTATGTATTTATTTCATAATTTTGAGTATAGAAGTATACTTCTAACTATACTTCTAGTTAGAAGTATACTTAAAATTGAAGATAAGTTTAAGATATACTTCTAACTATTCTCTGTTGATGTATTATGAGATGAAGACTATCATCTATCTTTCTTTATTTTGTATTCTAGTTTAGGTATAAAGATAATGCCATATTTAATATCTTTTGTATTATTGATATGTTATTTAAGAATATCACTTCAATATTTTGTAAGAGTTGCACACTATTATTTTCCTTAGTTATAAAAGGATGCATCTAAATATGATCACTTCTTGCATGTTTCAAAGTCTCAACAAGATCATTCCCTTGTAAAAATGTATAACTACACATAAAAAATGGGAAATAATTTAATGCAGGTGAATTGTGTCCATGTGTGTATGTATATATAATTATCTGTATTTTTACGAAATACAGACAACCCTAAGTAGAAGGACCTAGGAAGGGTTACTTATTTTTCAAGATGGGTGGCCTAGTTGCATATGCCTAGATGGGTGGGAGAGCTGATCAATTGAGCTCAGAGGGAAAGTTGACATTTCGTGCTAGGTGGGTGAGTTGATCTACTTAGCTAGCAGCCGAGTTGGGCGGGTGAGCTCACCTACCAAGCTAAGAAATATTAAATGATGTATCTAATGAGAAAATACCCTTTTTCATAATTAGAATCATTAAAGAAGAACAAAGATAAAATGTAGCTTGTTTTATAATGGAAAAATTCCCATTCTCACATCCTTCATAGAGCACTTGTTTACCATTAATTTGCAAATAAATTGGTGTACCACCTTTGATTAATTGAAAGTAATTTTTTTTCAAGAACATCTTCAAGCACCCGTTGGAGGGAAATTGTAGAAATTAATGGAAAATAATTCTTCTGTGGGATGGTAGAGAGAATGATGGCGGTTACTGTTTTTGATGATGGTAGAGATCTTGGGAATTGCAAGGTTAACTAGGGTCGGTGAAGCTATCTCTTTGTTGTTTATCCTTTCCATTTTCTTTTTCATCCAGTTTCCAGTTTTTTGGGTTGCCTGTATTTCGTTAAAATATAGATACTTATATATATAGACACACACACATGGATTCAATGATTTCACATTTTTTCCATGTAATTAACCTCAGGAGGGGGTGCAGGGAAACTAATATTTTAGGAGAGGGTGCTAATATAATACAATTATTACTTATTACAAAAAAACAATGTTTGTTTGTATGAGAATGGGCTTGTGCCCATTATAAATATGCACAACTTATATAAAGGATGCCACAATGCACAATTTACCGCTATAAAACAATGTAATTTCCCATAGACTGTTTCTTCCTACTAAGAGAAAAATTTGAGCAATATTCTGAGATATTGTTTTATCACTCCGCTAAATTTTTGTTAACCCTTTCAACTTTGGGCTCCCTCTGTTTCATAAGACTATTTTGGCTTGTGAAGAACCAGATTTGAAGGAAATTTGAGGCATATTGGTAAGGATGTATCCTTTTTAGGGGTATTCTTAGGGATATTGGTAAGGATTGAAATATTTGGCTTGGATTGTGACCCTACCCCTTTGACAGATTTACTTCTAGTATTATATTCCTTCTCTTGAGCAACTACTGCATTCATTAGCAGTTACCTATCTTCTTTTGAAGACATTCCCCCATCATATTTTTAATCATCAATACCCTCAAATATTCAAAATCATGATTGGGAAAATCAAATGCTTATACCATATTAATTTCAAAAGTACCAATGGGGGGAAGAGGTAATACGTGATGGACATAATCCCAGAAGCCTTCGACAGTTCTTGCACTTATCAGTTCAGTTGAGATTGCCCCCTGCTGTGAGCTTACAGGTCACTCCATCATGCACACATCACCATATGCTTCTTCATCATCATCTACTTCCTCAATTTCCTTGTTTACATAACATAGGGAATGTGGAAAGAAACACCTATCGCACCATTCCATAACACGGTCCTCTTCCAAGGTAGCAATCTTGGCAGTTAAAGGATCAGGAACCAATCTATTTTTCTAGGGTTGAGGCTATCTATTTCCTGACCTCGTGGGCCCTTTTACTCCATCATCTTGTTTATGATCACCTCTGGGGTGATTTCTAAATATTTCCTAACCTTGTGGCTTATGTTGACCTTGGGAGTTCTGTCCTATCCCCTTTTTTCTCTAGTCAGTTTATAGGATATCTCTTTTACTACTCAACCAAATTTTTTACAACCTCTTCAAGATCCAAAACCTTGCTTAACTGAGGCTTTTCAGGATTGATCAACTTAATACCTTCCCTCTTAGGAGGCTTGCCAACTGCCTTGATATTATTCTCAAATTTTAAAGCCATAGTGAAGGATTGCCTCAATGTTCCCAGGTTTTAATCTCTTAAGTAATAAGCAACCTTTTTATCAAAAGCATCAAAATACTTGTGTAGACACCTATAATTATTCCCAAGCAATTTAAATACTTAAATTGTGCTAATTATCCCATTTCTCACAAATCGATGACGTGTCGTCAAAAGCACTCATATTCCATCTTGTTGTCATTAATTAATTACAATACACTGATTGATTAAGTCACTTATCTAGCTAATAACCTAATTAATGATCTTCCGTTAATTAAATCACCTCTTCTATCTAGATTAATTAATTATTATTAATTAATTAGTCTTCCCCTTCATTTAACTAGTAAATCAATATTTAATTGATTTAATCCCTTTTAAATAGCCTAAATCGTACTAATATTCTTCTAAATGTCTTCTATAAGCTTACACATACCTATTAATTAATCACCTTTGATTAATTAAAATACCCCCCAACTCCCATGACCTGCTAAACATGTATTAAACCCTTCTAAAGTAAGGTTACCTTTAATAAAGCAACCTTATCCATTCCTAATCATGTTTTACCTTTATCCCACATTCATGAGGATGTGTTGAATCCTTTATCCTTTGGGCTATATAAAGAGCCCTCCACCTACCTTTTTACTTACACCTAAACTCCTGAGAGAGCAAATGCAAAGCATATAGCAAAGAGACTAAGAGCTTGCACCTTTCTTTCTTGAGAGTTCATCATATTGAAGAGTTAAGCCTCTTTCTTAAAGTGCTTGGGTCATATGGGAGGTGTCAAAAGGGTATTGTAGCTCAACTTTGATTAGCCTTCATTCCTAGGTTCTTGGAACATTAAGGACAACTATTTTTGATAGCCATAGAACCTACCTAGGTTCCTTCATTTATATGTTATTAGAGAATAGAGGATATTTAGGTGCTTAACATAGTTGATTTCATAGTTTTGTATTGATAATTTTTAGCATCTAACCCTTGATTAATTCTTATCATGATGGTGTTTATAATGTTTTTAAATTCTTGCTACTTAAGACTATTTAGGTGTTAGTCTTTGTTTACATTAGCATTAGTTTAAAAAAAACACTTGCACACAACTTGATCAAATAGGATTCATCACTTGGCCTTAAGTTTATAAGTAACCTTTTCAAGGTTTTATTGAACCTAGTATTGAAATCATGGACAGATTCATTTGGATTCTTCTTTATATTTTCAAACTCAGATAAAAGGAACCTGGGGTTTGTCTTGTCCCCATATTGAAATCTAAAGGCATTTTTCATCTCAGTCCATGAATGTATCGAATTATCTGGTAAATACTTGTACCAGTCACATGAATCTTCCTTAAGAGTGTGAATAAACAACTTTACATACACGTCTTTAAACTCAATTTCACAATATTCCATCATGTTGACAAAGAGTTTTAAATGTTGGTCACTAGTGATGGTATTATTCCCTTGAAACTTTGGCAACATATTTTTGACATCTTGTGGCACCATATATAGGTCTAAAAGTGTTGACAACAAAAGGAGGACTAGGTGGAGGTTGGGCCATATTGCCTTAAGGCAGTGAATTTACAGGAGAATCAAAATGATAGGGAACAAGGGGTCTTTGGAGCACAGGAGTATAGCTTTCAAAATAGATATTCTCTAATGACTCAGCTTTGTGGAAATCCCTATTAACTTTGGAGGACACAGGAAAAAACTGAGAAGCTTACTTTTCAGACGTAAATGATGGGCCCTCTCCAGTTGGAGAATTCAAAGTTACACGAGGACTGCTTGGGTCAGAGTCACTTGAAGAGGTATGGTAATTTTCAACTATAGGTTGTTCACTTTCCACAATTGGAATCTCCTTTCTTGACTTGTGATCTCTTAATACTTTACAGATTTTTCTTCCTTCTAAATTTTCCTTTCCCAACTCTAGAAATAACTTCCTAGTAGTGTCCCTAGTGAAGAAATATCTTATCCCTTCTAGATTTGCAAAGATTAATGAAAAATTTCACTTGACACAGGCTAAGACACTGGTAATTATCAAATTTCAAATCAAAACGAAGTCGCCACTAAGGATTCTCACCTTAGTTGTGAAAATGCACTACAAGAAACTTCTCAAATGTCTATTAATACTTAATTCCCATAAAGCTTAGCAGATCTAACCTTCCTTTACCCGTATTTATCACTTGACGATATAAAATTAATGCAATAACCACTAGAAACTAGAAATATTGCACAATGAAGTTGTGATCTTACACAATTCTTACAAATCTTAACAAAGAATGACGTTTAAACAACGTATTTGCACTTAAATCATGTAAGAAGCATTACCAGGGTCATTTTGTGTATGCATTTGTGTAAATAATTCCCCGACAGTGGCACCAGATCAGTGTTGGTACCAAAATTGATTCTCCCTTAGGTGTTGAGCCACATCACGGATCCAACAGGATGCTTAGAGATAGATGAATCATAATATAAGTCATTTTGTAGCCAGGGATGGAATTCAGCTGACTCTTTGTCACTCAGACATTGGAAAAAATGGATAACACCGTGTTAAGGGTTTGATCTACCCTCACTACTTTAGGTCGTGCCTTCGACCAGGGTGAGAGGACCCATTTTGTAACCTATATTGATGAAGGAATATCAATAAATCTTTCTTTACATAGTTTTCAGGATGACCTTGAGAAAATATGATCAATACACCACAATCTAACTCTCATGATTTGTCACTTCTAGAGAATGGAGATATTTCCTAGATAAGGTTCAGGTTACTAGAGATATTAATTGAAACCTGATTGTTTTTACATATTTTGGCATTGGAATTTGTTCATTTATGGATACACAGTACAAACAGGGGTAGTTCTTGTAGAATTCATTGTTTAAGATGTTTTTTGGTGGGAATTTAAGTAGGATAAAGTTGATTATATCAAATCTTTGAGAACCTTTAACAAATACTAGAAAATTCACAAAATAAAATGCTTCGGGATTTCCAAAATATTCCTTCAACTAGAAGGTGTGTAACAATGGAAGCCCAAAGGTGCATGATTTCATACATTCTTCAAGAATTCAACACAAAGGCTCATGTTAAAGACTCAATTAATCATTATAAATCCCTAGTTCATCACGTCTAAGATACAATCATAGACTAACAAACAATATTTGTCAACATAATGAAAGTAAAGTGATTTTAAATTTTTTATTTGCATTACAAGATGAAAGCTCTTCTCATAATCAAATTGCAAATGCCACAATACTAACACACAGATGAGATATTGTGTGAATTATAGATGTTATAACATAATATTGCAACAGGAACAAGAAAAGCTATTTGAAAACATTATGAAATGAAGCAAACACAATAATGCCCATGATCAACACAAATTAATTCAAGACTTATTAAATTCATTAGATGGGGAAAGTTTTTTAACAATCTCAGAGCTCATCAATCACTCTACAATTGTAACCAGCTTGATATGATTAAATTTAAAGGCACAAGAAATAAATGGGTTCCTCAGACGGTTTCTCAAGAAGATGGTTTTCTAAAAAAAATTCCTAAAAATTAAACCCCCCTTTTTTCTCATCGCTTCTATATGCTTTTATATGACCTTTTTCAATTCAAATCTTTTTCCCCCCCAAAAAAATGAATATTCGAGGGAATAATTCTTTATTACATGTTCATTCTAAAAAATGGTATTCATGCACTTCATCTTATACTGCTAGGTGTTCAAAACATGAGTCATTTTGATAGACTCCACTTGTATCTGACTAGGATGTCCGATTATTGCTTTTAACAGGTTACTTGAACTGTCCCCCTCAAATCTTGATTAAGCAATCATCTCAAATGATCACTGAGTGTTTCCAGATGTTTGTTGACATGACACACACCTATGATCATATCTTGAAAACCTTCTCGGGATCAATGCACTTCACTTCTCGTCTTACTGGCTTAAATCCTATATAGGATGTTTGTCAAATCACCATGATTTACTAGTTTTTCTCATTTATACTTTCCTTCAGTCTTTAAATTTCCCTTGTGCAAACTAAGCAAGATCCCTCTTACCTAAGGGGAAAGATTTTTCCAAATTGAAATATGTGTCTCCTTTCGGCTATAAAAATCAGTTCTGTTCCTTTGTAGTTATGTATTTCTTTCATAATTTTGAGTATAGAAGATTCTACCAGGAGAAATGGAAAAGACACTCGTGGCACACAGCCTGAAGGAGATTTCCTTAGAAGATTTGAATCATATTTTCAACCTGATTAGCCCGGATGAAACTTTTTTTAGAGCCTTGTTCGAAGTGGAATGTGCAGGAGACACCAAAGGACCATTGACATATCAACGGGTCCGTATAGCACTTTTAACTAGGTTGATTAGAATCAATCCTGTGTTCGCCTCCTTCCAAGTCATGTATTTCCATATTTTTAGATGGGAGCAGATGAAAAATCCTGAGGATTTGAAAAAAATTTGGTCCGAAAGGGGTGAGGTTAAAACTGAGCACCAATAGGGCATATGCCCATTCTCAAATAATAATAATAGAAGAATTGTGAGTATTTTTTTTATCTCATATGAAACATAGAATAAAAAAAGATGTTTAGAAGAGGCATATGGAAGATAAATATTACTTTGTTTTAGAATTGGACAAGTTCCCATTTAACATATAGAAACCATGAAAGAAGAATGACTCATAGAAGAAGAATTTACTTTTTTTTAAAAATTGAAGATAAGTTTAAGATATACTTTTAACTCTTCTCTGTTGATTTATTATGAGATGAAGAATATCATCTATCTTTCTTTCTTTTGTATGTTGGTCTGGTTATAAAGATAAACCATATTTTAGATCTTTTGTATTATTGATATGTATTTTAAGAATATCACTTCAATATTTTGTAAGAGTTACACATTATTATCCGCCATAGTTATAAAAGGATGCATCTAAATATGATCGTTTCTTGCATGTTTCAAAGTCTCAAAAAAGATCATTCCCTTGCAAAAAATGTATAACTACACATAAAAAATGGTAAATAATTCAATGCAGGTGAATTGTGTCCATGTGTGTATGTATATATAATTATCTATATTTTTACGAAATACAGACAACCCAAAGTAGAAGGACCTAGGAAGGGTTACTTATTTTTCAAGATGGGTGGCCTAGTTGCATAGGCCTAGATGGGTGGGTGAGCTATGCAAGATGAGATGGGCGTATGAGCTATGCAAGATGGGCGCGTGAGCTATGCAATCGATCTCAGAGGGAAAGTTGACATTTTGAGTTGGGTGGGTGAGCTGATCTACTTAGCTGGTGGCCAAGTTGGGCAAGAGATCTCACCTACCGAGATAAGAAATATTAAATGATGTATCTAATGAAAAAATGCCATTTCTCATAATTAGAATCATTAAAGAAGAACAAAGATAAAATGTAGCTCATTTTATAATGGACAGTTGCCCATTCTCACAGCCTTCATAGAGTACTTGTTTACCATTACTTTGTAAATAAATAGGTGTACCACCTTTAACTAATTGAAAGTAATTTTTTTCAAGCACATCTTCGAGCACCCATTGGAGGGAAATTGGTGAAATTAATGGAAAACAATTCTTCCATGGCATGGTAGAGAGAATGACGATGGTTGCTATTTTCGATGATGATAGAGATCTTGGGAATTGCAAGGTTAACCAGGGTCAATGAAGCTATCTCTTTCTTGTTCATCCTTTTTGTTTTCTTTTTCAACTAGTTTCCACTTTTTTGGGTTGCTTGTATTTCGTAAAAAATATAGACACTTATATATATATATATATATATATATATATATATATATATATACACACACACACACACACACATGGATTGAATGATTTCCCATTTTTTCTGTGTAATTAAACATTCAGAAGGGGGTGTAGGGAAACTAAGATTTTAGGAGAGGGTGCTAATATTATACAATTATTACTTATTACAAAACAAACAATTTGTGTTTGTATGAGAACGGGTTTGTGCCCATTATAAATATGCATAGCTTATATAAAGGATGTCACAATGCAAAATTTCCCATTATAAAACAAAGTAATTTCCCATAGACTGTTTTTTCCTACTAAGTGAAAAATTTGAGCAATATTATGAGATATTGTTTTATCACTCTGCTAAATTTTTGTTGACCCTTCAACTTTGGGCTCCCTCTGTTTCATAAGATTGTTTTGGCTTGTGAAGAACCAGATTTGAAGGCAATTTTAGGCATGGATTATTCAACTCTTATCTGTTAAATTATTATGGGATGAAGAATATCATTTGGTTTTATTTCCCTTATATTCGTTTATCGGTTTTGTAGATAATTCCCTATTTTCAATCTTATGTATTTTTTGATCTAGGTATTAAGAATATCATTTCAATATTTTGTGAGACATGCATAGTTGTTAACCTAATCTTATTTAATAATATGAGGAGTTACTTATTTTTTATATTGAAGATAAGTTTCAGAGATACTTCTAACTCTTCTTTGTTGTATTTCAAGTCTCTAGGTATAAAGATAAATTATAATGCCACATTTTAGAACTTTTGTATTTTTTATATGGGTTTTAAAAATATCACTTCAAAATTTTGTAATACTTGCATAGTTGTTATCCTCCATAGTTATAAAATATTGCATCTAAATATGAACATTTCATGCATGTTTCATAGTCTCAACATAATCACATTCCCTTGCAAAAAATGTATATGATTTTCCTTCTTGGTAAGACAAGGAGTTACATAAGAAATGCACTTCCAATCCTTCATGCTAAGATGAGAAGTTATCTGTTATGTTTTTTGCCAAAGTACATATTCGAATTACCATCTAAAAGGCATTACATTGGGTGTGACAGTTGATCACAAAATAAATGATAATTCTATAATTCTTCTTTCATCCATAAAATGATATTTTTTATTCATGATTGATGTTCATGAAGGTTAGATAATATTAATAAAAGTAAAGCATTTTATCCCAAAGGTGAATCATTTGCAAATTGGCCTTTCATTACTGGTGAGTCATGTCAAGTAAGGAATTTTATCCCGATGGTGAATCATTTGCTACTTGGACTTGCATTAATGGTGAATCATGTCACATTTGTTAGCCTTGATATCATATGTTTCTCTTTGCATTGTTGAATGATTTACCACATACACAAGGCCAATGTACACATGGTTTATCCTTTGAGATTAAATGTTGCACTTCCATTACTATGATCTTACCTTGCTGAAAAAAATTCTTTTATTGTATAATATTGGGTATTAGAATGTTTACAATGGGCACATGCCAAAAAAAAATTCTAAATATTCATAAACAAACTTATTCTTTGATTCATACATGAGAAGGGGCATCTACCCATTCAATACGAGTAAATATTGAATTTAAATAATTTTTAGACCTCTGTAAAGGATGTAAGAATGAGAATTTAGTTTATACAAGAACTTGATCATTTTAATACCTCTGTATAGGTTGTGAGAATTTATACCTCTATAAAAGCTGTGAGAATGGGAAACTTCCGAAGTATTAAAACATTGTTGGTAATGTTTTTTATAAAAATATTAGTCTCATATTATGTTTCATGTCACTCCATATTTTTAAGTAGGGTTTTCGACTACGATTGAAATTATTCATATTATGACGCCACCAAAAATTTATATCGTTTTGGTTGGACTAACCCTGATAGAGACTAGTTGTGATTCCATCAAGTGTTTCACTACATACCCTCGAGGGGGTTCAAGCCTTATATAGTTCTATTATTTTTATTTAGAAAGGGAATCTTAGCTCCGCCATGTGTTGCACTACATACCTTTGGGCAGATTCCCATTCTTAATAAATTGATTTAGAAATGGAAGATGCCCAATCTATGCCCATTTTCATATATTTGTCTGTCCTATAACCAAAAAATATTTATTTTTAGGTTTTTTTGAAAACCTTTATAGAGTAAGTAATTGTATCATATTGGTTGGACTATCCCTGATAGAGCCTAGTGTTGCACTACATACCATTAAATGGGGATCAAGCCTCTATCTCTAATTTTTGTTTATTCTTTTAGTTTTAGGTTCTCTTTCTTTTCATGAAGAATATCAAGGAATTTTTTAAGAAACAACAATGAATATTTCTAACTCTTCTCAATGTGAAGAATAACACTTGGTTTTCCTTCAAAAGAAAAATGAGGCCCAACCCACTTCATATTCATGTCATGAATACAATTGGATCTTTTTGGTTGGACTATCCCTTGTGGAGCCAAGTTCTGCCTCCGCCAAGTGTTGCACTACATACCCTCGAGGGGGATCAAGCCTTATGTAGTAATTTAGTTTTGTTTTAGGAATAGTTATATTTATGGGAATTCATCAATCCTCGAACAAAAAAAATTTACTATTGGATTTTTCCCCATAATTTACATGAAAGGAGGGTGATTGTAATAGAAGGAAACATTCTGACAACCTTTATACAGTTAATAATTGTATCATATTTCCTACACTATCCTTAGCAGATAACCCCTATGATTTTGGTATATCTCTTTTCATGAAAAAAAAGATAATATTTCTAACTCTTCTCAATGTGAAGAATAACATTTGATTTTCCTTTCATTGAAAAAAAAAATGGGGGACAATCCACTTCGTGTTCATGTCTTATCCATTTGAGTAGACAAATGCCCATATGTAGTTTTCCTTATGCCTATTTTTCTTTGTGATTCTTATTATTAGAATGGGCATATGTAGTTTTCCTTATACCTATTTTTCTTTGTGATTCCTATTATTAGAATGTGCATATGCCCACTATCAAGATGCTATAAGAAATTGATATGAATTTTTTTCTAATTTTATCTTTGCATACCCTTGGGAAGATGCTCATTCTCATAGGTCTATTAATTTGAATTAGAAATAAAATATGCCCATTTTCATATAGGAGAAATTAACATATATGTTTTACACTGTGTATTTATTAATTAAAGGTAATTGTTTCAAAACAAGACTTGGATTGCTCGTAATAATGAGAATAGACATTAGCCTATTCTCTAGGCATTCTAACATTTTGGTTTGGCCATATTTATTATCAATTGTATTGGAATATTTAGAAATATGGGAATTTGTCCATTTTTAAACAAACAAACATTTATTGTTGGGTAGTTCCCCATTTTGCATGGAAGAAGGACCGTTGCAATGGAAGGAGGACCAAATTAGAAGAAGAATTATAGTGTAAAAACATTCTGGAAACCTTTATAGACTTAATAATTATATCACATTGGATGGACTATCCTTGGAGGAGCCTAGTGTTACACTGCATACCCTTAAAGAGATATCAAGCCTCTATCTATAATTGTTGTTTAGTCTTTCGCTTTTGGTCTCTCTTTTCATGAAAAACAACAATGAATATTTATAACTCTTCTCAATGTGAAGAATAAAATTTGGTTTTCCTTTCATTGTAAAATGGGGAACTATCTAATTTATCTTCACGTCATGCCCATTTGAGTAGACATATGCCCATTATCATTCTTTCATATAAAAAAACAAATTTTCTTTCATTTTATCTTGAATACAATTGTATCGTTTAGGTTGGACTATCCTTGGAAGAGACATATTATGCCTCTGGAAAGTGTTGCACTACATATCCTCAAGGGGGATCAAGACTTATGTAGTTCTATAATTTATTTAGGAATAGTTATATTTATTTGATTTAGAAATAGTAGATGTCCATACTCATATTTTTCCTAATTAGCATATTTTGTTAAAGACCATCATAAGGGAGATCAAGCCTTATGTGGCTATATTATTTTGTTTTAGGAATGGGCATCTATGATCTGCCAAGTGTTTTACTACATACCCTTGGGTAGATTATTTTTCTCATAGTTGTATTTATTTGATTAAGAAATGGCAGATGCCCATTCTCAGAGTTAATTTGATTTAAAAATGGTAGATGCCCATTATCATAGTAATTAGCATATTTTTTTAAAGACCATCTCAAGGGGGATCAAGACTTATGTAACTCTATTTTTTTTAGAAATGGAAGATTCCCATTCTCATATTTGTATTAATTTGATTTAGAAATGATAGATTCCCATTCTTATAGTTGTATCAATTTGATTTAGAAATGGTAGATGCCAATTATCATAGTTGTATTAAATTGGTTTAGAAATGGCATGTGCCCATTCTCATTGTTGTATTAATTTGATTTGGAAATGGCAGATGCCCATTCTCATAGTTGTATCAATTAGATTTAGAAATGGCATATGCCCATTATCATATTAGAGTAATTAGCATATTTTGTTAAATATCATCTCTAGGGGGATGTCCATTCTCATAGTTGTATCAATTTGACTTAAAAATGGAAGATACCCATTCTCATATTGGAGTAATTAGCATATTTGTTAAAGACCATCTCGAGGGGATGCACGTTCTCATAGTTGTATCAATTTGATTTAGAAATGACAGATGCCCATTCTTATATTGGAGTAATTAACATATTTTTTTAAAGACCATCTTGAGGGGGATCAAGCCTTATGTAGCTCTATTATTTAATTTTAGGAATGGACATAGCTCTATTATTTTTGTTTTAGGAATGGGTATCTTGGCTCTGCCAAGTGTTGTACTACATACCCTTGGTTAGATGCCCATTCTCATAGTTGTATTAAATTGATTTAGAAAGTGAAAGTGCTCATTCTCATAGCTCATAGTTGTATTAAATTGATTTAGAAATGGCAAATGCCCATTATTATATAGAAGTAATTAACATGTTTTGTTAAAGACCATATCAAGGGGGATCAAGCCTTACGTAGTTCATTATTTTGTTTTAGGAATAGTTGTAGGCATTTAGAAATACAAGCATTTGTCCATTCTCGAACAAACAAACATTTACTATTGGATTGTTCCCCATTTTTCATGGAAGGAAGAGGATTGCAATGGAAAGGCACATTCTGACAGCCTTTATAGTGTTTATTCTCTAGCTTTTGGTCTCTCTCTCTCTTCATGTAAAACAAAAAATGGATATTTCTAACTCTTCTCAATGTGAAGAATAACAATCCACTTCATCTTCATGTCATGCCCATTCGAGTAGACAGATACCCATTTGAAGTTTTGAAATTTATTTGTATTATTAAATGATACGATGTTATTTATTGTATTTAATTATTAGTATTATTAATTAATGTTGTTGATTAATTAATTTTCTTTAGTCCTAATATCATATGTTAAATACATATCCTTTGATTTATAATTTTTTGAAATAATGAAGTTTATGTAGTTAATTAGTTTTATAAAGTTTTACTGTATTTTTCATAATTTTAAAATGCACTATAATTAATTAAGCATTATAAATAATGACGATAAAGTTGTTAATTAGTTTTATAAAATTTAATTATATTTTTTAATATTATTTAATTGTCACTTGATCATATAATTAGATGTTGTTAATATGTTTCTAGTTAATATAGTAATGTTTGTTAACAATAATATTTTTGCTATTTATTTATTAGTATTATTAATTAATTAATTTTCTTTAATCCTAATATCATATGTTAAATACATATTCTTCAATTTCTATTTTTTTAAATAACGCTGTTAATGTTGTTAATTAGTTTGATAAAGTTTTATTGTATTTTTTTATAATTTTAAAATGCACTATAATTAATTAAGCATTATATTTATAAAATTTAATAATATAATTAGATGTTATTAATATGTTTCTAGTTAATATAGTAAGGTAAGTTTGTTGGTAATAATAATTCTTGTATTTAATATTATTTGATAGGATAACTTTTTACTAATTAATTATAATATTATTAATTAATTATTTAAATTAGTAGCAATACTAATTTATTATAGTACAATTAATTACTAATATCATATCTTGATTAGAAACACTTTGAATTATATTATTACTTGTCATTTATTAATTAATTTTTAATAATACCAACACGATTCTTTCAAATTTCAAATTTTCAGCGCTTTCTTATTGGAAGGATCTTAATGGTCATTTATTATGGTATATTTGATTCAAAATTTGAAATTTTGGAACTTTTTTTTTATAGTTGGTCATTTATTATGGTAGGTTTGATTCAAAATTTGAATTTTGGGTGCTCATTTTTATGAGGCACGTTTTTTGGCCAAGTACATTATAAAAATAATGATTTTGAATGAATTAGGTTTTTAATTTTTCTCTATTGTGACTGATATTTTTTCATTTAGAGATTTACTTGGGGAAAGCCAAAGAACTTAGATGTAGCTAGAAAAATACGAAGATACTGAGATTTGGTAGAAGAAAGAAGAAGATATAGCTTCCGATAGCATGAGAGATATGAAGATACAAAGATTTTGGAGAAGAAATAGCCACCAATACAATGATTTTGCAAGGGAGACTTTTCAAAACTTCTTGAAGGAAAAAAATAATGGCAGAGCAGGCTATTCCAGGTTTTTATATCTCATTTTTTCCATGTTTACTTCTAAAGCCTAAAAAATGTCTAACCACAAATCTTTTAGTTCACAATAGACTATTTGAACCGTTTTTCCATATATCTCATTGACTTTTATGTCTGAAAAATGTATTGATTCATTTCCATTCATAAAAGTAGTAGAAATAAAATAGAGAAATCAATTTCTTTACATTCATAAATGTAACAACTACCGAATATAAAAATCAAAATTATTTCATTCAAATGCATACCTATTTATGATGCAAAAAAATGATTAGATAGATTAAGTACCATCTGTCTCTTTCTTTGTATTTTTTAATAACCTTTTAAACAAGTTTCTTTTTCAATAATTTTTGTATCCAATCAGGCCAAATCCTTTCACAGAAGCAAAAAATGATTCGATAAAATCAGTACCATAATTATCTTTTTGTATCTTTTTTTATTACTGCTGCAACAAGTTTTTTTTTTTTCAATAATATTTGTTTCCAATCAACCCAAATCATTTCACATAACTTCTTATTTCTCATACAAAATATCTGAATGAAAAAAACCCAGCTGTAACAGAGAAAAAAAATCTCGTCCGTAAGAGAGCAAAAAATCAAAACCCTAGCCATTCAAATTCTATATTTTTATATAGTAATTGACCAAGAAAAATTGCCTCTAAAAAATGGTGCCTAAAATTCAAATTTTGAATTTAAACTACCATAATAAATCACCTCCCTTTAATGTATCCTAATATCTTAAGTCTCGAAATTTGAATTATCCGACCATTATAAATAACTAACATTTAATGCTTAAATTTCTTTAATACTTTAATGTCATACTATCCCAATGTTTAGAAACATTTAAATGTTTTGAAAATGTATTAGAAAAATGAAAAATATATAGTACTATTTTTATACAAACATTCAAAATTTTAATATATAATGCATTAATAAATCACCACCTTTTAATGCTTTAAAATTTTGAGTATATAATGCATTAACAAATCACCACTTATTAATGCTTTAATATGTTATAATATGATTTAATATGCTTAGATATTTGAATTTATTGGACCTATTTAGATGTTTTAAATAACTATGTGATAATAAAACATAGATATACCAATATATGTTTTATAATAATGAAATTTAAATACATTGTACTTTTTACATATTTAATGTGTTTTAGAATGGGTGCCCACTCTCACATCCTGTATAAAGTTATAAAAAATTTGAAACTATCCTACAATAATAAATAATGAAATCATGAAATTTTAAATTGTAGAATTTATTGTCATTCCTATTTACTGTATTTTAGAATGGGCACCCATTCTCACAACTTGTATAAAGTTATAGAATTGATTGAACATTTTTACATTTTCTTGTATCAAATGGGTAGATGCCCATTCTCATATAGGAATCCTAAAAGCACTGCTTGGGCAGATAGGAATCACAAACAATATTTCTTGTATGAGAATGTAGAAAAAATGCACATGCCCAATGTCATAAAATCAGTATTGCTTATATAAGAATGTTTAGGATGGGAACATGCCCATTCTTAAAAAAAAACATATTCCTTGTATTATAATGTTTAGAATGGAAATTTTAAATAGTAGAATTTATTGTCATTCTTATTTACTATGTTTTAGAATAGGCACCCATTCTCATGGCTTGTATAAAGTTATGAAATTGATTGAGCATTTTTATATTTTCTTGTATTGAATGGGTAGATGCACATTCTCATATAGAAATCCTAAAATACCTTCTTGGGAAGATATAAATCACAAACAATATTGCTTGTATGAGAATGTAAAGAAAATGCACATGCCCATTGTCATAAAATCAAAATTGCTTATATGAGAATGTTTAGAATGGACACATGCCAATTCTAAAAAAAATAAATTACTTATATTATAATGTTTAGAATGTGCATATGCCTATTTATAATGATAATTTTAAGTAGTAGAATTTATTGTCATTCTTATTTACTGTATTTTATAATGGGCACCCATTCTCACGGCTTGTATAAAGTTATGAAATTGATTGAACATTTTTACATTGTCTTGTATTGAATGGGTAGATGTCCATTCTCATATAGGAACCATAAAAGACCTGCATGGGCAGATAGAAATCACAAACAATATTGCTTGTATGAGAATGTTTATAATGGGCACATGCCCATTCTAAAAAAAATGTATTACTTGTATTATAATGTTTAGAATGTGCATATGCCTGATTAGAATGAGCATATGCCCTTTATTAAAGGAATAATCAAATTTACTTTATTTTAGAATGTGCACCCATTCTCACATCTTGTTAAAAGAGATATGAAATTGATGGATCTTTTTTGCATTGTATTGTATTGAAAGGTTAGATGACCCTTCTCATTTAGGAATAATAGAAGACTTTCTTGGGCATTAGGAATGATAAAAGAAAAGTATGGATTATACATGCTCATAGATTTTAAATAGGTATGAACTTGATTGACCATTTTTACATTATATTTTATTGATTGGGAAGATGCCCATTCTCATATAGGAATCCTTAGTTTTGGTAGATAGGAATCACAAACAATATTGCTTGTATGAGAATGTGTCCATTCTCGTAAAAAAATATTATTCAATCATGACTGTGCACATGCCCATTCTCAAAAAAATAAATATTACTTATATTACAATGTTTAGAATGGGCATATGCCCTTTATGATAAGAATACTAAAATTTACTTTGTTTTAGAGGTGTACCCATTCTCACATCTTGTTAAAAGAGTTATGAAATTGATGTAGCTTTTTAACATTGTCTTTTATTGAATGGGCAGATGCTCCTTCTCATTTAGGAATCATAGAAGAATTTCTTGGGTAGATAGGAATAATAGAAGAAGAGTATGGATTAAACAGTCTTACAATTTTTAAATAGGCATAAATAGGAATAATATGAACAATCTCATAAAATCACCATTGCTTGTATTACAATTTTTAGAATAGACATATGCCCCTTCTCATGTAATTTTTTTTTTGTTTTTTATTGAATGGGAATCACATTTGTAATCCTATATTCTCATATAGGATTCCCATGGGCATATGCTCATTTCAAAACAAACAAACATTTTTTACCTTGTATTAAATGGGTAGATGCCCCCTCACAGTTGTTAAATACGTATTAAATAGTGGTAAATTGAGAATTTTTGTCTTAGACTCAATAGTTATATTCTCATCCTCACATCTGTTATAGTGGTAATCTCAAAGATTAAGTTTAATATTGCTAAAATTAGAATATATAAAAAGGGCATATGCGTATTCTCTTTAACATTTATTTTAGAATGGGCATTTTCCTCTCATAAGAGAATTGTTTAAAAAATGTCAATTATTATTCATACTAGAGATAACTGAAAATATCATAATTTTTTTTACAAAGATAACGTTAGAATATGAAGAATGGGCATATGCCAATTCTCTTTAATAGGATTCATAAGAGAAAGTCCATTATTGCTCATAAATATATGTGAATAAGTATAATAAAAATAAAATTTACTTTTTTTAACATGGACACTTACCCGATATTGTCACTTTTGTAGGTGTATCAGATCCAACGTATCACTTTGTAATGATTACTCTGATTCCTACATATCATACAAAAATAATAAATTGTATGCATGTCAGTTCAATGATCTGGCATGAGTTTTCAACTCATAATCATGTTGAATTATTAGTAAATGAAGATTACAAAATGGTTAACTATCCTTTTTATCTACATACTACATAATACCAATGAACAAGGTAATAATGCAATCTCTGTTAGAAAACAAAATTACTGCCTAATTTTATAATCATATAGATAACTACAAATATGATAAGCAAGAAAAAAAACTCATTCATCATCACAATAATCAATATAGAAAACAAGGTAATAGTAGCATCTAATAATGATACAAATGTCAACATTAAATAAGATCATTTCACAGTCACTATTTTACATAAACAAAAGTCATACATCATCACAAGAATTAATATAGATAAAATTTAATTTGTTTCACAATGGACAATTCCTCATTATCACAACCTTTATATAGCTCTCAAAATGATTTACTTCAATATATCTTCCTATATGGGAATGTGCATATTCCCTTTCTCATATATGAAACATATAATAATAGAGATAAAATTTACTTTGTTTTGCAACGACTAGTTCACTACCATGTAAGGAAAAATAACGAGATGATATTCTTCATCTCCATATAAATCAAAAGAATCAATATAGATGAAATTTAATTTTATATTGTTCTTCTATGATTCCTATGTGAGAATGGGCATATAGAATGAGAATATGGCCATTCTCATAAAGGGATCATAGAAAAATAGATATAAAATTTACTACATTCTAAAACTGTGAAATATTTTTTTTCTCTATTATTATGTTATGATTCCTATGTGAGAGTGGGCATATACAATGGGAATATGCCCATTCTCATATAGGAATTATAGAATAAGATTAGAGATAAAAATAATTTTTTTCACAATGGGAAATTATCCACCATGCAAGGGAAAGAAAACCATATGATATTCTTCATCTTATAATAAATCAACAAAGAAGAGTTAGATAAATTCATGCCTATGAACGGATTGGTGTTTCTCAGAAATTTACTTGATAAATTTTTCTTCACAAGCCAAAATAGTCCAAAAAAAGAGAGAACCCAAAAATAAAAGTATAAACAATACACAATAAAATAGCTCACATGCAAGGAAGTTGTCTAATGAAATATAGGAGCCCAATGCAAAAAGGAAGAAAACAATGGAGAGATCAAACAATATATTAGAAATTTTCTTCAAATATTATGCTTCATAAGACAAAACAGTCTACCGAAATGAGAAAATTTCCATTCTCATATAGGAATCATAAAATAGGATCAGAGATAAAATGTAGCTTGTTTTATAATGGACATGTGCACATTGTCACAACCTTCATAGAGTTATTGAAAAGAATAAGTTCAATATTGCTTGTATTACAATGATTATAATTGGCATACACCCATTCTCATACAAACAAACTTTTTTTAATCTTCCATTGAATGGTTAGGCATCCATTTATATAGAGGTATTAAAATGTTTATCTTTAATATTTCTTGTATTGAATGGGTAGATGTCAATTGTCATATATGAATCATATACCTAAAACATGGCTACAATATTGTTTAATATTTATATTTGTTTTTGACCATGACATATTGAGACCATTAATTTGCAAATAAATTGTTTACCACCTTTTATTAATTGAAGGTACTTAGTTTTCAAGCACATTATCGACCTCCCGTTGGAGGGAAATTGGTAAAATTAATGGCAATTAATTCACGCCATTCCGTGGCACCGTAAAGAGATTTACGATGGCTAACATGCTTAGTTTAATATTAGCTTTACAAACACAATTCCTATTCTCACAACCCATTCTAAAAATGTTTACAATCATATAAATATATTGTATGATGAGAACTACAAAATCCTTGATCCTCTTGAGGGTATGTAGTGCATCACTTGGCTCTGCCAAGGATAGTCCAACTAGTATAATACAATTATTAATAATGAAAAAAACCAAAAATTTGTATGTTTGTATCAGAATGGCATTTTTCCCATTGTAAAGCTTCTTTCACTAGTAATATTTTCTATCTATAAGGGTTGTGAGAATTCACAACTTCTCATTTTAAAATAAAGTAAGGCTGTGAAAATTCACATATTTTCATTCTAAAATAAAGTAAATTTTGTTTTTATTATCATTCTATGATTCGTATATGAGAATGGGCATATGTCTCCTCCAAAAATTTAGTCTTATTATACGTTCCCTATATGAGACTGGGCCTCTGCTCATTACAACCATTTTTATAATAGATTTTTTTTTATCATTGTCATATATATTAAGAAACATGTTCTTCCTCCATATATTTTGTATGACAAAGGACATACTCCCATTCTATACAAAATAAAAATATATCATCTATTCAATACAAAAAATAAATATAATGTATTTTCAATACCAAATGAAAATGTAACATCTATTCAATCAGATTGCTACATGATAGACACCAAAAACCATCATCAATGCTAATTCATTATTATAATTTTTTTAATCTCATATAAACTCATACTATACTGCTACTTGAATAACCTAGGTCTTACATTATTATTGAATTTTCAATTATATTGAATCTTATAGGACACCCATAAGACTCAACAACACTACTTCAATATTATCATTTTATAAGAGTTTGAATTTGTGCATAAGAATGTAGAATCTAAATTATATTTTTCATATAAAGTTATTATTTCATAGTTTTTTATTCCTTACCAATAACATCCCTCATATCATCCTTCACCATCTCGTCTTCCTCTAAGCTGCTGAGGTAAAGCTTAAGCCTATGCTTTTTTCTTCCCTTCTCCAGTTGTTCTAGCCTCCTCTGAATATCCATAACCACATATTTAAACCCAGAAAGTTCCTCTCTAATGGAATTTTGATAAGTACAAATTTTCTTAGAGGCCTCAATATACTTCATACACGTACATACCATGGCCGTCCTAGACTCATCGAGGGAATCACCGTTCTTTTCTAGCTGTAGAACCCTAAGGTAAATTTTGTCCAATGCCATACTCCAATCAGACTCCATATTTTCTTTTCCTTTGGAAGGTTCCCCTTTAATATCATACATAGAAACACCAACCGTAGTATCAATACCCTTTATCTTCCTCAATTTATTCATTTGTTTTACTAGAGTACAAAATTCATCTAGGTCCTCCAAATCCTCCATCTCCATATTACCAACAACATCAAAAATGTTTATTGACAACATATAATACTCTTTTATGTCATCTAATCTTGAAGAGGAGGAATCCTCATAATCCTCCTGCTCAGTATACTTCTCATCCTCAACACAATTTACATCATCATTCAATAAGCCTCTAAATTTCTTAGATTTGGTGAAATATGTAGAGCCCAAATGGAATAAGGCCATCATCAATCTCTGATGAAGAGCCTTTTTCAAATTTCCTTTTTGGAAATTCTTGATTAATATGTGCAGGGAATGACTGAGAAATAATGGGACAGTATAATGCATACCATCATGGCAGATATGAATTAACATAGGTAAATGGTGGGCATAAACTACCTTGTACCTACTCTCCAAGGTGATAAATTCCATCAAGTGTAGGGTGATTTAATTGAAATGATCAGGTAAAGAATCTCTCTAAAAAGTTGCACAATGATGTCTTAGTTGTTGTTATCCAAAATGTGCCCCTGCTCATTTTGGATGGCTAACTCCTCTCATTCTTCTCTCTCTTGTGCCTCAGTCATAAGTTTTTAATTTTTAGGAACTCAAAACCTTCTGGAAATGGCACCATTATATAGAGCTCTTTCTCATCTTTCCACAAAGGTAAAGTTTTCCTCCTAACTCCATGTATTTTTGAAGTTATGGCTCGGCGGAGTTTTGTGGGAAATTTTTCCCTTCAAGTTCCGCAGCCAACGAGATGCTGCCACGTGTCCAGGGATGTGGTGGGGGTCGAAAGAAAACTTGGAATTTTCACCAAGTGTTTGGTGAAATTTCAAATGGAATATTTTTACCCTCAGGACCGTCGACGAATCAGAAGCTGCCACGTGTCTGGGAGTGAAATTTGGAAATTTTTCACAAAGTGTTTGCGTAAAGGTTAAAATGCTTGTGGGGAGCCAGCGAACAATTATATGTCACCACGTGTCCTAGAATGGTGGAGTGAGGGGATAATTTGGGAGATTTTACCAAGGAGAAAATAAAGGAAAATCCAGAAGGGAAAGCCTGCCCCCCTTTTTGCGAGCCAATAGAATCTCGCCACGTGTCAGCTAACGGTAAAAAACCAAGGTCAAGCCCGCGAGGAAATTTTGGAAGGTCTAACCTGCATCCAATGGGGATTTGACACGTGTCCAGGTGAAAATTATCAAAACAACATGTGGAAAATTTAGGAAAGATAGGCCCACGTCCAATCAGTGCCCGCCACGTGTCCTCAGCTCACCGGCCCGGCGAGGAATTTTGGGGAAATTTTCCAAAGGCAAAAACAAAAGAAAATAGAACAGGATGGGCCCACACCCAATAGAGATGTGCCACGTGGCACCTAGAAAGGTGGAGCGTGGGGAAATTTTGGAAAATTTTCTAAAATGACAAAAAAGGTAAAAATTCAAATTTTTTGCCCGCCGCCCGATTTGGCCCTATTTTTCCCTAAAATTTCAAATCGCCATATCTTTCAATCCAGAGCTCGGTTTTTCACGTTATTTATATCAATGGAAAGCTGGTGAAATTATATACAAGATTATGGGATCAATTTTGCATTTTGATGGATTTTGGAGAGAGAAAATTGAAAAACATCTCTGGCACGTGGTGATGAGCAGAAATGACGTTTCAACCACCGTTTTTAATGAAGAATGGCTCGCATTCTCTCCCAGCATGGTTAAAAATGTCAGGGAATGCGTCTGTAAGGATGCCCATGCTGTTTTGAATGCATTTTGGTCAATGATTGAACCTCTCCCATGTTTTCCCGTGTTTCTCTCTCCTGGGATCATCCCTTGCACTGTAAAACCTAGATTTGGCTCATTTTCAAGAGGTTGAACATTTTTTGTGTATTACAGGTCCCCTTTCTCACCTTGGAAGTGATTTTGGTGGAATATCAGACCTTTTCTAAGAAATGTAACTCATTTTTTCCTCTCAGGTGTTGTAATGCAAGTGATTTTGATGTTAAAATAACAATACAGGCCCTATGATTAATTTTCCATCCTCTGCTGGTGTTGTTTGACTAATTTATAATTCTTCATTACAGTTATAGTTTGTGCATTTTCTTTTGTAGCATTTTATGAATTGTTTCAATCTAAGAAGTGAAAAATTCTTACCACTCCTTTGGTGTATCACCTATTAGCATTAGCTTTAGTTTATCTACATTCTCTATCTCTGTCTCCTTTGGAATTTAGTGTACGATTAGGAATATAGACCTCTGCAACTTGTAAGTGATAAATTTGACCAGAGGAATTGAGGAACCAACCTCTAAACTAGAGATTCCTTTCTCATTTTGCAAGTCCCACACTTGGGGAAAGGATTCAATGTTGTGCAATCACACTGGATGCTAGTATGATCAAACTAGAAATCTGATCAACATCCAGGGGGTGCTGCTGATTTTCACTAATAGTTTTGGCATGCTCGGTGGGACCTTAGAGGTCTTCATCTTCATTGCAACAAATTGATGTGCATTTGTTGCAAGTTTCTTGCTTAAAAGAGCTATAAATTACACATTTGGCGACTCAAAGGAAGAAGAATCAGCCGGTTTTAGCAGTGTAGACCTGAAAACTCATGAGAAGAATCACTACAAGGTCAAGAGCTGGAGAAGAAGAGGTGTTGTTTGACTATCTGCAATTATCTCCAAGAATAAGGTAAAGTGGGATGAGAATCCAAAGCTCTCCATCTCCACCAAACAAAACTCTCTCAACTCCTCCACCTGGTAGGCCTTTCATTCAATCAACAAGGGTTCTAAGGCCAATCAGAATGGCACAAAATAACCCCTATGTCAATTTCACTGGCAGCAGCCCACTTGCTCTCAATGCACAAAATCCAATTCCAGTTGTAGCATTGAAGAACATTCCATACTTCACTAGAGAAAATTAGACCTCACCTGGTGATCGTGTCAAGGATATTGCTAACATTTGTGTAATCCATGAGATCAATGAGATGCAAGTTGCTGTCAAATTGCTGGCATCTTCATTCAAAGGGAAAGCTTTACAATGGTTCAGGAGCCTTGCCTCAGGTTCTATTCAAAATTGGAATAAGCTATGTATAGCCCTCCATGAGCAGTTTGGGGAAAAGGGAGACAACTTGTCCCTTTTGGAGTAGCTGAAAACTATCAAAAGAGCTCCCAATGAGCAGCTGACTGATTTTAATTTCAGATTTCAAAGGACTTGGGAGAGAATTCTAGTGGCAGTCAGGCCAACAGCAAAAGGTACTTTTCTTTATTACCTTAAAGCTTTAACTTTTGATATTTCTATGTTAATTCAGTCCATGGGAGGCACAACTATCCCCATTTCTTATAGCATTGCCATTAGAGCTGAAAATTGTTTGATCCAAGCTGGCAAGTTGGCTCCTAGACCTCCAATGTATTTTTAAGTTTAGAGAGCCCAAGTACTAGCTAGGTGCCTAATTTAGCTTCTATTCCCACTCCTAGAAATCAGAATTTAAGTGAAGCTTCCACTTCATCTTCTAGTGCCTCAAATGAACTTCAAGAAGTCATGAAGCAATTACAAAATCTAGGTAATGAGCTGGTTACACTCAAAAGGCAGCAAGCTTAAGGTTTTAGAACTTCCTTCTAGCCCCAAGATCAACCTAACAGGTAGCCATATCAACCCCAAAGACCACCCAATCCAGCTGCAAATCTAAATTAAGCAAGGCCTCCTTCCAACAGACTATTTTAGTCCTATAATCCAAATGCTACATCTGCATCTAAAACATTAATGCCAGTACAAAACAATATAGCTCAAGATTATGATTGGTGTTTCCCATGCAATGAACCTCACAACCAGTCCATGTGCTTCAACGGTGCCTTGAATCAAGCATTAATGGTGAAAAAAACTGGTGGAGGGTGAAGGTAGTCAAAGAAATGACCAACAACAAGAAACACTCCATTAGCAATCAGCTCCAAATGATACCACACTTGTAAACTGGCAGGCAGAAGATTTTTGTGGCATGAACCAGATAGTTTTTTCCCCAAAGTGTTGCAGCCAACACAAGGTCAAAGAGGAGAAATTTGGGTGAAGAACAGCCATTGGCTCCAAGTAATTCACAACCTCTTGTCATTTCACAAACTATTGGCAAGCAAAATGCAATCCCAAGCACACAAGGATTGCCTAAAACAATTCCTAGGCTAGCCCAAATGCCAGTTGCTGCTGCCCATGCACAAGGAATGAATGTGCAGGCCAAGGGACAACAAAGATATGCTTCATCTCCATTCAATATCATTGATCAGATGAAGAAAAATGTAAACATATCAATGTGGGAATCACTCTCTATCCCAGGACAAAGATATTTGCTACAAGCTGCCATGAAGGACTGGTCAACTTCAAATCAGCAAGTCCAAATGCAAGAGAAAGTGCTCACAAATGCTGCCCAGCCTAAGGGGAATCATGGAGGACAGCAAGGTAAAATGTTGAAACCCCCTCCATTCTATGTTTCATTGATCATTGGAAATCAGTTAGTACATAATTGCATGATTAATTCCTGAGCAAGTAGTTCAGTAATGCCCAAGAAAATAGCTGATCAGTTGGGAATTTAGAATGAAACCATATCCAAAGGGGTAGTGTAATTGGATAGAACAGCAGTAACAAAAGTTGGAGTGATTAAAAACTTGAGTCTTACTTTGCATGCCTGTCCCAACGTGGTTGTTTTGCAAGATGTCTCAGTAATAGACCTTCCACCACTCTTTGCCCTATGTTTGTCAAGGGATTTCACAGCTAAGATCGGAGGTTACTTATCTGCTGATTGGTCACACATGTTTTTCAGAACAAGATATGGAAACAAAGCCACAATCAGGTCTGAACCTATTACAAAATTTCACATTGAGCCTTACACCCCAAGTCAGATAAATGCCAATTGTTCAGCATTTGACCAAGAAGATCACCCAAGCACTGATGAAGCTGACACCAAGGTTGGAAGTATCCTGGATCTAACCCTTGATGAATGGGCAAACAAGGTGCATGATTTTGATCCTTATCAAGAGATAGAAGAATCTGAGCTAGGAGTCTATTGCAGGTATGAAGAAAATCAGCCTATTCCTAGCATCACCAAGCCAGACCACAAGGATGAAAATGAGGTATGGCAGTTGTTTTTTGATAGATCAAGGAGTAGACAAGGTGCAGGAGGTGGAGCTATGCTTGTTTCACCTCAAGGAGTTAAGTATTATTCAGCTTTTAGATTACAGTTTGCATGCACTAATAACACTGCTGAATATGAAGCCTTGATATAAGGATTGCATTGGTCAACCAAGAGAGCAATAAAGAACTTACAAGTCTTTGTTGACAGTGAGTTGATTGTCAACCAAGTCAAGGGGCAACATGCTGTCAAGAATGATCTACTCAAGTGCTACAAGAACAGGGTGTGGGACCTCATTGAAGATTTTGAGGGTTTTGGCATCAAATCCATCCCTAGGAAAGAGAACCAAGCTGCTGACATGCTTGCAGCAGTTGGGGCAGCCTTTGATGTTGTGGAGAGCATTCAAAAGGACAAGGTACAGCCAAACATCCATGTGATTGTAAGGCCTTCAGTGCCGGACAACAATGTAAGTTGGCAAGTGTTTGAAAATGATCAGCAAATCATCCATTTCTTGTAAGAAGAGGCTGAGTTCTCAGCTAAAAATCAGGAAAAGTTGGAACAGCAGTATGGTGACCAAGTGGTGCAACTGAGAACCAATAAACTACCAAAAGGGCTTATTACTTTGGAGTCCATTTTCAATCCTAATGATCAGTTTAGGAAGGAGAAAGCAAACATCTAAGTGAAGAGAGAAGATTCAGTGTCCATCTCGATGGAAGAAGGAAAATCACTCCAAGTTGGCAAGATGACAACTGAGCAAGAAAGGTATGAGTTTATACAACTTTGTCAAGAATTCCCTGATGTGTTTTCTTGGAGCTATGAAGATTTGAGAGTTTTCAATCCTGAGTTAGCTCAACACACCATTGAATTGGATCCAGATACTAAGCCCATTAGGCAAAAACAAAGACCAGTCAATCTACACATGGAGCCTCTCATGAGAAAAGAATTGAATAAGTTGATAGAATCAAGAATCATATTCCCTATCAAGCATTCTAGTTGGGTTGCCAACTTGGTTCCAGTCAGAAAGAAGAGTGGGGAAATCAGATTGTGTGTTGACTTCAGAGATTTGAATAGAGCATCTCTCAAGGATCATTACCCAATACCTTCCATGGAGCAGATTTTGCATGTTGTTGCTGGCTCCAAGAGGTTTTCACTACTTGATGGCTATTCAGGGTACAATCAAATTATGGTTAAGGAAGAATATCAGTTCAAGACAGCCTTTACAACCAAATGGGGAACTTATGCATATAGGAAAATGCCATTTGAGATGTCTAACGCTGGGGCTACTTTCCAAAGAGCAATGGACATGGCGTTCAAAGGTTTGATTAACAACATAGTGTTGATATATCTTGATGATATCACTATTTTTTCAAAAAATGCAGCAGACCACCTCTTTCATTTGAGTCAAGTGTTCCAGAGGTGCAGAAGATTTGGAGTCTCCTTGAATCCTAAAAAACATATTTTCCTAGTCCATGAAGGAAAAATCCTTGGCCACATTGTGTCTAAAGAAGGATTATCAATTGATCCAGAAAGAGTTGAAGCCATAAGAGCCCTACCATTGCCAAGCCACAAGAAAGCCCTTCAAAGTTTCTTGGGGAGAATAAATTTTGTTCGGAGGTTTGTCCCAAATTTTGCAGCCCTAGTCAAGCCTATCACCAAGATGTTAAAGAAAAGCATGGCTTTCAAATGGAAAACAGAAGGAAAGGAAAGTTTTGAAGCAATCAAAGAAGCCATCTCTCAAGCACCAACTCTCATCAACCCGGATTTCTCCAAGGATTTCATTCTTTATGAATTTGGGGGTGATGATACTATCTCTGCAATTTTGGTACAGCAGAACAAAGACAATGATGAGAAGCCAATTGCTTTCTTCATCCAAATCCTAGAGGACTATGAGGTGAGATATTCTTTCATTGAGAAACATGTTCTTGCAGTAATCAGGAGCTTGAAGAAATTCAAGCATCTAGTTTCAAACAATAAGGTTCAATTGTTGGTTTCTCATGTGGGAGTTAAAGACTTCCTCCTCAACAAAGACTTGAATGAAAAGGGAGCAGGTTGGATTACTCGCGTCATGGAGTATGACATTGAGATCAAAGTTACCAAGCTGGTTAGAGGAAAAGGATTGTGCAAGCAGCTGATTTTGAGCAAACAAAAGGAAGCATGCAATGAGAAGGAAGTTGTTTTGGCATTGCAAGACATCCATGAGCAAGGAAGCACTCAAGAAGAAAATAATGGTGTCCCCACTCCTTGTTGGAACCAAGACATAATGCACTTTCTAAGCACAGGCATATGCCCTCCAGAAATGAACAAGACCCAAAGAAGACACTTCAAATTGCAAGCTATCCCATATGCCCTTGTTGATGGTGTCTTATTCAAAAGAGATGTGAATGGAGTACTACTGAGATGCATTGGTACAAATCAGATTTATAGGGTGTTGGAAGAGTTCCATGGTGGACCAACTGGTGGTCATTTTGCACCAAGAGTGATAGCTCTAAAGATCATGAGGGCTGGTTATTATTGACCCAAGATTTTCAGTGATTGTTATACATGGATCAAGAGGTGCAAGAATTGTGCATTCTTCACAGGTAAAGAAAGACTAGCTGCCCTTCCATTGCATCTAATTTCAGTTGACCAGCCATTTATGCAATGGGGTTTAGACTTCATTGGAGTCATTAATCCCAATTCAAGCCAAGGGCACAAGTGGATTTTGACAGCCACAGATTACTTCACCAAATGGACTGAAGCAGTAGCACTCAAGGAAGCAAATGAATCTAGTATCCTAGATTTCTATGAGGGAATAACAACCAGATTTGGCATACCAGCTACAATAATATCAGATAATGCATTGGCATTCATTGGATCTAAGGTGACTGAGTGGACTGTCAAGAACAGGATCTACCTAAGTACTTCATCAAACTATTACCCTCAGGGTAATGACCAGGCTGAGTCTACAAACAAGAACTTGTTGAGGATCATTAGAAGGAATCTTGATGAAAATCAGAGATCTTGGCATACTAAATTGAAATCAGCTTTATGGGCTGATAGGATAACTCCTAAGAGATCTAGGTAATTCTCCATTCAAGCTTGTTTATGGAAGAGAGGAAATTTTGCCTATGTCACTTGAGTTGCCAACATTGGAACTCATGAAACAGTTGGAGTTGTTGGAATTTGAGCCCATGGAGGTCAGATATGCATAATTGATGGAGCTCCAAGAGATCACAAATCAGGCATCCCTAGCAATGGGAAAGGATCAAGCTTTGATAAAGAATACCTTTGATAGAAAGACCAAGAATAGATCCTTCCAAGTTGGAGATCTAGTGTTAAAATGGGATGCAGATAGAGAAAAACCGGGGAGGCATTCAAAATTCGATGCCATTTGGAGTGGCCCATACATGGTCACAAAGTGTAAGGACAACAATTCCTTCTAATTGTCTTCATTGGATGGTGAAGAACTACAGATTCCAGTCAATGGGATCCATCTAAAGAATTGTTACTAAAGGGAAATTCTCCACCTTGTACATATTAGCTTAGGTTTTCATTCCTCCAAGTGCTTGTGCACATTGTTTTGCTGCAAGTTAGTTTTCTTTCCCTAAGTGATTTGGCACAAGATTGCTGTTCTTGGAGATGTGTTTGCAAGCCTTGCTCCATCAGGTGATATTCCATCTTCCTCCTTGCAAATTTTCTAGTCAGTTGGGGTATCAAACAGGGAAAATTAGATGACTCCATGCCCAATGGATTGCTTTAGGTAACTAGTAACTTCATCCAGCAGGTAGATGACCCCTTTGAGTCGCCAAAATTGTTATCCAAAATGTGCCCCTGCTCATTTTGGATGGCTAAATCCTCTCATTCTTCTATCTCTTGTGCCTCAGTCATAATTTTTTTCTTTTCAGGCACTCAAAACCTTCTAGAAATGGCACCATTGGATAGATCTCTTTCTCAGCTTTCTAGAAAGGTAAAGTTTTCCTCCTAACTCCATCTATTTTTGAATTTATGGCTCGGCGAAGTTTTGTGGGAAAATTTTCCCTTTAAAGTCCATAGCCAACAAGATGCTGCCACGTGTCCAGGGAGGTGGCGGGGGTTGGAGGAAGACTTGGAATTTTCACTAATTGTTTGGCGAAATTTCAAATGGAATATTTTTGCCCGCAGGCCTGTCGACGAATCAGAAGCTGCCACGTGTCCGGGGGTGAAATTTGGAAATTTTTCACAAAGTGTTTGCGTAAAGGTTAAAATGCTTGCGGGGAGCCCGTGAACAATTATATGTCACCACGTGTCCTAGAATGGCGGAGCGAGGGGATAATTTGGGAGATTTTACCAAGGAGAAAATAAAGGAAAATTTAGAAGGGAAAGCCCACCCCCCTTTTTGTGAGCCAATAGAATCTCGCCACGTGTTAGCTAACGGCAAAAAACCAAGGTCAAGCCCGCGAGGAAATTTTGGAAGGTCTAACCTTCATTAAATGGGGTTTTGACACGTGTTTAGGTAAAAATTATCAAAACGACCCGTAGAAAATTTAGGAAAGACAGGCCCGCGTCCAATCAGCGCCCGCCATGTGTCCTCAGCTCACCGGCCCAGCGGGGAATTTTAGGAAAATTTTCCAAAGGAAAAAACAAAAGAAAATAGAACAGGATGGGACCACACCCAATAGAGATGTGCCACGTGGCACCTAGAAAGGTGGAGCGTGGGGAAATTTTGGAAAATTTTCCAAAATGACAAAAAAGGTAAAAATTCAAATTTTTTGCCCGCCGCCCGATTTGGCCCTGTTTTTCCCTAAAATTTCAAATCGCCATATCTTTCGATCCAGAGCTCGGTTTTTCACGTTATTTATATCAATGGAAATCTGGTGAAATTCTATATAAGATTCTAGGGTCAATTTTGCATTTGGATGGATTTTGGTGAGAGAAAATTGAAAAACATCTTTGGCACGTGGTGATGAGCAGAAATGACGTTTCAACCACCGTTTTTAATGAAGAATGGCTCGCATTCTCTCCCAGCATGGTTAAAAATGTCAGGAAATGGGTCTGTAAGGATGGCCATGCTATTTTGAATGCATTTTTGTCAATGATTGAACCTCTCCCACGTTTTCCTGCGTTTCTCTCTGTTGGGCTCGTCCCTTACATTGTAAAAGCCATATTTGGCTCATTTTCAAGAGGTTGAACATTTTTTGTGTATCCTCTTTCTCACCTTGGAAGTGATTTTGGTGGAATATCAGACCTTTTCTAAGAATTGCAACTCATTTTTGCCTCTCAGGTGTTGTAATGCAAGTGATTTTGATGTTAAAATAACAATACAGGCCCTGTGATTAATTTTCCATCATCTACTGGTGTTGTTTGACTAATTTCTGATTCTTCATTACAGTTATCAGTTTGTGCATGTTCTTTTGTAGCATTTTATGAATTGTGTCAATCTGAGAAGTGAAAAATGCTTACCACTTCTTTGGTGTATCACCTATTAGCATTAGCTTTAGTTTATCTACATTCTCTATCTCTGTCTCCTTTGGAATTTAGGGTAGGATTAGGAATATAGACCTCTGCAACTTGTAAGTGATAAATCTAACAAGAGGAATTGAGGAACCAACCTCTAAACTGGAGATTCCTTTCTCATTTTACAAGTCCCACACTTGGGGAAAGGATTCAATGTTGTGCAATCACACTGGATGCTAGTATGATCAAACTAGAAATCTGATCAACATCCAAGAGGTGCTGCTGATTTACACGAATAGTTTCTTTTACCCACAAAACATTTCCCATCTCCTCATCACATTTTTTATTTGGTTTTTAAATCTCCTTCCCCTCATCATTCATCCCAACCATAAAATCCACAAAAGTTTTGTAGAAAAAAACCCTTGATACTAGCCCAACAACCCTTCAAATGAGTAGTAAAATTATTGCTCAGGGAATCTTTGTAGCCTTTAAAAATTTGAAATAGAGATGACGTACCTACCTTTTCCAAAATCATCTAGACTCTTCTACTAATCCCATTGGACGAATCAGGTTCTAGATGAACCAGTTCACCACCCATTTTTTGTCTCTATTAAAATGACAATAAAACCAACCCAGTTCAAAACCTTTTTGTCCGTTCTAAAAATAATGATCGTAACTTATCAAGCCCTTGTCTAGACAAAATGTCCTTTCCAAACCCATGTAGTGCCCACACTTTTATAGCTCAGTAACTTGTTGTTCATATTACTATTAAACATGTTTTGACATGAATTTGTTATATTTTGGACATTGTATTGGAGATTTGATCTGACTAGACATGTATGGACATTTAGGCGTACAACGCCGATTTAGCTTGATTACTATGTTGTTTACATTATCTTATGATGTCATGGATACTAATTGATACAATTTTGTTTTGGAACGTAATTATGTTGATGGATACTCAGTTTGTTGCATGTTGGGATTCTATGGATACATATCATTTTATCATTATGACTAACTTATGGTGAATTATGTATAGTTGCGCACGTTGTCACACTTTTGATTCCAGAAAGATGAAATGTTAGTATAGAATTCATGGATATCTTATTTAGTAGTTGATTTATATTTTATTGGATAGGTGCATTTAATGTGTGCAATGAGTGTGCAAGTGACAGGTCACATGAGAACGTGGGATTCAATCCAGCTACGTAACTTTGCACAAGCAGCCCATGGGGCTAAGTCCTAGCTGTGTTTATTGCTTGAGGCCTTAGCATTAGAATTATTGTTTTAGGCACCATGGGTGACCCTCTTTTGTAATGTAACATGTCTTGTAATTATTAATTTTTCTTAGGGAGTTTAGTTTTTGTTGTAAACTTGTTTTGGGGAATTAATGACCCCACTTGCATTAAGTCTTGAATTATTTTAATGATGTACTTAATCTAGAGAGTTTAGGGTCACATGTGAACCCTTGGGTGGGCCCCACACCCTCTAACCTTGTGCCAAATTTTCCAAACCCGAAATTGGGTTATTTTTGACTTTTTTAGAGACCCCTTTTTAGTTTGGGAGTTCCCTTATCATGAAATTGAGCCCTTTAACCCTACCTAATAGGTAAGGGGCTTATTTCCAAGGCTAGAGGGAGTTTTCCCTCCCTTTTTTCCTCTTCTTTGGTCACATACATGTAAAGGGTGTGGATTAGCGTGCTTGTTAAAAGTTACACAAGAATTGTTTTTTTATCATTTAGAGTAATTTGGGAGAAGGGGGCTAAAAGTCATTTTATCCTTTCTCTCATTTATCCTTGGCATCTTTGACCTTGAAAGAGGAGAGGGGTGACGCATGTCACCCCATCATTTTTGAGGATTTTTTCTTGCTCCTCTTAAAATTCCCCCTCATGGGAAAAGAAGAGAACTTTTTTTTGGGAGCTTTTGCTTGGAGTCTTGTGGATTTGGAGATAGAGATTGCTTGGGTCAAGAAGTGGAAGAGATTAAAGTTTAGAGAGATTTTCTTTGAGGTAGGCTTCTTGAGCTTCTTTGTAATTTTTATAACATGCTAGATATTAGTTGTTTTCATGGAAATGTTGTTGTTGTATGAAGATTTTGTTTGTTGTTTATTTGATTTTGCTCCCTCCATCATATAGCATGATGGAGTTTTGGAGTTATGGGGGAAGAGGGGAATTTTCCCCTCTCAATCCTTATAGGATTGATGGGAAAGCCTTGTAGGATTTAGTTACTCCCCTCAAATGGTTGAGGTGGGGAAGGTGGATCATTTGGCATGAACCTCCTTCCCCATTCTTGGTAAGGAAACCCCTTTGGGGTTTGAAAATCCTTCCAAGAAGGATTGGTGAAAGGTTGGAGGAATAAGGAGGGCTTGAATGAAATTGGAGAAATAAGGAGGGCATGGAGATCTTGTCTTGTACAAATAATGATGGTTGCAAACATTTGGAGAACTTTCTTTTCTCTCTTCCCCATTTTTGAGGTAGACTATGGGTTCTCCTCTTGTTCATCTTTGTAAAAATTGGAGTCTTGTCTTAGTTCTTGCCTTGTTTTTTGTATGAATGTAGTATTATTTGTCACCCTCACTCTTGTGCATAGTTGTGAATAGTTTTCCTCTTTCCCATGGGCTTGGGGGAGGCTAACATGCATCCCAACCTTGGGAAATGCATGTAATGATGCCTATGGTTGGGTGGCAAAACAAGCTTCTTCTCCTTGGTTGGATTCCTTAAAGGCATTTGAGGTTGGATCTCATGATGGAAGTTGGTGGTAGTTGGAGTTCTTTTGGCATCTGCTCTCCCTTTGTGGACTTTACCTCATTGTACTCCTCTTTGGGTGTAGCTTTGTAGAAACTTCCTACTTAATGTAATTCCTCTCTTTTTGTATTTGAAAAATTATTTGTAAACTTGAGTAAAGATTAGTTGAGCAACCTCTTTCATACTTGTAAAGGATCTTTGTAATATGTCTCTCTTGAGTTACTTCATGTATTTTGTAGAAACAATGCTTAGTGAGTTTTGAACTCCTTGAAAAGGTAACTTGTATTAGATGCTTTTCTTTTATTAAAAAAAACTGGATGTAAATCTTATCCTTTGAAGGAAGGTTAAGTTCATTTGAAAATAAATGTTATGAAAGGAATGGGTCCTTTGATATAAATTTGTTTAGACCTCATTTGAAATGAATGCTTATAGATGGGGAATGTGCTTTGTTCTTTTCTTTTACAAAAAAAAAAAAAAAATCAATAAAAGACACATATGTATATTTCTTGTTGACATTCTTCTTGGGCAAAAATCTGAAATATGTTTTGTTAAAACATTGGAAATGAAATTTGATTAGTAGCATTGAATCTCATGAATAATATTAAATAAAAATAATCTTTTTCTTAAAAATTTCCTCTTCTTGTAATTGTTGGTAAAATAAATGAATGAAATGAAGATTAGTTTTAGTTTCCCTTCCATGATAGGTCAAAAAAAAATGATTTTATTAAGCACATCAAAGAAAAAACAATATACCTACTATTTTATTTTATATATATATATATATATTATTAACAAACTGTTTAATATATAAATATTTATTTATTTAGGATATTATTAAACTGTTATATATATATATATATATAATATAGTATATATATTAACAAATTTTAAAACAAAAAAAAATGTATATAAAAATAAAACTATTTTTTTTGTAAAAGAATTCGGGGGAGACCGAACCCTCCCCCTCCCCCATATTGTGACCTACTCCCCTAGCCTGTCCACGTCCCCTCTCCACCCTATCCCGCGCCTCCCTCCACCTTGTCCCATGCCATCTTCTCTCCCACCGCCCACGCCACTGTCCGCCCTGCCCTGTCACATTCCCCATCCGCCTCTACCTAGGTCGCTGTCCCACGTCGTCCCCTTCCACCACGGCCTACACAATGGCCCTCTCGTGGGATCCTCTACCCTTAACCACAATAAAATAAAAAAAGAGTCAGTATGGGGATCCAAAAAAAAAGAGAGGAAAAGAAATATTCTCTTGCTTTTGTATAAATTGCCCAAAAAATACAATAAGGGTTTAAAAAGAAAAAGAAAGAAACTCCATAGCTCCTCCAAAACCACTTGTAAATAAGAGAGAAAAAAAAAGTGTAAGGTAAAGAAAAGAAAAAAGAGAGGAAATCACATAGAGAAAATTAGGGCAAAAGGGAGATCAAGGGCCAAGATTGTTTCAATCCTAAGGTCCATAAGTAACCCTACACTCTTCCTTTTAGTCATGGGATTTAAAGTGGGAATGGGAAAATAAAATTGGGATATGTGGACAATTAAATAAAAGAGGTGTGCATGACTATTAAATAGAAATGAATTGGTGGGATAAAACCAAAGGAGGGAAAGTGATGTTAGTAAAGTAAATTTAAGATAGTGTTATTAAATAAATAATAAAATAAGGGATTTGGGTAGGAGGATCAATAAATAAAATCAACTGAGGGCTAATGATTTAGAAAATAGGAAAATCAATTCATATTAAAATATTTTAGTTGTTGGGTAGTGTTAATTTAATCTCGGGTAAATTAAATTAACTATAATTTAATAATATTAATGAAAAGGGGTTAAGAAGATCATTAGTTCACAAAAAAAATATAAAATTTACCAACTTTTACCAACTTATTGATCTATTTTCTGGTGTCCCAAGGCGGGGCGCGACATTTGGTATCAGAGCTGAGGTTCGCATATGCGAACACTTTGGGTAATCAATCAACCAATTAACAACATTGGTAATAACATTAAAAATAAATAAATAAATAAAATAATTAAAGATTTTCCGTAACCATTTAATAACCTCTTCGCTCACCTCGTGCATAGGATGACACTCAAGAGGGGATGATCAGCTAGAGGCTTGGGGCATAGTGCACCTACGTAGGAGCCGCCGGCACCCGAATTTGGGCCTCAGATATTAGAGGTCCTGCAACAGTTGATAGGTGTTGTGCAACAGCGTCTTCCACCATCATAGCAGGCAAGAGAGGAGATTCCATTGGGAGACGATGAGCTGATAGGAAAAGACACGCATTCAGAGCCACCCAAGCACGTTACACCGAGGTGGGAGAGATCACGTAGCTCTTTTGTTCATCACGAGAGGGTAGCCTCGTACCATTGTAGCCACTCACACAGTCTCGAAGGACCATTTGGGGATAGGCGACCCCTTTCACCTATAAGACTACATCGCCAGGATTAAGATATAGACTTGTGATTAGAGATCTCCTTCACTTGCAGCCACCTACCTACACCAGCTCTACAGATGGCTTTGGGGTTGAGTCATGGCTCCTTAGCTTGGATAGTTGCTTTGGCTTGCACTCCTATGAGAGCAATGTCAAGGCAAGGTTCACCATACACCTCCTTCGAGATGTAGCAAGCATTTGGTGGAGGGCTCCATCTAACTTGAGAGACAGTGACCTGAGAGATGTTCAAGGAGTAATTCAGGGCTCGATATATGTCAAAGCATTTTGTATAGAAGATGATCGATGAGTTTCACAACTTATGACAGGAATTTGGCATAGTAGCATAGTATGAGAGTAGGTTCCTGGATCTTCTGCAGTATGTGGACTACCTGTAAGATGAGAAATTGTAGGTTAACAGGTTCATTTGAGGCCTTAATGTAGATATAGCAGGAGCAGTCAGGATGTTATCTCCTCCCACACTTGAGAAGGTCGTTGAGAAGGCCTACTTAGCTGAGGAGAAAAGGACCAAGGCATAGGAGCACCGAGATAGAAACAAGAGAAATTTTTAGGAGAGGTTATAAGCCTTTTAGAGTTAGAGGTCACAGGGTACAGCACCACCCCCTAAAGGAGGATTCTGGCCTTCGCTAGTAGCCACGAGGGCTCCACCGCACCCACAGTAGCAAACGCAACACCATGGCCACCAGCTACAGAGGGCTATACAGACTGAGAGCTTTCAGAGAGGTGGCACTAGAGGAGGTTTTGGTCAAGCTAGGGATAAGAGGCAGGGTACTCAGTAGGTACAACCAGCTTGCACGCAACAGTCTGCTAGGGTTGGATTGGCAGGATCAGTACACCAGAGTACATGAGGGACCCCATTTCAGAGGGGTACAGAAGGATGTTTTATTTTTGGATCTCTTGATCACTATGTGCACATGTTCTTGCACAAAACCAATACCCTGGAAACATAGAGAGCCGCTAGATTTGAGCAGATGGTGGGTGACGTGGGATGCGCCCATCGTGTATATGTAGCGGTTGACAACCACCAGGCTGAGCATCAGACCACATTCATTGAGATGACAAGTACTATCAAGGGTATTTCCGTCTCAATACATTTTGATTCAGGTGCTTCAGATTCTTTTACATCACCTTCTATAGTGGACCAGTGTGGGCTAGTGGTGGCTAGGCAACCAGATAGTTGGCAAGTTGAGTTGGCCTCTGGGGTCAAACTCGTCATGGACTCATGTGTGGAGAGTTGTGTACTTGATTTAGGAGCCTTCTCCACTACACTTAACCTTTGAGTTATCCCTCTAGGATCTTATCAGGTAGTGTTGGGTATGGATTGGCTCGAGGCGCATCAAGCTAGGGTGGATTACAGAAATAAGGTCATTGAGTGTCAGGATGATCTTGGTAGTACAGTTATGATTTTAGGGATGAAGAGGCCTATCTCTTTGCGCATGATCTCAATGAATCAACTCAAGTGAAGCATGCGTAAGGATTGTAAATTGTTTGCTATCACTATCAGTGACCGATCATAGAGCACTCTAGATCATTCGCCCTTAGATGATCATGAAATTTTGAGGGAGTATGGCGATGTGTTTCCAAGCGAGCTTCTAGGATTACCACCCCACAAAGAGGTGGATTTCACCATTGATTTAGTACCTGGATCTGCACCAGTTTCTAGGGCACCCTATCAGATGATGACTCTAGAGATTCATGAGATCAAGATTTAGTTAGAAGAGTTGTTGGAGAAGGGTCTCATTTTCCCTAGTGTATCTCCTTGGGGAGCACCAGTCATATTTGTGAAGAAGAAGGATGGTTCTCTCAGGATTTTTGTTGACTTCAGACAGCTCAACAAAGTCACAATAAAGAATAGTTATCCACTCCCTAGGATTGATGACTTGTTTGACAAAATGCGGGGAGTGAGAGTGTTCTCTAAATTTGATCTCAGGTCAGGGTACCATCAGTTGCGCATATCAGATGCAGACATTCATAAGACAGCTTTCCACACACGTTATGGGCATTATGAGTTCACAGTTGTTCCATTTGGTTTGACCAATGCCCCAACTGTCTTCATGAGCCTCATGAATGGGGTATTCAGGAAATTTCTGGATTGCTTTGTCTTAGTGTTCCTTGATGACATATTGATATATTCTCATTCCGAGGAGGAACACGAGGAGCATTTGAGGTAGGTACTTTAGGTTTTGAGAGAGTAGAAGTTGTATGGGAACTTGGAAAAAGGTAGATTATTTCAGATAGAGATTCAGTACTTGGGTCATATCATATCAGGCGAGGGTATCTCATTAGATCCCTCTAAGATACAAGCTATCATGGACTAGCCAGTGCCCACATTAGTTACTGAGGTGAGGAGTTTTATGGGTTTAGCAGGGTATTACCGCAAGTTTGTACATGACTTTTCTAGGATTGCTCACCCTATCACTTCTCTTCAGAGAATAGGGAAGAAGTTTGATTGGTTAGAAAAGTGTGAACAGGCCTTTCAGTTGCTTAAGGAAAGGTTAACCACGATGCCCATCTTAGCAGTTTCAGACCTGAAAGAGGATTTTGTAGTTTGTACTGATGCATCACTAGAGGGTTTGGGAGTAGTTCTTATGCAGGAGCGTCAGGTTATTACTTTTGAGTCTCATAAGCTCAAGGACTACAAGCTTAATTACCCTACTCATGACTTAGAGCTAGCAGCAGTGGTTCATGCACTTGTGCGTTGGTGACATTTCCTTTTGGGTAGACCTTTCATTTTGAGGACAGATCATCGTAGCTTGCAACATCTCTTCTCACAGCCAAACCTCAACGCTCGTCAGTGGCGTTGGATGCAGTTCCTATGTGAATATGACATGGAGGTGTAGTATATCAAAGGAAAGGAAAATGTTATTGCGGATGCACTTAGTAGATGATGACATATCCTTACTTCATTGACACTTCAGTTAGATTTGACAAGTAGGATTCTTGAGCACCTTCCAGAGGACAAGTTTTATGAGGGAGCTAGGAAAATGTTGGATTCATAGGGTTCATTAGAGGGCAGATATTCTGGGTGTGTTTTAGAGACAGATGGTTTACTTTAGTTCCATAGGCGCATCTATGTGCCTAATTCAGTTGATCTACATAGCTTCATCCTTATAGAGGCTCATCGAGCCCCATATGCAGCACACCCAGGAGTAAAGAAAATGCATGTCGATCTGAGGGATTTATATTATTTGCTAGGTCTTCGACCGGACATAGCATATTTTTTTGCACATTTCCTTGAGTGTCAGAGGGTCAAGGCAGAGCATTCCCATCCCGCAGGACTCTTACTTCCTCATGATATTCCCAAGTGGAAATGGGATGTGATCTCCATGGATTTCATAGTTGAACTTCCTATGTCTTCTTATCATCATGATGCCATTATGGTCACCGTGGATATGTTGACCAAGGTTGCGCACTTTTCGCCAACCAAGGTCACCTATAATGCACAGGCCATTGCCAAAGTGTTTATAGAGGACATTGTTAGGTTGCATGGGATTCTAAAGACCATCATCAATGATTGGGATACCATCTACACTTCAATTTTCTGGACTTCCTTTCAGATCGCTCTGGGTACTCAGATTAATTTCAGCTCAGCATATCATCCAGAGATAGATGGGCAAAAAGAGAGGGTTAATCAAGTACTGGAGGACATGTTGAGGATGTATGTGATGGACCAGCAAAAGAAATGGGAAGATTATTTGCATTTAGTTGAGTTTGCTTACAACAACAGCTATCATAGTTCCATTAGTATGGCTCCTTACCAGGCCTTGTAGGGATGACCTTGCAGGACACCTTTGAGTTCAGACAGACTAGATGACATGCTTATTCTGGGACCAACTTATCTATAGGATTTAGAGTAGCAGGTTGTTCTGATTAAACAGTGCCTTGAGTAGGCTAGAGCATGCCAAAAGGCGTATGCAGACACCAAGAGGATTGATCATCACTTCTCAGTGGGTGACAAGGTCTTCTTGAGGGTTCGTCCACATAAGAGCCCAATCCGCTATGGAGAGGGTTCTAAGCTACCACCTCATTTTATGGGGCCTTTTGATATTTTAGAGGTCATTGGTCTAGTTTCCTACAACCTAGCTTTAACACCACGCTTTGCACGGGCCCATGATGTTTTTCATGTTTCTGTACTACGTAGATATGTCCTAGATGCTTCTCATGTTTTGGATTGGTTGGCGTTATAGGTAGAGGATGGAGGACAATGGAGACTGGAGCCCGTACACATACTGGAGCACCAGAGGTTGGCCCTTTGGGGTCGAGACTTGGACCAGCTTAGAGTGTAGTGGGACCGATACGACGAGACAACAACTACCTAGGAGGATGCGACACCTTTGAGGGCTAGATATCCCTATCTATTTCAGTGACTTCTAGGAGGAATTCTAATTTTAGTAGTGGGGGATGTAGTGCCCACACTTTTATAGCTCAGTTAGTTGTTGTTCCTCTTACTATTAGACATGTTTTTACAGGAATTTGTTATATTTTGGACATTACATTAGAGATTTGATCTGACTAGACATGTATGGACATTTAGGCGTATAGCGCCGATTTAGCTTGATTACTTTGTTATTTACATTATCTTATGATGTCATGGATACTAACTGATATGATGTTGTTTTAGAACGTAATTATATTGATAGATACTCAGGTTGTTGCATGTTGGGATTCTATGGATACATGTCATTTTATCATTATGACTAACTTATGGTGAATTATGTATAGTTGTGCACGTTGTTGCACTTTCGATTCCAAAAAGATGAAATGTTAGTCTAGAATTCATGGATATCTTATTTAGTAGTTGATTTATATTTTATCGAGCAGGTGCATTTAATGTGTGCAATGAGTGTGTAGGTGACAGGTCACAGGAGAACATGAGATTCAAGCCAGCTACACAAATTTTCACAAGCAACCCACAGGGCTAAAGTCCTAGCTGTGTTTATTGCTTGAGGCCTTAGCATTAGAATTATTGTTTTGGGCACCATGGGTGACCCTCTTTTGTAATGTAATATGTCTTGTAATTATTAATTTTGCTTAGGGTGTTTAGTTTGTATTGTAAACTTGTTTTGGGGAGTTAATGACCCCACTTGCACTAAGTCTTGAATTAGTTTAATGATGTACTTAATCTAGAGGTTTTAGGGTCACATGTGAACCCTTGGGTGGGCCCCACACCCTCTGACCTTGTGCCAAATTTTCAAAACCCGAAATTGGGTTATTTTGGGCATTTGTAGGGACCCCTTTTTAGTTTGGGAGTTCCCTTATCATGAAAATGAGCCCTTGGACTCTACCTAATAGGTAGGGGGGATTATTTCCAAGGCTAGAGGGAGTTTTCCCTCCCTTTTTGCCTCTTCTTTGGTCACATCCATGTAAGGGGTATGGATTAGTGTGCTTATTAAAAGTTGCACAAGAATTTTTTTGTTATCATATCTAGTAATTTGGGAGAAGGGGGCTAAAATTTATTTTATCCTTTCTCTCATTTATCCTTGGCTTGAATGAAATTGGAGAAATAAGGATGGTATGGATATCTTGTCTTGTACAAATAATTATGGTTGCAAACATTTAGAGAACTTTCTTTTTTCTCTTCCCCATTTTTGAGGTAGAACATGAGTTCTCCTCTTGTTCATCTTTGTAAAAATTGGAGTCTTGTCTTAGTTCTTGCCTTGTTTTTTGTATGAATGTAATGTTGTTTGTCACCCTCACTCTTGTGCATAGTTGTGAATAGTTGTCCTCTTTCCCATGGGCTTGTGGGAGGCTAACATGCATCCTAACCTTGGGAAAGGCATGTAATGTTTCCTATGGTTGGGTGGCAAACAAACTTCTTCTCCTTGGTTGGATTCCTTAAAGGCATTTGAGGTTGGATCTCATGATGGAAGTTGGTGGTAGTTACAGTTCTTTTGACATCTACTCTCTATTTGTGGAATTTACCTCATTGTACTCCTCTTTGGGTGTGGCTTTGTAGAAACTTCCTATTTAATGTAATTCCTCTCTCTTTTGTATTTGAAAAATTATTTGTAAACTTGAGTAAAGATTAGTTGAGAAACCTCTTTCATCCTTGTAAAGGAGCTTTGTAATATGTCTCTCTTGAGTTGCTTCATGTATTTTGTAGAAACATTGCTTAGTGAGTTTTGAACTCCTTGAAAAGGAAACTTGTATTAGATGCTTTTTTTTTATAAAAAAATTGGATGTAACTCTTATCCTTTGAAGGAAGGTTAAGTTCATTTGAAAATAAATGTTATGAAAGGAATGGGTCCTTTGATATAAATTTGTTTAGACCTTATTTGAAAGGAATGCTTATAAATGGGGAATGTTGTTTGTTCTTTTCTTTTACAAAAAAAAAATCAATAAAAGACACATGTATATTTCTTGTTGACATTCTTCTTGGGCAAAAATCTGAAATATGTTTTGTTAAAACATTGGAAATGAAGTTTGATTATTCGCATTGAATCTCATGAATAATATTAAATAAAAATACTCTTTTTCTTACAAATTTCCTCTTCTTGTAATTTTTGGTAAAATAAATGAATGAAATGAAGATTTTTTAGTTTCCCTTGCATGAGTAGTTTAAAAAAATAAATTGATTTTATCAAGCACATCAAAGAAAAAACAATATACCTACTATTATATATATATATATATATATATATAACAATTTAATAATATCCTAAATAATACATGTATTTTGTAGAAACAATGCTTAGTGAGTTTTGAACTCCTTGAAAAAGAAACTTGTATTAGATGCTTTTCTTTTATAAAAAAATTGGATGTAACTCTTATCCTTTGAAGGAAGGTTAAGTTCATTTGAAAATAAATGTTATGAAAGGAATGGGTTCTTTGATATAAATTTGTTTAGACCTCATTTGAAAGGAATGCTTATAGATGGGGAATGTGCTTTGTTCTTTTCTTTTACAAAAAAAATCAATAAAAGACACATATGTATATTTCTTGTTGACATTCTTCTTGGGCAAAAATCTGAAATATGTTTTGTTAAAACATTGGAAATGAAGTTTGATTATTCGCATTAAATCTCATGAATAATATTAAATAAAAATACTCTTTTTCTTACAAATTTCCTCTTCTTGTAATTGTTGGTAAAATAAATGAATGAAATGAAGAATTTTTAGTTTCCCTTCCATGAGTAGTTTAAAAAAATAAATTGATTTTATTAAGCACATCAAAGAAAAAACAATATAACTACTATTATATATATATATATTATTAACAAACTGTTTAATATATAAATATTTATTTAGGATATTATTAAATTGTTATATATATATGTATATATATATATATATATATATATATATATATATATATATATTTATTTATATGTATATATATAATATAGTATATATATTAATTAATTTTAAAACAAAAAAATGTATATAAAATAAAACTATTTTTATTGTAAAAGAATTTGGGGGAGGCCGAACCGTCCCCCTCCCCCATATTATGATCTACTCCCCCGGCATGTCCATGCCTCCTCTCCACCCTATCTCGCACCTCCCTCCACCTTGTCCCATGCCATCTTCCCTCCCACTGCCCACGCCGTTGTCCGCCCTGCCCTGTCGCATTCCCCATCCACCTCTACCCACGCCGTTGTCCAACGTCGTCCCCTTCTACCGCGGCCTGCACACTGCCCCTCTCATGGGATCCGTTGCCCTTAACCACAATAAAATAAAAAAATCAGTATGGGGATAAAAAAAAAAGAGAGAGGAAAAGAAACATTCTCTTGCTTTTGTATAAATTGCTCAACAAATACAATAAGGGTTTAAAAAGAAAAAGAAAGAAACTCCATAGCTCCTCCAAAACCACCTGTAAATAAGAGAGCAGATTAAAAAAAAAGAGTAAGGTAAAGAAAAAAAGGGGAAATCACATAGAGAAAATTAGGGAAAAAAAGAGATCAAGGGCCAAGATTGTTTCAATCCTAGGGTCCATAAGTAACCCTACACTCTTCCTTTTAGTCATGGGATTTAAAGTGGGAATGGGAAAATAAAATTGGGATGTGTGGACAATTAAATAAAAGGGGTGTGCATGACTATTAAATAGAAATGAATTGTTGGGATAAAACCAAAGGAGGTCAAGTGATGTTAGTAAAATATATTTAAGATAGTTTTATTAAATAATTAATCAAATAAGGGATTTGGGTAGGAGGATCAATAAATAAAATCAACTGAGGGCTAATGATTTAGAAAACAGGTAAATCAATTCAGATTAAAATATTTTAGTTGTTGGGATAGTGTTAATTTAATTTCGGGTAAATTAAATTAACTATAATTTAATAATATTAATGAAAAGGGGTTAAGAAGATCATTAGTTCACAAAATTTAGTTTTTTTACCGACTTTTACCAACTGATTGGTCTGTTTTCTAGTGTCCTGAGGCAGGACGCGACAACCCAACACAATAACTTATATAATCCAACCTCTGGCATGTCTCCTCATTAATTCTTACTCTTCCTTCATACCCAATACTGATAGAGAATGATTTTCAATCATTACAATGACATAGAAAGTTCAACCATTTTAACCTTTGTTTGCATGGTAAACAACAACCTTGTTTCCTTCTCTGTAGATATGATTATAGGAAATATGTTAAAGGATGTTTCCATGTCATTCTCCCATTATTTTTATTTTAATAAAATAAATAGTGAACTTAATCATTTTCATAACTCTTTTAAGGCTGTGAGAACGGATAGTTGGCCATTCTAAATATAATTCAATTTTATCTCTATTATTCTTTTATGAATCCTATATGAGAAATCACATTTTCTCATTCAATACATGATTGAACTTATTAATTAATTTAATAAATATGAATATAGTGATAATGAAGAGCTACCCATTCTAGAATAAAGTAAATTTTCTCTATTTTCCCAATATATGATTCAAATACGAGAACCCATTCAAAAAATAAATAAATTTAATCTCTATTCTTATTCAATGATTCCTATAAGAGACTGGGCATCTACCTATTCAAGATAAAAATGTTTGTTTGCATGAGAATGGGCATATTCCCATTCTAATCATTGCAATACAAGCAATATTGAACTTGAAAATTACTAATGGGAAAAGTAATAAGATATAAGAGTGAAAAACAATGGTCTTTCATTGTGGCTTTTTTTTATTATACCTCTCATGAAAAATTTCTCACAAAAATTCTTTCTTATGAGTCTTAAATACATTTCGTTGAAATGATTTATGATCATCACACATATTTTGTGCACTGGATTTTTACTACTTTAACTGACCTTTAGGTTTTGGAACAATGGAGCTCTCCTATTGGAAAAAATTGCAGTTATGCAAAGGCTATGGCAACTAGATTCTGCCCCACACTATGTGGAGAATCCTTAGAAGCCTCGTCAACGATAATATTCTTAGAAACACATAGAGCATAGCTTGTAACAAAGTACATGAGGAAATTATCTTATATGTTCGTGCAAGATAACATTGCTAAGATATCAAACCATTTAAATAATAAACTTTTTACCCGGAGAATGAAGAATGCATTCTGACTGAATGGAGTATTAACAGAGTAAACACACAAAAGAATAATTTTCAATTATAATTCACACAAACACAGTAGCCTTATATATAGGATTTAGTTAACCCCCCACTTATTTAGGCACAAGTTAAATTTTAACTGGGGCCTCTAAGGGAAATCCGGGTGACTCCTATTTACGTGAGTTCGGGATCAACAAGGGATCACAGAGACTGTTATGTTACTAAATTTGCTGGGAGAATGGGCAAGTACAACTAATAATTATCCTGACATTCATCCCTTAGTGCAAATATGGGGTATTAACCTATGCCAGAAACTTGTAATATTCCTACTATCATGATTGAAGGTGATTATCTAAATATTATCAATCTCCTGAATAAAAAGCAACACCCCAGACTGGTCTATTAGGTTTTACATAGGTTGACCAGCATACTGATACTGGTGTAAAAGCTTTGTGAGTGGTTTACCACAATCACCCACATCATGATATGCCAAGGAACTATTTTTAGCCCTCGTCAATATCTCAGTTGTAGGGCATAACATAGGTGAAACACAACTCACCAAACTAAACAATAGACCACATAGTGAGAAAAAACGTTCACATTTCATCCTATAAGAATCGTCAATGTTTTAATTGTAGCCATAATCATTGATTTTCATGGCAGTGAAAATCATAACTAACGACTGCTTTTTAACACTAATGTGCGGATCCCCAAGTACATGATGATGACATCACAAAAGATATGGATGACTGATGCGATCTGTGTGGGATGGACTGTCATCATTTCTTGGCATATGAGGAAAGCCGAGGAGCGGGGTAATAATAACAAGTGTAGCATAATCATTAAATCATCTTTCACGGTAAGGAAAGATTCAAATATCAAAATCAAAGCTCAGCCTGCCCCGCACATTGGTAGCTTTTTTATCGTTGAGAACAGAAAAAGAAGCAGAGGAAACATGGGGGGTCCGCCTTGCAAAACTGAACTGACCCACAATCTTGAGTGGAAAGAGAACGCGGAGCTTTTGGATTACCTGCAAATCGGGGGCCTGTCTAATTTCATTGAAAGGATCCAAGGCTTCGACCAAGACATTTCTATCAAATTTTCCCAGGGTTGGAAGAATAGGATTGTCAAGTATAGTAACATGGAGATGGAAATCACGGAAGAGCTCATCGCTCAGATCATGGGCCTCAGCCTGGAAGGCACCAAATTCTTCAATAAGAAGGTGGAAAGGGAGGTGGAGACCAAGAAATTTCTGGAAGAGGGGGAAAATCTTGAGTTCGTGGCCGCTGACATCAAGGTGGCGTCGATTCCTGAACCTTTTGCTGAGCTGGCCAAAATGGTGGTTAGGTACGTTACCCTGGAAGGAAGATTTGTGACTATACCTCAAAAACATCTGATTTTTCTGAATCACTTTCGTAGAAATAACATTATCAGCTTTCCTCACTATTTAATTAACTCTCTGGAGAAATCTATAAGGGAAGTTCAGAGCCACTCTAGGGCTGTCCCTTTGCACCAGGGACTTATCCTCTTGATCCACCGACACTGCTCCAGCTGCCCTCCCGTGAATCCTACCCCACCTCCCTCCTCCATACCTCCACCTACCTACACTGCTTCCACTCCCCCCTGCTTAAAAGAAAGAATGAAGATACTGTTTCCAGCAAGAAAAGAAAGAGCCTTAAAGCTAAAATCCCTACTTCCTAACGGGTCCTAAGGAGCCACAAAGACTTGGAACTTGCTGAAAACCTCCTACATATTAGCAAGCCGGTGGAGGAGCCCAAGGAGGAGGAATTGCTGGACAGGGTGGAAAGATTAGAAAAGGAGATATAAGAGCTCAAAGGGGCTGTAAAAACATGGAAAGAGCTAAGGGTAAAAGAATCCTTCAAACTGAGGAGGAAGAGGGGGTTATTACTGAAGTCTATAAGAAGCTACAGTCCTTAGATGGTAGATTGGGGAATGCTTAAAGCCGCAATGACTGCATATTGTTTGCCCTTAAAAGCATTTATAATTTCATTGAACAACATGTCCATAGTGTTTGCAGTTTAAGTGGGGTTAATGAGGACATTTGGGGTCCTAAAGAGAAAAGGGATATTGCAATTGCCCAAGCAGATATGCAAGACTCCTCTCAGGCCACTGCCATTGCCTTCTTCATGTTGCTGCAGACTATCAAGACCAAGATTGACAGAGCCATCAAGTAACGGGTTGTTGTGATGCTGTTTTTTGGCTGTGATGTGGCTATCATCTGGCGGTTCTGGAGCTATTTTTTGGCGGAGCTCTATATGTTGTTTCTCTTTTGGTTTCTTTTTTATCTTTCCTTCTTTCTTTTGGATCTTTGTACGTTTAGATCCTTTTTTCACTTATATTGTAATATTTGGCTGTTGAGCCCTTCTTGGTTGACTGTTTTTCCCTTCTCTGGGCTGTTTCTCTTATCTTCACTATTTGGCTTTTGAGCCCTTTTGTATACAAGGTATAGTCCCTTCAAAACTATTTGCCCTTAATAAAAAAAAACTTGCCATTTTAAAATGAATTATATTTTATCTATATTCTTATTTTATGATTCCTATATGAGATTGGGTAGTTTTTTATTCGATACAAGATTGAACATAATCATTTTAATATCTATGAAGGATATGATTATGGGGAACTTCAAAAACAAAGTAAAATTGATCTATTTTTCTTATATGATTCCTATATGATAATGGGAAACTATCCATTCTAAAAAAAATTAAATTTATTATTTTATTTATATCCTTCATAGATGAAAATGGTAATATTCCCATTCAATACAATAAATAAATGTGTGTTTGTATGTATAAGGGCATAAGCTCCTTTTAAACATTCTAATACAAGCAATACTTAACTTAAACATTTTAATACATCTATAGGTATGGATACTTGATCATTGAATGGAAGATTTTTTTTTTTTTGTATGAGAATGGGTGTATGCCAATTCTAATCATTGTAATATAAGAAATATTGAACTTTATTTTTTCAATAACTCTATGAAGGTTGTGAGAATGGAAAACTATCCATTATAAAAATATATATATTTTATCTCTGTTCTTCTTTTATGATTCTAATTTTGAGAATGAGCATTTTCTCATTAGATACATCATTGAACTTAGTCATTTTAATTCGTATATGAAAATTATTAAGTTCAATATGGCTTAGCTTGGTAGCGAGCTTGCCCGCCCAACTTGGCAGGTCAACTAGCCCACTAAATTTGGTAGGTCACCACCCATCCTAGCTCAGGAATTTAACTTGTGCACCCAGCTCGACAGGTTAGCTCGCTTGCTCAGCTTGTTCGCCCATCTTGACCGGCCAACTCGACAGACTAGCATAATAACCAGCTCAGCAGATCAGCTCACCTTCCCAAATCAAAATGTCAACTCACCCATCGAACTTGGCGAGTCATCTCGCCCGCCGATATTGTCAAGTAAGCTCACCCATCAACCTTAGTGGGTCAGCTCACCAAATCATCTCGGCTTGCGCATCTCACCTTCCCATCTTGGCCTACACAACTAGGCCACCCAACTGGGAAAATAAGTAATGATGCTTAGGTGGTAACTCCACACTATACTTTGGTAATAAGAAAACAATTAACTCCTCGTCTTAGCATGAAGGATTAGAGGTGGTTGTTTTTAGAATCAAAAACATTTTTTTTGCAAGGGAATGATCTTTTTCAGACTTTGAAACATGCAAGAAACAATCATATTTAGAGGCATACTTTTATGACTATGGAGGATAATACTATGCAAATATTTCAAAAGATTGAAGTGATATTCTTAAAACACATATCAATAATACAAAAGATCAAAAATATGACATTCTATTTATACCCAAATTAGAATACAAGAGAAAGAAAGCAAGATGATACTCTTCATTTCATAGTAAATCAATAAATAAGAGTTAGAAGTATCTCTAAAACTTATCTTCAATTTAAAAAAGAAGTAAATTTTTTCTTTGCTATAAAAAATTAAATTCTTCTTCTAATATGAATCATTCTCATCCTATGGAACTCACCTGTACAACTCAACGAAAAATAAATGTCACCCAAGTGGTAAGACCTCTCAGTTGTTTGGTAAAACCATAACAGGTAACTCTGTGTATTAGCAATTACGATTTGGTTAACAACTACACATGTATTTCAAAACATTGAAGTGATATTCTTAATACCCAAATAAAAAAAATATAGAAGATAAAAAAGGGCATTATCTTTAAACCCAAAATTGAATATAAGGGAAAGAAAACCAAATGATACTCTTCATCTTGTAATAATTCAATGGAGAATAGTTAGAATAATACATGCCTAAAATTTTCTTCAAATCTTGTGCTTCACAAGACGACACGGTCTTACAAAATAGAGGGAGCCCAAAGCAGAAAGGGTTAAAAAAAATTTAGCTGAGAGAAAATACAATATCTCAGAAATATTCTACAAATCTTTTACTTCACACGAAAAAATGATCTAACGAAATGAAAAAATAGTCTAGGATGAAATGGGAAATACAAGCCCAAAGCAGGAAGGAAAAACCAAAAAAGTGGAAACTTGGATGAAAAATAAAGAGGAAACGATGAACAAGAAAGAGATATCTTCACCAACCATGGGGTGAACCTTACAATTCCCAAGACCTATCCCATCATTGAAAACACTAACTATCATCATTCTCTACAATGCCACAGAGTGGCATGAATTAATTTCCATATATTTTTCCAATTTCCCTCTAATGGGCGATCAAAGATGTGCTTGACAAAAAAGTACCTTCAATTAATAAAAAACAACTACTTTGCAAATTAATAAAAAATTTAACGGTTGGAAAAGAAATTATTTAAACAATATTAATGGTCTTAACTATTCCATGGTAAAAAAAATATAAATACTTCAAAAAATATGGTAGCCATGCTTTAGGTTTAATAATTAACTATAAAATTAAAAAATTTAAATTTTGCAAAAAAAATCATAAATTAGAACATGTTTTATGTTTACATGCGTATACATTTAAAATAAAATATAAATTTTAAAGATTTGGATCATAGTCACAATTTAGGTTATTTACATTTAAAATAAAATATAATTTTTAAACATTATCATAGCCATTATTATTTAGGTTATTTTTTAATATTTGAAATTAAATTTACATACTAATTTATACTGAACAAGAGGAGAAGGGATAGTTAGGGAAACTATATATAATGCATCGTTTTCACAAATTCAATCAAATATCGAATCATTTACTTTCTTCAAGCACTCCCTAAACTCTACAAGGGAATTTCAAGTTAAATAGAAAGAGGGGATGGAGCGAATCGATCCAAAATGTATATTATTATTTCTTCATTGGTTACAAATGGAAATCCTATTATTTGGTACTAATACCATATTTTATGATATCTAAGTTTTTTGTGCATTTGGAATATTTATCACATTTAACCTTGAGTTTTATTTTTTAACATATTTCGATATGTATCTTCAATATTTATCAAGTTTCATTATAAATATGTTGAATGTACTTAAAAATAATTACATCTCTCATATGTGTTTGTGTTATAATAACTGATACTATAATATGGTTGTGAAAATGATAATAAAAACTATATAACTTATAGTAATCACATAAAAGGTTAATGTTATATGTTCTAAATAATGACATAGTACCTTGTAATAACATGTAGTCAAATTAGTTTTTATTCCTTTCCAAGAAAATAAGTATTATTATCTTAAGGAAATACACATAAATAGAATGGGAATACATCCATTATCGTACCAACAAACATTTTAATCTTATATTGAATGGGCATATGCCCATTCTCATATAAGAATCATAGAATAATAATAAAGGTATTGGCTTGAGGCAATACACATAGACAGAATGGGAATATGTATGTTCTCATACAAATAAACATTTTTTATGTTGTATTGAATGGGGATATGCCCATTCTCATGTAAGAATCGTAAAAAAAAATAGAGGTAATATATAATTTGTTCTGGAATGGATAGTTTCCCATTGTCACATCATTTATAGTAATATTAAAATGATTGAGTTGAATATTTTTTCAATAAGTTAGGAAGAGTTAGAATAAGAATCTGTCCATTCTCATACAAAAAGAATTTTATTATTGTGATGAGAATGGGGATATGCTATTTCTCATACAAAAAAATATTTTTATCATTGTGATGAGAATGGGTATATGCCATTTCTCATAAAAACAAATA